>CAMXCT020003458.1:55000-142500 GCA_947184155.2 Cladocopium goreaui
ACCACAAGTGGGATTGACAATGATGATAAGCCACGGCTGTTAGCAGGCCCATCAATGGTTTTAGTTGGGGGGTTTAATTGTTGAGGGGGAAAAATGGACATCTACAATCTATATGAGCCATCACGTCACTTGGTTGAGGGGAAAAAGACCCCTTTTATGAGCATAAATGTTTTGGACCCACTTTTCATGGCATTATCGCCCAAGTTCATGGGGCAACATGGATCCAACATGTCCCGGAAATCGGGATTGGTAGCAAACAGATTTTTGGAAACTGTGGTCTTGTGTGAGATTGTATAGCTATGGCTATTGCGGACATCGAAGTAAATCGGGGACCATTGGGAGTTCTTCTGACACTTTAGCACGAGAGTCTTGAGTGACTGACTTCTGGGTCAACCACATTGAGCCAATGGGCCCCGCACCCAGTTGTAGGGTTACCTATTCTCTGATCAGCAGAATCATTTACCTTCTCAATGGGGGGGACCAATCCCAGTTCTATTTCGACTCCGGGCCCCATTGGGTGATCCCCTCCTCCACAGGATAGGGATCAGTGGGAGTGCGCGCAGTTGCCCTTGGAGTATCCTTTGCGACTGGACATTTGCCACAGACCTGGCGCCCAGGACATGGGTAACCAACGGCAACCAACGGTAACCAACTTGCCGAGCCCAGACTTCCGATGGCGCCTTGTCGTGATTCTTGCCGGACTTGAAGCCAGACACCTGGAGTCCACAGGGATCCCCGGTGATGGGATCTGCTCCCAGGATTTGTTTCCTCAGGGTTGCAAAGTTCGGTTGATCTTGATCTGGTGCAACATTTTTCACTTCTCCCATTATAAAATTCATATCCCATTCATATTTCATTCATATTTCATATTCCATTCATCGAAGGAAGTTTGGAAGTCAAACTTCCGACAATATGGAGAGATGAAAAAGCAGTCAGCAGGGAGAAGAGTCAGAAGAGAAAAGGTCGGAAGAAAGAAGATGCAGGTGCGCGAAAAGGTAGGAAAGTTGCGAAACACTGTTTTTTCGTGGTTTTGTGGCTCCGGAGGGTTGAAAAGTAGGCTCGCTAAAGCGGCGGGTGCGGAGACATCTGGGGAGATGAGAGATGAAAAGTTGCACGCCGTTGTGGCGCGAAGCACATTTGGAAGTCAAAATGTTAAAAACACCAGGGGTTCGGACCACTTTTGGAAGTTGCGATGTCGAAAAAGTGCACGCCGTTGTGGCGCGAAGCACATTTTGAAGTCAAAATGTGCAAAGCACACCAGGTTCGGACCACTTTTGGAAGTTGCGATGTCGAAAAAGTGCACGCCGTTGTGGCGCGAAGCACATTTAGAAGTCAAAATGTACAAAGCACACCAGCTCCGGACCACTTTTGGAAGTTGAGATGTCGAAAAAGTGCACGCCGTTGTGGCGCGAAGCACATTTCCAAGTCAAAATGTACAAAACACACCAGCGTCGGACCACTTTTGGAGGTTCGGATGTTGAAAAAATGGACGCCGTTGTGGCGCGAAGCACATTTCCAAGTCAAAATGTACAAAGCACCACATGTTCGCGCCACTTTTGGAGGTTCGGATGTCGAAAAAGTGTACGCCGTTGTGGCGCGAAGCACATTTCCAAAAATAAATGTACAAAACACCACATGTTCGCGCCACTTTTGGAGGTTCGGATGTCGAAAAAGTGCGTGCCGCTATGGCGCGAAGGACATTTCGAAGTCAAAATGTACAAAACACTAGGGGTTCGGACCACTTTTGGAGGTTCAGATGTCGGTTCGCTTCGCTTCGGGTCATTACACTACACTATACACTCCACTACACTACAGTACATTACACTACATTCCACAACACTACAACTACAACTACAGAACTACACAACTACACTCCACTACACTCCACTACATTAAATTACAATACACTACGCCACATTACACTACACTCCACTACACTACACTACACTATACACTCCACTACACTACATTGCACTACACTATACACTCCACACACTACAGTACATTACACTACACTACACTCCACAACACTACAACTACAACTACAGAACTACACAACTACACTCCACTACACACCGCTACACTAAATTACACTACACTACATTACACTACACTAGAAAGATCGATAGATAGATAGATACATAGAAAATAGATAGGTAGGTAGGTAGATAGTCAGAGAAAGAGAGAGAAAGAGTGAGAGAGATCAAGCACCTTTCAGTCCATCAGTGGCTTCGCTCTGCTCCACGTTCGATTCCAATGGATCCCATGGGCCTGAACCTCAGGTTCACCACTAACGAGTCGCCGCACAGAGCTGGCAACAGGCCAGGCGTGGCTATGGATGCTATGGAAAGAAGATTTCAATGGGATTTCAATGGGGTTTTAATGGGGATTTTAATGTGATTTTAAGATATTTTAACCATCAAGCAATGGTGACTGGGATTGAATGAGATTTTTTAGCCTCTGGAATGTATCTGGAATGGCAACCTTGCTCTTTTTCGCGCGATGAACTTGCTGACCCCGGATTCACAACAACCAAGCTCTCCTATAGGTTTCCTATTTTTGAAACTTCCGCCACGGCCTTGTGCGGTACTACTGGTATTCCAAGTGCAACATGTTTGGCCCAGCTATTCAGCATCCTATCAGCATCCTATCAGCTCTCTGGATCCAAGGGACATGGCGCCAGTGGCATTTCTTGCAGCAGTAGCCGCCGTCCGCCTCGTCGGGGGAAGTCCGGAACCAGCAACTGGGGTTGGCACAAGCCAGTTCCTGGCGAAACGAGCTCAAGGTCAACTGGCAACCCACGGGATATTACGGGTATAGCGCAACTGAACATATGAATTACATGTAATTCCAGTTGAAAGGGCTTGTAACCGACTTTCTCACGCATATTTCTTGGATACTAGTACCTTTTGTTTCAAGTGATGTTGAAGCCCCCAAACAAGTTTTTTTTGGGAGCCCTCAGCAATAATCAGGTGGCATATGATGCTTCAGTCAACTAAGTCGGTGATATCATTGGGTACTGGGTAAGTTTCTCAGGATAAATCCCTCAAATCTTGAAGGTTCACACCTCTGCCGGGACTGGTGTTCGAGAAAGCCCTAAGGGGTAAACATCGGCTTTTTGGCAACATTGCCTTCAATATCCTTCAATCAATCTCATGATATCCAAACGTCTTGGCGATTTCCCCATGTTGGCTGGCCACCGAGTCCTGCGTGGCACTTTGGCCATTCGCTTCTTTTCGCCCTGAGAGTCAGTGACAAACTTTCAGGGACAGGTGGCAGCATTGGCGTTTAACATAGAGGTAGAGCCTGGCTGATGTCTTTATGCCATGTATCTTGGCGGCTTTGATCATCTTTGATCCACAAAATGATTCATGCGGACCATGGAGATATACCCAATAATAGTGGAGTATAGTGGAGTATAAACTGTGAATAATGCGTGATGGGGAACCAAGAATCCTGGATGAATCTGTCAAGAGCCATGGCTGGTGCCTGAAACTCGGCCCTCGAATGTTTTGCAGATTTGGTGACCAAAGACGGGGACATGTTTCGCCACTGGGTGGTAACAATTGCATTTCGTGCCCAGCTGTAAAGTCGTGGTAACGCCCCTCGTGATTATGGTGCTGTGTTTGTGGTGCTGTTCGTTTCAGGTCCTTTCCCATATCTTCTGAAAAGTCCTTCCTTTCTGAAGCAGACAAACATCGTTGACGGTCATCATAGATAATGAGCCGCGATCCCAGTACTTGATTATTGCAACCAATTTCAGTAGAAAACCCCAGAGTGATTGGGTTATTCTTCGGTTATTCATCTTCCATCATCTTCCCATTCATAACTTGACACTCGACTCCCCAGGTCCCCCCGACTCCCCAGGTCGCCATGGCACTGCGTGAGCGTGATCGCTCGCGGGCAGTCAAGATGTTGGAATCCACGATCTTCCGCTCTTTCAAATGATACAGAGCCTCCTCAAGAACCTTCCTGCGTCTCCAAAGATGGGACAATGGTGACATATGGTGACCATCAGAATGTCGAAAAGATGGGAAAATCCTGATTGGGTACTTACTACGGCTGAAGTAGCCGTGGTTAGCTCCCACTTAGTGCTGAGTTGGTGGGATTACTTGCCTCAGGTTGGCCGGGCCAACGTTTGCCGAGTGAAATCACTATGAATCATCGAGAAGAATCACCATCAGTTTGCACCATTTCAGCATTGCATGGTTTCAAGATGCTTCAAGCATCTGGAATTTGATTTAGATTTGGGTTGAACCTGTCGACAGAACCTGCAAGGGTTGAAGGCTAAATTTTCCTCCCAACTTCTAGACTTCTTGACACTTTCAGAGCCAGGGTCATTTCCGATACAAAACAGGTGAAGTTTAAAGATGTCTGAAGCCTAGATTGGCGCAGGTTACCTACACTCAGCCGTGAAAAGTTGATTTGTAGCCTCTACTTGTGACATCTTGTGACGGTTTTTGTTTCACCAGGTTTCTCACTGCAGCAATCTCACCGTCCACGACAGCCAAGCATCTCTTTGGCATCTTCACCGGTGAGGATCTGTGCGGCTCAACAAATGGGATGGTTTGCCAAAAAGCAGTGTTTGTCTGTGGCAGCGTTTTGGGTAAATCATTACCACCCATTCAAGACTCACAAACTGCGATGAAATTCCAAAGACCATGACTCTCTTAATGGTGGAATCTACTGAAGGTATGGGCAAACCTTCTGTGAAACATGAGCAGTAGGTTTCAAACAAGATCAAATTCATCTGGTTGGGTGTCCGCAATCATACTGAATGTTGGCTAAAATCAGGGGCCAACAATTTGATCTGCATCCCCTGATGTCAAATGTTTGCCAGGACATGTCTCTAACACTTAAATACCTTCTTCACGAGTCATCTCCCCCCCAATATCTTCTCCCACCTCATATCACCTCTTCACATTTCTTAAGATCTCACTCCAGGCTACTCCCCTTGCGATTGAAGACGAGACACGACGATCCGTTTATCTTTTTGGAAGATTTGGTACAGCTGACCCTCGTAGTCCACGTGCCACTTCCACATCTCTTCAAAGATCTCCTCGGTGACCTTCCTGAGGTAAACACGGTAAACATGAGCATGGAGAGTTTAGCTCCTTTATCCACATGTAAATGGGCATTGCTCACTGGCGCAATGCACGGCCACCGGACAGGAGAGAAACACATTGAGTTGAAACCACCAACATTTCCAATTTTCGGCAGTGGAGAACTAGAAACACACATTGGAATTATGCAACTGCCACAGCAAAACATCCACCCAGCTTCCGGTTGGATCTCATGCGGCGTGCTTTGGAGGTCTCTTCCTGCGACACGTCGTGGCCATTGGCAGTGATTTGAAAGTTGGTGAAGCTTGGAGACGCCATAACAGGGATAGAATCATATTGTCACCAACAAACATCCGGTATATTCACATGAACAAATAAACAACTAAACAACAAAATGTGGCAAACCTTGGCTAACCTTGGGATATCCTACAAGAGAGTCAAAATTTAGCGATGACATCTTCCCTACATGGCAAAACGCTTATCCATGAATATGATCAAGGTGCCATCAAGGTGCATCCAGGTACCCGAAACATGTGTATATCATGGTATATCCATGGTCCATACCCATAGCTGGATAGAACGCTCAACAGATTTTCTTTTCGATCCGGTCACCTTCACCCTGATCCAGATGAGGATGTCCAACTTCGCCACGATCTTCGGGCACCAGAAGGCCTGGTCTCTCAAAATCAGATCAGGCTGATGGCTCGCAGCACAAAACTGGGTACCCAATGTCTGACATGCTTTTTGAAATAGAAATGGACCAACATCTGTGGGTTCCCTGCGTCTCAAACTTGGACGCAATTTTCTCTGGCATACCCCCATTTTTGGACAAAACCAAGAAAAGATCAGGGGATTTCTGGATGAAAAAACCAAACTATCCTGTTTCTGTTGGTACCGTTTAAACCAATGTAATGCACACATTTTCGTCGTTGCCGGCTGTTTATTCACCCATTTTTTCAGGCCTTAAATCCCTCGAAGACGATTAAATCAGCCACCGGCTCGCTCAACTCGGCCTGTATCGACGGAGACTTCAGCCACCATATGAATAAAAGCGGCTTCAACCAACGATGATGACTCAAGTGATATGCACATAAATGGAGTTTTAAGATGGACAAAGACCATTTTGAGCGATACGAACAAAGGTTTATGATCAATGAACTGCAGATCCAGCAAATAACATGGGGACTTTCATAGAAAATATCTGGATTTACCGATCAACATTAGGGAAATTGCCAGAAAAGACTCGAGCTTGGAGCTCTAATCACTACCAATGAGGACTTAAATAGAACAAAAGCATGTTAGGGCTGACTTCACCAAACAATTTTGCTGCCCCTGTGAAGGAATGACCGACATGACTTAACCACTCTCTTCGGGAACATATTGCAATGTTTCAGCCAACTCCGAACATATGCTGGTCATTTGGACGAGTCATCTCACTTAGAAACAGACAATATACATCACTATACCAGATTTGACTTACTTGAGATCAGCGATCAAATGATATAAAATGTATTGAATGCTTCGGAATCCGTGGAATTTACATCAAGGCTGTCTGATCCAGATGGGCGATGTTTCCTTGGATGGACCCACTTGTAGCCGCCCACCAAAGAAAGGGACAAAAAACAAATCCCTGACATTTCCACATTATGCGATACTAAATCCACAATAACTAGAAGTACAATTTCCAATCAGTCAGCATCACAAAACACATGGCGAAGTTTATTAAAAAAAAACCGATCAACATGGTGAAAGATTGTGAACTATGATTTTAGATGAGTATTTTCTTCCATCGATATGCTTGTGGCTTCAGATATCGGACTTTCCATAGGCGCTACAACTTGGGATGTTTCAACTTGTGCCGTTGGGCCGCTTGATTTCCAAAATCTGGTTGCTTCACCACTTTAAAATCGGGTCATATCTCCATGTTTTGCTGTTTTTTTTTCCATTTTTTGGTCACTTTCATTCAACTCACTAGACACAAAACACATGGCGAAACTGAAGAAAAAGATTCCGAATGGCGAGACATGATTTAAGTCTATTTTAGCTGATTCGATCTGACTGTGGTAACCCCCAGATAGAACAGTAAATTCTAGTTGAATGAGTAAGATTTTACGTGATTTTACTCTATCTTTTTGGTTACAAAAATGTGCGGAAAATCTATAATCCTCCATTGATATCCACAAGCTTTGCTGCCTCAAGCGCTTCCAGCACGTGCTGGTGATCGATGGCCTCATGATCATCCTGAGCCAAGGGATTTCCCGCAGCAAATCTATGTTTTTGAAGGGAAAACCATGGACTGGGTGCAATCTTTGAATCTTGGACTGGGAACATTGGCAGTTCAGCATCACAAGCACCACGCGTCCAATTCTACAGAAATTGCAGGTGCCCAATGCAGGGTCTGCATGTTTAGCCTCAATGTTCAAGATTTTCAGCTCCTGCACTATCCGACGACCACCATAAAAAAAAGTCATTGTCTTGTGTGATCAGATGCTCCTCCATGAAAAACTGCCTTATTTCTAGCCGCAAATCAACCAATCAAACCAATGTTTACCTAGATCAAAAAAGTTGAAGTATCACATGATGTTAGTTTCTGATGTTGGGATATGCAAAACGTTTTGGTTGTATCTCTAAATAACCCGGGACTGATTGAGGATACTCTTTACGCCCTAAATGCTGAACAACCCGTGAAGTGCCCTTGGACTCGAGATATGCCCAGCATCCCAGGTGGTCACGGGACTTCCAGTCTTGTAGTACGAATCTTGCCTTGGTCACTCTGTGAATCACTTTTTTGCGCCACAACTCTCAAAAATAGGGGCTTTCGGGGGCACGAAAAATTCTGGGGAAAAAGGATGAACATGCCATGGCCCTCAACCCATCAAGTTCCCAGCCCCAAATATTTTGGACATCTCCGCATGGACGGTGAAAATTGAGATCTTGAAAACACCCTTTCGACAGGTAAGAAACTTTCACTACGAGTACCATCCAGGAAACCTAATCGTAGAATCTTGGATCCCTTCAAAGAGCGTTCGATTTCAACATGCGCAGCCCAGAAACCCGATGATGCTGACGCAGTAGCCATTCACGGCGCTTCCTGCTTGAAAGATCTTTTCATCGATGGCAAAAACATGGTATGTAAACCGGGATGACTTCGATGACGACATTGGGTGAAAGTGATGGTTTGCTACTGCAGGCAGTCAACCTGTGATCTTGTGACCACTTGGCGCACTGGCAGTGCATCCTTTCTGCCTGCATTTTGCACATTACCGGAAGGATTTACCTGTTTTCTCACTTTACTCTCTACAAGTTTCCTTTGCAGATGTTAGCCACGTGATCTGCCTCATGGCAAAGTGACCCAACCCTCATTAGCCCACTGGCCCTGCCACTTGTCCTAATGCCAAAAGATACGTTACATTCTCCAGCAGTTTTTTTTGCCCGTTTCACAACCACTTCATTTGCGGGGAAAATCGATTGTGCCAATCCCTGCCATCCCATTCTACCCGTGTCCAGCGGCGAAATTGAGAAACCGTTCGACTCGGTCTCGGTTATGACATCGCGGCATATGCCTGTCACCGCCAGGGCACAACGTCCGGGCGATGCCATAGGACCTGCGGTCCGCGCAAGCTGCGCAACGGGAAGCGCTTGCGCTGTGCTTGTCTCCCTGGACCTGATCACCTCCAAATCATGGATTTCACTGAGACTTCAATCAGGAAAACATGGATCTTGGACCTATTTCAACCAACAACACATGGAATTCAAGAATATGGATATTTTGACCAACAAAGATAGGAATTGGGGTCCGAAGCAAAATTCTGTAAAGACATGTTTTGGCAATTGAAGCATGCACACCTTCCATCAGAGAAGAACCCAAACCACAAAGTTCATGTCTTTTCAGGTGATGAAATGTCCAATCTCAACATCTCAACATCACCCATGGGGATTATCTCCCAGAGTGAGGAGCACAACAGGGCACCCAATGATTTGGTCTGCTTGAATCATACCCTTAGATACTCCAGATTTTTCAACAAATGAGACACATACTGTCACATACATCACAAATCTGGGTAAATTGAAGTATTTCACTCAGCTGAAACTTGCGGCCATTTATTTGGGGATAGTTCTCCTTACTAGCCATCATTCTAGTGACGTGACTAGTGAGGTCGCGACCATTCAGATATCCATCACCACGGCTCGCCAAGGAACAGCGTGGTTTTCCCGGCACGCGTGGGTCCTGAGATCCCGATGATTTTGGGCATCCTCTTGGCGCCATCGACAGGTGCGAGTTCACCCTGGGTCATTGGACCCTGAAACTTCGGCAGATCTCGTTGTGACGACATTTTTCATCATTTTTTTCATCATTTTGGGATGGAAAAATGGGGGAGGTGTCCCCAGCATTGTGGGATGGTTCCTGGTTTTTTGTTGATGGCAAAGCGAAGGATCTTGAGGGGTCCAACATCAATGGGAAACCATAGCATCTGTGGATGGTGGGAGATGAACCATGAACCAGGGGCCCAGAAAGCCATGTGTCCAATGGGGTAGCAGCTACCATTGCAATGGCGGACTTTGCCGCCCAAAGCCAGCACTTGAGTTAAAGCGCTGCTTGATTCATTCAAGGGAGCACATGACTGCGGGTGACTCAACCATGTGTTGGTCATCTTTGGCATGAAGTTTTTCAATATCTTGGGGGGCCGAATTTTGAGCCATCCCAAACACAACTTTAGAGACGCTGCTCCTACATCTGGCCCACCATGGGCCGAAGGAAAATTCAACATTTTGAAAAGTAGCTGGTGTGCCACACTGCGGATTGTTGTGGACGGTTTCTCTTAAGCCAAATAAACAAATGGACAGTAAGGCCATTTTGGACGAATGGATGGTTTCTGTTATATTAATCATCATTTATGCGGGCTTGTTTTTTTTTCCTGCTCATGATCTTTGACTTTGGGGCATGTCATGATGGAATATTCATATCATAAGGCAGTAAAAAATATGATATCGATTCCATAGCCATTTCATAGATATGAATGGTTATAGATATAACCATCATGATCATCATGACATGCAATTTCATCACCATATATCATGATAAGGTCCTATCCATCATAGTAGCCATAATGTCATATCCATCAGAATATGATTTCATATCATGTCGTAATGGAATATCCATCACATCCATCATCTATTCCATACAGGATGGGCCCCCCAGTTATAAGTTGGTTCATAAACCAATATAACCTCCATTAACTAGTTCGTTATATCTACCATAAACCATAGCATTCAGCCACTTATAAGGCAACTGAACGCTATCTTGGGGGCCCCATCCTGTAGATTTCCAGAGCCATTTCCAGAGCCATTTCGCCATTCGGCCCCAGGAGCAGCAAAGCGTGGAGTGCCGATGGCTTCGCCACGCTCCAAGCGCTGTCCGTTGGTCTGAGATCGGCAACGAAAATCAGGTGTGATTGATGTTGGTTTAATTGATTTAATGGTGAAGAGTGGTTGCTATTGGATTTTTCAATGATAAATATGAGGAATCTGGGTAAATTATGATAAAGTATCATGTTTCACCAACCGGAAATAAGGCCATTGGGGAATGATTCCAATTACGAACCATGATTTCTATCAATGCATCATGTTGTTTTTCACCACCTTGGATGCACACATGGGGTGGGGATATTGTTAAACAAAACTTCATGAATTTGTTTGGGTTGGATGCCTGAATTTGATACACAAGTCAGGTATCCAATGTACCAAGGGTTTGGGGATGGCACTACCCAATCGACAGTTCGCAGGTTGGTGGTTTAAGTCAACTTGGACATCACAGCCATTTGAAACCACCATGCAGTGCTCCATTATATTCCCCCACAAGAGGTCTTTGTTGGCAATATCCCAAATCCTGTGACTTAAGGCACCTTTTTTGTTTGTTCATTTTTCATCTCCATTCTACGGGAATATCTATCTTTTGTTGATGAATACTTATAGATTCTTACATTCTAATTCCTTCCAGTCATGCACTCGAGAAACACGGGTTAAACTTGTTGATTTTTGGATTCCATATCGGAAAAAACAACAGAGGGATGGGATTATAATTTGGCTGGGTTGAGTCTTAATATCCATTTAAGGTGGGACTTCCCTGCAACACCATGCCAAACTCCATCCGTTTGATACATGTCTTGAGATGGTTGAACACTACCCTCTGGTAATTTGTTCTAGCATAGCTATGGAACATCGCCTATTTGTAGATTCGTAGATGATTTGAGTATTAAAATGCTGGTTTTCCATAGCAAACTGTAAACAATTTTTAGAGGGTACGGGTACAGTATTCAAGTTTGCTGACAATGACACCAGAAAATTTCGGCTATCCCTCATTTTTGGTCGATGCATTTATTTTCTCTGGTAAACGTGGCTAGCTGGAAAACCCCCGAACTTGGAGGTTTCTAGCTGGGAACATCCGCTATAAACGGAGGTGTGGCCTCTTGCATATTGGCCGCCAACCAGCGGTGGAGCATCTCACGCCTGCCAAACGGGCATCCTTTCATGGGAAGATCATGGAACTACATGAGGGATTTTCCGGCAATTTTCCAGCAATTTTCCATGACTCCCAAGAGGTTACATTGCCAATATCCTCGAAGTGACTCCACTTTTGATGATCTTTACTGGCCAGCAAAATCACGTGCTTTGGTCTGGTTCTTTTTCCAGGTGACAAAGGCATAAAAGCGGCCTCAAAACATACAGGTCACACATATACCTCTCACGAGTGAACTGCAGATTGAACACCACCCTTCCATCAAGCCAAGTTGGGATCTGTGTTCTTGGGGTTGGGCCAGTGTGGAATGTCTTTTGTTCCACTTTCCTCGCATACACATATAATGTGTATTTATATATATATATATAATATGTGTATGTATATATCCCTCTATTTTACCACCATGGGAACCGTAGGATTGGTCGCTGCCAGCATTCAATGAAAATTATTCCTTTTGTGGGCTTAAATCCGTTGTGGTAGTTTCGGCCCGACCTCCCCCATCCCATCGCACCGATTTGTGGCGACATTGGCGAGGTCGCCCATGTTCACATGCGAGTGGATCCTTGGTTGAGGCAGCTATCACAGAGCAAAATGGATATCGAATGGGATATCTCATCTGCTGCTGATCACTTACAAATTTCATGCTGGTATTCCAATACTCAATTGGGATCATCGTCTCAATCATCAGGAAACTCAGGTGCATTGATACGGAAACTGACAAAACCCTCTGAGAAAAGGGGGCTACAAAATTGGCAGCTCGAAAATCCAGCAACATCCTCAAACTTGACAAACTCCTGCTTTTCTTGCGCTTTGCTGATGAAACACTTTCAATCACTGGCATTCCAAATTCAGAAAAGTCTCTGAGAAACATTCCGTGATTTTGATGCCTTTCCCTTGAAGCCATTCTGGGACTGTCGGACTCACCCAAATCTTATCAAATCTTCATCTACTTAAGACTCCCGGCGACGGAACGCTCTGCTGCGAGAACTGTGAGGCAATGTTCAGGGATCCTTAGCGGTGGACATTGGACTCGGACATTCGATTCTGGCTTAGTTCAGGGATCCCTACGCATAGCCTGAATAGATAGTACTTCAAGTGAGGATCATCCCGTACCGAAAGACATCGAAATCAACATCTGTGTGACCTGCACCTGGCCATTGGTGGTCCAGGTGGTAAGGGCACGGTCCAAGGGCACAGCGACGTGACCTATCGGAACTCCAAACTATCCGATCCAATAACCAAACAACAACCCATTTTTCTGAAGCTTTCGAAAAAAATATCTTGAATTGGCATTGAGTAGCCCATTCTATTGCACAATATCATGGGATTTGCCACACTATCTTTGGCTGGGCCCATCATCTTGCTGAACCGTGGACAACCGACTGGCACTGAGCAAGCGTCCGCTGCCAGTCATGGCATCTGATGCAATGTCCCTGGCGGAGTCATTTCATCCCACCAAATCCAGGTGATTTCAACATGTTTAAAAGGTAACCCTGGTGCAACCCAATGATATAGTCAATGGGAATTCCAGGATCCTAAAATGGAGGTACGTTAGTACCATATAAGGCCTTATATAGGCCTTGTGTATGGTAGGTACCTCCAATTTAGGTTCCTGGTATACCATAATGTCCTTTAGGTAAAAATAGGTTTGGGCCGGTTTGGTATACCATCTATCATCAAACAAACCTGTGGTTAAAGGGGTAAACACACCCCTCTCTCAATCAACCAACCAATGGGAAAAGGACATCTATGATGATATAGGGGAGAAAACCCACTTGCGGATTATTTTCACTGTGATGTATCAATGGATTGGCTGAATGCAAAAGACTAGGATGTGTTGCATTTGGGGATGAAGGGGGTCCTTCACTCCTAGAAATTCTGGGATCCCTTTTAACCTACATCAATTTGGGCAGCGATCAGCTATCAGCTTACTCTTGGGACGGAACAAAGACATACCCCGTGGCCTTATTACGGAGCCTGGACAAAGGCAATATCATATTGTTGGTTCACTAAAATCCCCATTCTGGTTGCTTTTCTATCCATAGTTTTGGTGCTTAATTTTCCCAACTTTCAGCTATACTAAATAGACTTTATCACCTATTTCGGGATGGTAAAGTACAAAACATGGCCAAAAAATGAGTCCAATGTGGAGCCCAGTCATAAGTTGGTTCCGAACCCCCATGAATACTATAGTTGTAGGTATCAATAAGTATCACACACCATAGTCATTGATAGATCCTGGAGTTATGTTCAGCAACAAATCGCGACTTCGTTGCCCCGACATCTCCACGGTACCCGCCTCACGGACAAGGAGTCCCTTGATCCCGCGTCGCGCGTCGAGTCAATGTCCTTAGCTCTGGCCATCAAGGACGAAAATTGACTAGTAAATGGCTTGTACTATGGCTTATACCCCCAGTTATAAAAATAAATATATATATATATTATGGTATATATAGATAGATGTATCTATATGGTAAATATATATATACGGTATATATATATGGTATATGTATATATATATATGTATATATATATATGTATATATGTATATATATATATGTATATATATATGTATATATATATGTATATATATATATGTATATATATATGTATATATATATATGTATATATATATATGGTATATATATACATATATATATATACGGTATATATATATATGGTATGTATATATATATGTATATATGGTGTGTATATATATATATATATATGGTATGTATATATATATATATGTATATATATGGGGTAATATGGGTTAAACCAGCAAACGCTTTGGGGATTTCACCATTTTTGGGCTTTCCGATGTGCGAGGTAACAGTGGCGATTCATAGGGATTTTAACAGCAACCATTCGGAATGTGACCATCAGAAATTAAGAGCAGCCAAATCTGGGACTCCACAGGCAAACGTTGGAGATCCATGAATCAAGAAAGGGAATTGAGCTTTCCGGGCGTTGACCCACCAAAAACATAACAAAGCGGCTGTTGGCAACACACACTAGACTTCAAAAACCAAGAAAGAAACATTAACCAACGAAAACACTTGAGCCCAAAAAGGAAACTAATGAGCAGCAAAACTTTCCATGCCACTCCTATAAGAAACCCTGACAGTCTGGGAACTGTATGCGATGCCTAAACATGCCACTACTATTGCCAGCAACTACGCGAGTCGTAACACTGGGAAAACTTTCCATTGTTGTAATATGTTGTAATTATTATCAAGCAGCATTAATTGGACACTCACCAATGGACTCATCAATATGTCCAGTAATTCAAGAGCTATGGAAAGCCCAGCATTTATAGATCATTCCTCCAGGAAAGCCATGGGCTTTCCGTATCAAAATGACCGGTGTCTCAACCATCCTGAGGCCCTGGCATTATCGTCAATCTCTTCTCGACCTGGAGACGGGAGACGGATGCTTGTGATATCTGATAACTCTCGATGAGTTGCAGAATTAGCATCATGACCATCAACTGCAAAACTAGCAACCTGTATCCTCCCGTATGATGGTTGTGGGCTGGGAGAATGGGACAACGAGTACGCCGAGTGCGCTTACCCAAGCCACCACTGAACCACTGGGGGACCGTCTGACATACGAATCTCGACAGATTTGGGTGCTCCAAGCGGGATTCCAAGAACCAAGGTTTCCCTGAGGCCTGGAAAAGGAAAACAGAACAGGAACACCACCTACAAATGAGGAATCTTGGGTTGTGTTGAAGCCGCCATTTATATGTATGTGTGTATGTATGTATGTATGTATGTAATGTATGTATGCATGTATGCATGTATGTATGTATGTATGTATGTATGTATGTATGTATGTATATGTATGTATGTATGTATATATATATATGTATACAGTATACACCATTATCTGTTGATAAATGATTAGTTCTCTGTGCACCAGGAAACTTCATCTATTTTTGGCTTTTCAGGGACTTATCCAATAGGACGTATTCCTCCACCACTCGCCCTGCCAACTCATCCAAGTCACATATCACTTCGTACAATGTCATCTGGTCCGCATCAGGCTGCAACTGGCAACGGTGCAACTCCAACCAATTGGGCCAGAGCTGATTGACACTGTGGTTTTGGAGCAGCTTCATGGGGTTGAACCACTGCAACCACAGCAGCTTGAAATTCTGACAAGCTTGAGGTGCTTGAGGTGTCCACTAAACTGCAAAGTTTTTCAGGGCCGGTTTGTTGATTGCAAAATGCCATCATGTGAACATCCAAGCACATGTGGATCCCCAAGCTGATTTTATAACCTGGCAACAAGCATCGCACTTGAACTTACGTCAATTCCCAATCTACCAATGAAACATGCACATCTTGTGGAAATTGAATTGCGATGATTTTCCTGAAAGGCATAGATTTCCGCGCCATTCTCAGCGGCTACTTGGAATGAAGATCATCCTGCTTAGTAGATGGTTAGTAACCCTACTTCTGCCCCGTTACGGGAGAACTCCAGTATAGTCATGGAGACTCACGATCTCCAGCAGCAGCTACTATCCAGTGCATGATCCTACCAAAAGCCCGCTATTTCATTGCAGTACTGCATTGCAGTATTCTGAAAATGTATCCAGTTGTGGATCCTTTCTATATAACATCTACCCTCTGGTTATTCAACATAGCCATGGAAAATCACAATTTTTATTAGGTAAACCATCTATTTCTATGGGCCATCTATACCATGGCTATGTTAGTCATAACCAGAGGGTATATGATCACCGGCATTGCCATGATTCGTCCCAGAAGTCGTCGAAGTCGTGCCTGCACGTAGTCGAGCTCCCTGAAGAAAAATCTGCTCGGGATGGTCATGTTCTTTGTGCTGCTGGAACCTCATGACAACTTGTCGTGATGCGGTTCTTGCTGCTTCAGCTGATGCACACAGATTTTTTTTTAAATATCATTGTATACATAGCTATATCTAAAACAACCATCACATGAATGAATATGACACAATGTAATGATCAAAGTTTCATAATCTGCTTGGCCAGTTCAATGATAACAACTGAAATGAATCATGAGATATGAACTATTCGAACATGACAAGATTTACAAACAATCAAACAATCAAACAGCAACTTGTTGCAGTGAGGCGCAAACAACATAGATCCAATCAGGCCAATGGGATTAGAGAAAAAAGAAGGAATTTCCAAAGTGGGCATGTTACTTGGATTTGATCACGGATCTGGGAAAACCTCTTCTGAGCGTTGTGCCCTGATAAATATAAATACTCATTCTTGTTTGGAAGTAGAAGTTGCGGCCATCATTCATTTCACAAAAGTCTCCATGCAAACAACTCAAGAGATTCTTCTAGCCAACATCACAGGCATCGGTCAGCCATCATTGGAAGTAGCAATGGAAAACATCTCGAAGCAGGACCAGGGAGGTGTTCACGAGCACTGCTGGAGCCTCTTGACTCAGTGTCCAACAAATAACGTCGACCCCATAGTACTTGCAGAGATCCTGCGGCCGCACGCTGGGCTATCCCCTGCAACTTTCAGAGACAGACGAGGTATTACAGATCTCAAATCTTCGAGTAGCGATGATGGTGATGATGATGGTGATGGTGATGATGATGATGTCTGGACTGAAACTCCCGGACGATACCCAAAGTCACAGCAAACATATCAGCCATGAAAAGTTCATGTAAAGGATCCATGGCAAATGAGAGCACTATGCTTTGCAAACACTTGCCATAGAATTGGCGCTCTTTCAGCGTTGAAAGCGCATCGCGTGTCCTGCAATTGATGTCCATCTACATCCCAGGACGGCAGTGTTGTAATTTCTCCACCAGGGATTGCTAACACTCTCCCGATGTCCCTGTTTTGTGTGCTCGCCTCTAGTGTCACTCTTTCCCCCGAGAGGTGCCTCTAATTTCATGGCGACCTGCTTGGTATCGCCCAAACCTCGGCGATCGAAGCTTGAATCACATCGAAGCTTGATCGAATCTGAAATGGCAGAAATGGCATCTGCATACCTGATAAACTGCCTAATCTGTAGGTGTAGAAAAACATGTCTGTAAACGTTAAGCTGAAACATGATCTGATATGTGACCTTGTTGATCCCTTGGTGATGAAAAGGACATCTTCTGCTACCTGGTTCGGACCCACCAGCACTGGTTGAACCAACCCACCGCCGGGTGTTGGACATCCATACTTCATCCTCCTTGGTGGCCACCGAAAATGCCAGGATGATCAGGATGGCGGAGGCAAAACATGGCAAAAACATGAGATTTACATGGATTTTCCATCAAACTTACCATTCAAAAACCACGAAATATCTAAAATCTACCATGAATTTTTGGTAGGCTTTTCCATCGTTCCGAGGTGCGACTCACTTCCAATGTTGCCCACTAAGCTGGACCTGGCTTCGTGGCTGAAGAGATGGGGATATTGATGGCTTTTTGGTGGGATACCCTCTGGTAAACTAACATAGCAATGGAAAATCACCATTTTTAATGGGAAAATCCACTATAAATGGCCATTTTCAATAGCTATGTTAAATTACCAGAGGGTATAGGTTCTTCAAGTTACACATGTTGTGAACGTGGTCGATCTGTGGATGTTTGAAGATAGTTTTTCTTTCATCAAATAAGGGACTACATGAATCACCATTCACCCTTACGACATGTCAAAAAATATAACGACCTGAAGTTGGAAACACCCGAGGGTTCCAGGGCCATTGGGCGAGATGCTGGGGAAAGTCACCATGAAAAAAGAGCTTCACCGACCGTTGAATTGAAGAGTTTTCCTGGAGTTTCAATGTATTTCAACCAGCCCCATATGCCATAGTTGATATTTTTGATGATTGTGTTAGTTGATATCATATCATCAAAGATGCACTCATCAATCCTGTAGTTCATATCCTTTGGTTTTAATGGATGCATTTCCCAGATAATTCGTGGTCCCAGTTTCTGGAACTTATTTCGAAAACAGCAACCGGATCCAACGACCTCTGGTTACATCCCTGGTTCGTACGTGCCCCAACTAGTTTATCCGCTGCGTAACTTGTCTATAACCATAGCTATTACTCCATCTAAGGCCAAATCCGAGTTACAACTGGATGATTTTAAGCTACTGTAACGATTGTAACAAATTGTTTGTGATTAGGGCATCTATATCCTACATCTTGACACTTACAAGTAGGTTGCGTGCCATGATCTCCACTTCCGCCATTTCTTTCGTGGGATTACCATGCTCAACCAGGAGGCACCCTGTGTGGATGCCAATGCGAATCGACAGCTCTGGGAGCTCCTCAGCTTGGGAGTCTTGGGAGATCTCGAACTAAAACTGAGCTCCATAGCATTCCATAGCATTCCATAGCATTCCATAGCTACAAATGGAAATCCATAGCGATTTGGGATTTGGGTATCCCAAATAGTATCCTTTCACTTGTAGAAAAAAATGTCGCACTTTTTCGGGATCAACGGAGATATCATCCCGACTGGGCCCAGTGGCATACACGCCGTACTCACCATTCAAGCCTGAAAGGGCCTGCGTCCCGTGCGACCCCTGCGACCCATAGGAAGGCTTCATCTGTTGTTTTTGTGTACTTGAAATCATCAAAAAAACCTGGCAGCGCTTTAGTGATGCAACATTTGAATCAACGGTTTCCCATATATTGTTGCTGCTTATGTTTGTAAGGGTCAAGATATTTATGATATCTGTGCTGATTTTTTCAGCGGTCCCTTATCCAACCGGCAGTTGGAGCAAAAACGACAACTCCTCAGAGTTTCCAAGGGGCTAACCACTCATATAACATCCCCTGAAGTTTCTTACCATTTCTAGTATCAGTTTGGTTGGCTTGCTGGCACGAGATCCTAGTTCTGGATGGTCACTGATGTCAATATCACTTTCTATTTGTTTAATATGGGCCATCCCCCAAATCACCATCATTAGGTGGTATAAAATCCATCCCAAATGGGTGGTTTATTATTGTTTTACCCACATTGTATGGTTTTCTTGGGCACTTCTGGCTATGTCTTGTTTCCTAGATTCCACAGGGATCTACTGGGTATCTCGATATTTTTCCTGAGATTTTGATCAGGCCTCTGCTCTCTACCCTCCCAGATCACCTCAAGTTGTGTGAGCGCTGCTGCACAAGCTTTACCTGGATGATCTTCGACCTTGGCCCATGGCTCCCCTCAGCTCAAATGTCCATGACGACTGGATGATTTGGGGTATGACAAAACGCAGCTCTATTTGGAGGTTAGAGGCTATATCCATAGTTATCTATAAGATTTATAGATGATTTATCCCATCCATATCCACAATTAACCAGGACTCCAGTTGGATCCGAAAAGTGGGCTCCCGCACCGTGTCAGGTGCGTTCCAAAACACGATGAGACCATCGCCCAAGATCTCCAACACAATACCTGACAGAATTCTGCCTGGCGACCTAAGGGATCATGGACCCACGACATTGAAAAATGTTGAATTTTGAGTAGACTTAATTAGGCAATTTTTTGAATCATCTTTTTTTTCAATGATTTTGAAGCTCTAGCCTCATATTTCTGCAAGAAACATCACTTTGGGAGGAAACCACGCTTTCTAGCACCAAAGTGATGTTAGAAACCACCAAAATTGAGAAGCATACGAACCCCTGGTTGACCAATAGTGTTTTTGCCTGCCTTCCTTTTCATCACTTGATAAACATAACTTTTTGGTCGAAACACTTCTATTTTACCACCGCAAGTGATGTTTAACCCTGCAACATCTGGAAATCACAAGGGTGCTGATTGACCCATGGGATTCTTCCCTTGTATGAAAAATCAGATCCGTTTACACCGGGGGGGCTTCGGAAAGCGGCGATGACCCCTGAAATTCAACAGCTGGAAGCCCAAGAGAAACCCAAAATCCCGCAAGAACAGGCCGCCGGGTTTCAAAAATTGGCGTATCAGTCCATCCAAGTATAGATATTTGTTGGCTTTTGATGGCGTATTCCTAAAATCCATTGGTCACTCATCATATTCCCTATTCTTTTGGGCAATTTTGGGGCTTTTTTTACCACCAGCTTCAGCATCGACAAAGTGCACCTCCATAGAGCTCCACTACACGCATCATGACCTGAACAGCGATGCCATGTATTTGACTTTCTCTGAAGGGGATACAGAGGTGGCCATTTCAATAGGGAAACTGACAATCTATTGGAATTGGGACATATGAAGATGTTTCGAAATCTGAAGATGTTTCGACCGGTGCCCCAAAAAAGGGGGGTCATCCATGGGACCTCCCCCATCGCCCCATCCAGACACAGCAAAGGAACTTCTCCATGTTCAACAGGAAAACACGGAACATCATCTCAACATTCGGGGATTTCCATGGCTCTATCATCCAACAAAATGGCAATCTCCGTTGCTAGTGCCAGGCGCACCGAAAAGTATCGCATGAGCATGTACAGCAGGTCACGCCTCGGACGGTGGCAGATTTTGCTGAAGAAAAGATGGGTTCAGGGCAAGTTTCGTCCATGTGTTGGGATGGTTTCACATCAAAAATAGCAAAACTCTGCAGGTTTAGGGCCTGAACTTTGGAGCTATACCTTGGGTGTTGCACCTTGATGTTCAACACATGGATATGAGATAGCAGCGACCGTCATATGGCTGATGTCATTTTAGATCTTGATTGATTTTGTGTCTTCCCTTCACCAGTGAAGGGCTTGACAACAACTATACAAACAGCTTCTAGAGCTGCTCAGACACGCTAAAAACATGCTTCGGAGCGCGCCAAGTAATTTGGTAGCAAGGCCAAGGTGAGCTAAAAAATGTGGCCAAAATAAGAATATATATATATAACTAACAGAGTCAGTCCGAAGAGTTTTCCGAGGTGACTGAACTCTTGGCTATTGCTCAGTTTGGTATGAAATCCACACTCAAGATTAGTCACAAGTTCATCCACGGATTTTTGCGGTTTACCCTCAATTTGGCCAAGCTTTTGTGGAAAATCCGCCATAGTTCAATGATTTTTCCCTCCGGGGCTTTCCCATTGAAAAAACCGATGGAACTCCACCGTTGCCGGGCCATGGTGGCCATGGCGGCCAGGGTGCGGTCGCAATCGTTCAGAGATGCTGGTGAAGCCTTTAATGTCCGTGCACCTCGGTTCGATGGTTCGAAGGGCATAAAATTCCCCAAGATGTTCTATGGTTAGTGGTGATTAATAGTAGTTAACAATGGTTTTTATAGTGATTATTGATGGTGAAAGATTATGATGCTTAGAAGTGGCTTGTTGGGATTTCCCGATTTCAACCTACAGTTTGTTGGGCTCAGGCATTCAACAAGGGGCTCTGGTATAGTGAAAGATGGGGGAAGACGCTGTTACTCCAAAAGGCATCAACATTTGCTGCCCGAGGCATGGGCATAATTGTGACCATGCGTCTGGAAACCTGCGTGCATGGTGGGCAATGAATCCGGGATCATTTTTATTCATTTTTGCAAAAGCTTTCAGAAAGCCTTGGCTCCAAAATATTCGAACATCCATTTACCAATTTACCATCTATCTATGAAAAATGCCGCACCTCAAGGCGGGTCCCCTTCCCCTCGCCATTCATCACGATGTTGCGAACCTTGGTGCTGAAAATCGGAACATCGAGCATCGGGAAAATCGTCGAGTTTTTTGTAAAGCAAAAGCAAGATTGAAACCACCTAGAAATCGTAGCTATCATTGTTTGTATTCAAAGTGTTGTTCCACATGTGTATCCTCACTGGTTATCTATTGCTCATCCAGCACGGATCAAATTCCTGGTCCGATATTCAGATCCAAACAGCTGTTTGTTCTGTTCATTTCCCAAATTCACAAGGAAAATCCCAGCTGTTGCCAAACATCTTTTCCAAATTCTACTTTCACGGGTCATCATCTCTGTAATCTCTGTAATTTCACCAATTCTTGCCGGTCACTCGCCCAGTTGATGGTTTCCATAAATGGGGGTACTAAATGGGGGTACCTCAACAGCTGGATGGTTTATTTCATGGACAATTCCAAATCATAATGGGTGCTTTAGTAGCTGGTTTAGTTCATGGAAATTCCCAACAAAGTGTA
Source organism: Cladocopium goreaui (assembly GCA_947184155.2). Taxonomy (NCBI): domain Eukaryota; class Dinophyceae; order Suessiales; family Symbiodiniaceae; genus Cladocopium; species Cladocopium goreaui. The sequence goes on from CAMXCT020003458.1 coordinate 77,637, forward strand.
ATGGATGATTTACATTTTTTTTCCTCAAAATGGATGGTTGCAAATGGAACATCCGCACAAATATCCGAACAACAAGTTGGAAAATCCGAACTAAAATCCCAACAACAAATTGGACAATGCCATCAAATCCCAACAAAAAATGGATGAAATGGATGATCCGTGGGGTATCTCCATGACAACAATGACACCAACGGAACGTCCCCATGACAGAAACACTGGGCCATCCGAACCACCGTCTCTGGGACGAAGCGCGCGAAGGTGCTGATGCCCCGTGCCAGGCGGCAGAACCTGCAGGACATGGCGGTATCCCCAAATCCTCATGGTTTGGAAGTCGGACTATTTTTCCAAAAGTATCTTGAAAAGTGCGATGACTTGGGGCAAACAGCCTATTGGGAGATCTCGATAGTCTGAGACCGAGGGATCGAAAAAGGTAGTGGTATTGGAGATCTTAGGCGAATATCATCCACAATGCCACAAAGTGAAACATAGAAGTTTGTTGGAGAAAAGGACACATCTTCATAAAATTTGGGTCATGGTCATGGATGAAGTTTGGGGAGTTCAAAGTCAGCCATGGACCTTCAATGGCACATGGTGAATTCAGCAACAAAATCATTGGGTAGAAAGAATGACACTCCAGAGACAACGATGACGGGCACCAAGAATGAGACGCAACAAACGACAATGGGTAAAGTAGATATACATGTACATATATTACATCTATAAAAGATATCACGTATATATATATATATACACATACACTTTATGTATTACATCTATACATATGTATCTCTCTCTCTCTCTCGGTAGTACATATATATATATATATAGAGTATTGGATACATCTATATTATTAATAACATATTATACATCGATAAAAGGGGGAACCTTAGATTACTCCAGGCAGCTCCAGCTTTTGACCCTCTGATCGAACAGGGCTCTGCGGCGACGGCGCGCAGGATCGCCCGTTTGGATGAGGTACCGCTCCCGTCGCACAGCCACATGGGTATGGGTCAATATTCATATCATTTTTAGCGGGATGAACATCCATTTACCAGCTATTTTGGGGTTCACTAGGCACCAGAGGTTTGACCCATCCCCACATCTCAATGGACAGCTGATTTTCATTGATTTTTTTTCAATGCTCCAGCCGTATCATGTCTTAAGAGGTAGCAAAAAGGATCGGGCAGCCTCGAAACTGATGGCATCTGATGGCACCCAGGAAGCTTCCCCAACGGAAATTTCCAATGCCTTTGGAAGTTGATAGGGAAAGGATGTCTGTCATTGTCAGGGAAAGCCTCTCCACGGTCCCCAACAAGACCCATGGGATAGCTTAGCAAACCACACCATCAGCGACGGCCTTTTCGGCAACGCCACTGTTGGCGGACTAACGGCCAACCTTCGGAAAGCCTCATTTCTAACAGATGCCTTAGTCAATTCAAAAGACTTGCAGGATCTTGCAGGTGCACCATATTTTGGCAACCCCAAGTTCATCAACCTTCCACTGGAGATTGAAATGATTGAAGGCTATGAGGGTTATGAAGCTTCATTCTTGTCCGACTAAGCACCGAAGGGCCACAAAACTTTGAACCTCCGCGATCTGGAGACTTCCTGAGACAATCGTCAAACGAGTCAAACCCTAAGCTCGCGGCGATCTGTCAATGAAGCTCGCGGCTGGCAACGACGCGCTGTGAATACCTCCAGGTAAACAGCACATCTTGACCCCCGAAAAATCCAGCGGTGACCTATCAAACTAACAGAAATAAAACCCTCAAAAATCGAACAGTGAATAACAATGACCTTCTGGCAGATTCTATCTGCTTTTTGCCGAAACACATGTCCATCTGTCCGATGATGTACCAGTGCAAGTAAGGGTGTTGCGGTGCCAAGTTTTTCAGGGCCAGGCGCAACGCTTGGTGGTCCTCTAGTTTTTGTCTTGCAGAAATCAGAAAAAACCTCGGATGTTTATTCAGCGAATGGCGACTGTGCTAAAGCAGCGTTTGTAATCTAATTTCGATGGGGACAACTAGCAATTTTTTTTGGGTCGTCCGAACTGATAGGAAACCAGGTACCTGTTTTTCGTCTCCATCGTGTCCATGGTACAACGAAGTGTGGAATCAGAAACAGCATTCACAAGCCTTCACTGCATCCACTACCCATGAGAATCCAGAACATCATGGCCTATGAAACTTCAGTAACACATGTGACAGCTGGAACAGTGTACAGCTCCCCCTCAAAAAAAACTGGGGGATGGGGCAAAACCCTCACGAATAGATGAGCCAGCTTACATAGATGTATTCACCCGATGGAGAGCTGATTGAAACTATCGATTGACCCATGCCATTTCCAGAGAGCCATATCAGTCCAAATTCAACAATATGTCACCTGAAAAGTTTCACCATTTTGGGAGAGTTCCCCTGGAAAAAGCCATCAATGCCATCATTTCAATCTTTCGTTTGGCTTGTCACGTCCTCCATCTGAAAGACCGTCTGCACCGCCGCTTTGAACACATTCCGCAGCTGCTTTTCCGGTCGCTGCTTCGGAGGAGGTCGATGAGCCAAGTGGCAGAAACTGCATGCGGCATCCGGGCATCCATGAACGCTTGCAAAAAACACCTGGGTTTGGCTGAGTTACTAACACATCTGGCCATGGCAACATGAACCAGTGAGGTCGTCATAGCTGCATAGCTCATCGAGGTTGCTGATCTGCTGATTGCCAGCTAAACCTTCAGCCTTTTCTTAAACATGTTGAGTAAAGTCGCTGTTATTTTCTGAGCAACCAAAAAATAAAGCCTTGTATGACTGTATGACTGTATGACTCTAAACAATTCTAAACAATCACCCAGACACGCATGGTTTGCATCTACCAGTGCGATGTTTTGCCAGCATCTGGCTAGGGCTTTGATCTTCGTGGATCTCTGGCAGATTCTGGGCCTCCTGGGTAACCTCCTGGGTAACCTCCTGGGTAACCTCCTGTCCATTCGCGACCTTGGAGAGACCGAGGATGAATTCCGTGGGATCCCCCGTATCCCCCGAGCTCCAGGATTTTCTCCGTGGAATCGGGGGAACGTCCTCAACAAGGCACAGGTTGCCAAGTCGCGATTGTCTCGGCCCAACGACCCAAAGAAAAGGAGTTTCATCGAGTTTCGTACACTCTGCAATCGCTTGGTTGTCTTACAGATTCGTGATAGATATCCTACGTATTCTTCCGATAGATTCTAAGAATCTAGCAGTAAAGACATCAGATCTTCAGAATGACACTTGCTACATCTCGTCCTCAAGAGGGCGAACGTCAAGGAAAGTATTCTTCACCGAAAAGTGCAGAATCACTTGCTCCATCATTAGCACAGCCGGGCACAGTCGCGCCAGGTTTGATCTCCAAAATGGCTAAAATTTGGATGGCACCCATGACAAGGGTCGCCACGGGCATCAAGTCGTATCCGAAAAAACAGGAGTCACAGTTCGAGCGTGTTGGAGGCATGTTTCTATGTAGAGATGGCGAGAATACAGATCGAAACCATCAACCAGCATATGGAGATTTCTTGAAATGGGGGTACCCTTAGTTATCATCCCATTTTATCTTTGGATTTTCCATGAAATAAACTATCCATTTTTGGGGATCCCCCATATATGGAACCCAGGTTGATGGGATGTAACATGATCTAGCGATCCATCCCCCTGACAGGTTTCAGCTCCATCCCTTCCGGCTGGGGCATTCGGACGCCAGCTGAAGATTTAAAACTTCCCGAACTCGAACACGCCTCTGGAAACCATTCTGGATCCAAAGGAATGGGAATCACAGGGAGTCAGAGACGTGTGGACATCTAGATTTTCCAAGTTCACTTCAATAACCTATCAATAGGTCTTCATCGTCATGCCAGAGCCGATGGATGGCAAACAGAACCACCCAGAAGAACCAAATTCTGTTGACCTGTCATTTGGGATGTTGTACAAGTTCTCCATAATTTGCCCGAAACATTCAACCAAACCAACGATTTGCCAGTTGGCCTGCCCAGTTCTATAGGCTAATATATACCCTTCGGTAACTGTTCAACTTGACTCAGTAAAGGAAAGCCTCTATAGTTTTCCAACATGAGCTATAAAAAATATGACTTCTTTTGTTGATATGATGTGGAGAGTAGTCGTCGATGAATTGATCTGGGACTCAGTGGCTATCCCGCCATCCCGGTCTCCTGCTGTTTCGACGGATATCGAGGATCAAGGATGACCTCACCCGGTGAAACACCATGGCCCATTGATCCCATGATGATTTACCTCTTCAAAATGGTGATTTTCCAGTTCGCTACGTGAGTCATAACCACAGGGTAATCCTAAAAATGGAGGTTTTTTTCACTTCGCAAAGCGTTAAGTGATTGGAAAAGGAACCAAAAAAAGTGGTGATCTGAGCTGGAAAAATCAACTCAAAGCACATTCTGTGATCAAACATGCTATGGAACCAAGAAACAAATTTCACAACTACTTGGTGGGTAGGTTCAACCATGCAACAAGCAATGTGTAAGTGGGACATCGCTAACCAAAAACTGGGATATTTACCACAAAAAAATGGTGTCTCAACAAATTCTATTGGGTTTGTGATTGAGCCACCGGGACTCAAAATGTGCTTGTCAGTTGAGGCTTCAATCATGGAACATCATGATGACAAGTCAACAGGATGTGAAAATGTGAAACAACCCAACTAGATTTTGGCCGACTTGACACACACACACACAGCTTGAAGGAAAGCAGCAATTTGCTCTCTTTGGCCAGTGATTTTTGGCCCAACTGAGCTCAGCCACTCTGTAAAATCCAATTCACCCAATCTCATCATGGTCTCAGTTAAATGCCTGCGCCACGGGTCTCGCTAGGATCTAAATCCTGGGAGGTGAAGAATCGCCAGGATTTTAATGCATGATTTTGTGGCCTAAGTTCCATGCAGTGTACCGACCAACATATTTGAACTGTCGGATCTTGGTATTGACCAAAGTAAGGACTAGTCTTGTCATTTCAAACCATCCACTCTTGAATTGCACAGGCCTAGTATAGCAGAGGAAGGGGTTAAGAATTGGTTCCTCCAGATTGCGAGTTTCAACAAGACCGTCTTCCTGAAGATTGAGTGTCACCAGATTGTGGTGTGGGTCACCAGATTGGAAAATCACTTGGAACCACAGATTTCGGCAGCAATTGAGGCCAAGGAACACCCATTGATCCTCAATACCGGTGTTGGAAGTTGATGCAGTACTTGCAAAGAAAACATTCTTATATATCCATATATATCCCAAGTTTCAAATGCCTCATCCTCACTTTTGGTGCTGAGACAGCGCTGGCAGTGCTGACATCCTCTTTTTTACACAGTGCCCCGGAACGATAGCCAAGTTGGTGCAAACAAACATACATGCCATACATACCATACCTACCTTACATAGGAAACATTCCATACCCATTATAGTAACCATACATACCATACAGACCATACATACTGTCATATCAAACATACCATACCCAACAGACTTACATACCATACTTACCATCCATACAATACCAGCCATTCATGCCATTCATACCATACCTACCATACATACCCAACATACCATACCACACCCCCACCACACCACGGGGGATGGGGAAGATCTCGGGGCCATATGGGACCCATCCCATGGGGGTTTTTCCTGCGACGACTCCAGGGCCTCAAGGGCTGTGACACCAAACGCCCGAACAGCAGGGAGGCGGCGATGCTCAAAATGCTCATGACCTGAAGTTGGGAGGCAGCAATTACAATAGGCAGATGGGTCACGGTGCAAAGATGCCATGAGGGACACATAAATAACACTAACTATATATATATACACATATGTATATATGTATATATATATATGTATATATGTATATATGCATTTGTTTGATCACTGAATATTTACACCTCTATGTGCAGGTCCTATATTTACGTGTAGGCATCAAGATGGGTGTAGGCCTTTCAGACAAGTTGCCTCCTATTCTGTACGACATAGACCCACACTCCCACGAGATACCAGGGCATGTTTCCATGATCAGAAATGGGATAATTATGGATAATTAATTATCATCCCATTATTATATATTATTTTCTCATTATCAACCATTATTCACCATGATTCACCACTATTCACCGGTTGGTGATCCGCATCCCCAATAAAGCAGATGATCGAAAACCAACTAGCGGTTCTTTCACATGGTTCATGATGAGATCCCCCCGGCGCTCTCGAAGGATCCCAAGGATCCCTGGCCAGGAGGATATCTCGACCTCTGGCTCGTGCCTGGGCTGGCAAGGCTGTTGTGATAGACCCATGATGTAACTGCTGGTTGATAAAAATAAAAGTACTTCAGTTATCTATAGTCATCTATAGTCATCTATACATAGTTATAAGAATCATAAACCATACCTATTGGACTTGTAAACAGTTGTAATCTAATTTGCCCGTCTGCGGGGCCCACTTTGTACAGACATTCTAGTCAGTGACAATCCTTAATAGAAAGCCCATGGTACCTATAGAGTGTTTTCTTGTCAAAGAATATTAGGTAGGTCTCAGATCTAAGACTTAGCGACGCCCTTTGAGCAACAGACTTCCTCTTGCTTCAATTCACAATTCTAGCAAACTTTCGCCCCAGATCATTGATGCCTATCTGCATGATTCATAATCCGAAACCCGATTGAAGGTAATGAAATGGACCCTGAACACCTGAACATTAAGTAATATCAACATATATCATTTAGAATTAAATATCAACAATCATTTAGAACCCCTCCATTAAGCCCAGCCTGATCAAGGATCTGCGTGGAAGCGTCAATCGAGGCCATCTGGACAGGCTCGAGGCGGGCATCTTATGATTTGATGTCGTAAAAACCTGCGTATTTCATGGCCATGAATTTTTTCGATTCTATGAACACAACCCGGGTAGTACGCTTGGTATTTTTGCCACACTTGGAATTTTTCAGAAACACACCTGGAATGATCCTCGCTGGCTCTGCCAGCACAGATTTGCCACGCTGAACCTAGGAATGTCACCTGGCAGAACCCAAAAAAAACCGTCTAGAAAAATCATCAATGAATCAAACATGGGGATGGGTCAAAACCCTGGTACCCCTAGTGAACCCCAAAATAGCTGGGATTTATGGATGTTCATCCCACTAATATGTATAGGTATTGATCCATAGCCACATATCAAACATGTATATTGGTGATGATTGCTGTGGCTTTCACCCGATGGGCCCAATATTTCGATGGCCCGCCATGTCGCGTTCCTTGGCTGCAATCTTGGCATCTTGCTCTGCCTTGGCACGATGGCACGATTTGTTGATGGCCAAGGGTGAAACATCTTTGGATCATTTTCTTTGGATTTAACATGACTTAGTCAGACTTAATCCATGAAACAGGTGATGACTTTGAATCAGCTGATGAACCTATGGAAACATGTTCAGTTGACCAACACACATCTTGATTGAATTCGTAACACTCGGGCTCGCACCAGGGTAATTTGGCTCAACCACTTCACTCTCACTGGTGGATCACTAGAGTAATGAACGAGATGGGTGGCTTTGCGGGGCCAATTTGCAAAGCTATAGCACTTACGAAATGATTCTTTTGTAATCTTTGAACATTCTTTTGTTCGTCCCTGACAACATTTCTTATGATGACGACTGGACGGACTGGCAAATTTTCTTCAACTAAACATAGCAATTGGAGTTTTTTCCCCATTTTCGATGATTTTGCTGGGGCATCTTTTTGCCCAGCGACGCCGTTTCCTGTGAAGCTAGAAGATGGCACGACTGCAACGGCCAGCCACCTGGACTTCGGTTCAAAACGGCAGAAGTTCATCAACGCAAATGGATTTTTCCCAACATGGACACCATTTTAGTATTGAAACCCGTGGTTTTGGGGGATTCTCCATTTTAAGACACCCCAAATGGAGAAATTGTATCAAACATCGAGAATTAGCCCAGAGCCAGAACTTTGAAACCAAAAACCAAGAGCAGACTCAATTCTTCTCCCATTGAGGAGGGCGCCTGGTTTGTGCATCCAGCTGAATGGAACGAGTGCCGAGCACGTAGCAATCAGACGTACCTGCCACAGGTTCCCAAGCAACCTTGGGACACCAATGGGATAGAAAGTTGCTGGTCAATCTTACTGGGTGAAGTATATTAATAATATATATATATATTTGTAAATGTATGTATGTATGTATGTAGGTAGGTATGTATGTAGGTAGGTAGGTAAGTATGTATGTATGTATGTATGTAGGTAGGTATGTATGTAGGTAGGTAGGTAAGTATGTATGTATGTATGTAGGTAGGTAGGTAGGTATGTATGTATGTAGGTATGTAGGTAGGTAGGAATGTAGGTATGTCTGTCTGTCTGTCTGTATGTATGTATGTAGGTAGGTAGGTAGGTATGTATGTATGTAGGTAGGTAGGTAGGTATGTATGTATGTATGTATATATATGGATGCATGGATGCATGTATGCATGCATGCATGCATGCATGTATGTATATATATATAATACACATCAGTATATCTTAATGAATTCTGAAGAAAGATCTCCAATTTCATGGATGTCTCCGAGCATTTTCTTAAGTGAAATCACTTTTGGAACTGCACCGGCAGGTCGTGATGAATTTTCCCATGGAAACATCACCCAAATCACCCAAATTCTAGATCAAATCCAATCATCCAAAGGTGAGTATTCGTATCCACCAAAATCTCCCATCCAAAATCGGATAATTTGCCGACATCTACAATTTTCATCTTATTGCGTGGAGTATGCCTTTGCCTTCGTTGTCTAAACTTTTAAGTGAACCCCAGAAAACCAAGTGCTTCATCAGATGGGTCCGTAGTACACCTCTCTTTGTGGTCATGCCCACCTGTGATGGGCTACTTCAAGTTACAATCGATGTAAATGAGCTCCAAAATCTGCAAATTGACAAGGGTGTCATGTTATCTACCTGAACAGGAATGAATAACCCATTTATGACTGGGATCGGGGCCCATCATTTTACACTCCTGGGCTGCAGGTTGTGCGTCAGAGCACCATCACAGCGTCCGGAGTTTGAAAAGTTTGTCATCCTGAAAGGCGACAGATGGCTGCCCCTCAGCAGAATGAATAGACTGAGAACCGTCAAACAAAAATCCTCGAACCGGAAAATATTTATCTTCATCAACACCAAAAAAAATGCAGATTTCGTAACGGGTCCTTTGTGAAATCACATCTGGAAAATCGACTTTTTGGACAAAAATTGGCTCCTGTAGTCCCGCAGATCTGGAGAATCCCAAGTTCCAAACCTCGGCCGATCAGCATGGTGCATTGGACATCATTGGACATCATTGGACCATATGAAAAGCCTGGGTGCATAGGATTTTGCTCCTCTTCTTGGCCCAAGCTTCCAGGCTTGATTTTGGTCGCCAACAACAAGCTGCACCATTTGGTTTCCTTCTCACTGGGTGGGAGAAAAATCACATTTCCTGGTGAAAGTGGCTTTTTTTATCATCCCACAAAAACCATCAAAACCCTCCCTAAACACCTACCCTCCGGTGTCATCAAACATGGCTGGAACATTTTTTCATTTTCGATGATTTTCCCAGCCACCTTTGATGACTTCCGGTACCATAGGTCCCAGTAAGGTCGCCGTTTTCTACCGCAGCACCAACGGAGAACTCGGTTTCCGCGCTCCGTCAAGATATGCTTCGCAGTGCTCCGGATGATGCCCTCGGATGGGTGGGAGATGAAGGGTGAATTGCCTCACCAAAGGATGCTGAGAATAGCCTTGAATCCAGAGAAAGAATTGCTAGGTCATTGAAGAAACATGTCATTCGACTTGGATATCAACATATTTTGGTACAATATGCAAATGACCTATCATTGTACATTGATGCATCACCAAACAACCCAACTGCTGTGAAATTTTCCATTGCCAACCCGGGAGATATCCCCAATCTTAGTCTATTGGTCGGACTGATCTATCCTATCTATCCTCATCAAATTGGCAAAACGATGAAGTTCTATAAGCAACTATAATGTGGTTAAAACAGTGCCATTTGCACCATCCCCCAGTCACCATTTTTATAGGTGCTATAAACCATTAAAATATATTAAAATATGGGTTGTAAAAATGACATTCTTTTACCCACATACCCACATTATACACCCTTCACCAGTTGTTTCACCAGTTGGATCACCTCAGTTGCCGCCTCGCAGTCCACCGCCTTCTGGTTGCAGGAGTCTCCAACCTGACAGGGTGACGAATTTTTCGCTGGGTCAGGTAAAGCAACTTTCCAATTTGTAGAACTGTGAATACTTCTGTGAATTATCATAATATATTCCTTTTTTTAAACCTTTGCTGGGAAGTTACTAATCCCTCAAAACAATCTTCATTGGTCATTTTTTTAATCAGGTATTGTTTGATGAGTTGGATCTTTAGTTGTAGTATAGTATACTATGATGCCTATAGTTTTGTTGGTACCCTCTGGTAAATTAACATAGACCCTGGCAGTCATCGGGGTTTTGTTGATGAGTGAAACCATAAAAAACTAGGCTATTTTCAGGGTCAACAAGTTCATTTACCAGAGGGTAATAATGGTTAATAATGGTTAACCATGATGAATAATGGACAATCATGAACAATCAGAATCCTGATAATCACCTGATTTATCCTGGGTCCTCGGTCATCCCCTTTTGACATGCACTGAGCCGTGGCTTTTCGCGGCATCGCGGCGGTCGCGGCAGCTGCCGACCTGAAAACGGTCAAATCTTCCTCGGCTGTAGGCTGTAAGATATCAATACCGTGGTCGTTCCACCATGTTTCACCCAATTTTTCTTGAGATATGTTGAGATGGTTGCAGAATCTCATAGTTTTGGTTTTGGGAGGTTCTGAAGTTGGAACGCATTTTTCAGGGAACTTTGCCTCCCAAGATTCCATGGCTCAGCGACACTCCACAGAAAAGGATCTCTTGGCGATGGATATCACATTCTTCCATTCTTGGAAGCCATGAACCAACCATACCAACCTTCACCCAAATGTAAGCAGATTGAGATATTCATGGTGCCCTCCTCTTTCAGACTGGCAGCCAGCTGCAATCGCTATGTACAGGCGTCCGAGGAATTGAGGGAGTGGGAGATCTGGGCGGGTTGCCCAAAGTCGTTTTGGATAGGGATGGGTATTTTGGTTGCTCCAAATGTGCCATGACAGTTCGTGTATCGTCTCTAGGTCAAAAAGTCAGCCAAATCAAAATCCTTCCATTAATCATCCATTAATTATCCAATAATTATCCAATTTTAACTAGATCCAGCCAACCTAAATTATCAGACTGGAAGCAACCAGTAATCTTCGCTGTGTTGGAAAGTCATGGAAAGTCATCACAACTCGGTGGCGAGGTCATGTGAGGTGGGGGCAACACGATATCCTCCATTCAAAAAATCAACACCTGATGGTGAATATGGTCAATATGTGGCAGTGTGTCAAAACCTTGTACCCCTGTAGTTCACATCAAAATAGCTGGGATTTATGGATGTTCATCCCACTAAAAATGGTATTTTCATAGGTATTGATCCATAGCCATGTGATTTCATCTCCAAGTACCCATCGTTTCTGGGGGGTGTTTTGTTTTTGGGGGAAGGGTGGTGTAGCACAACGCATCGTTGGTCTCAAGCCAAGTTTTCTGTGTGTCTACCGGGTGCATCCGTTCCCTCAGTCTCTGCGTCGACCCGTGTGGTTTCCGCCTGCGTTCAGCAAGCGCCGAGTTGTTGACAGCAGTGGACCAGTTGCCGACAGACCATGGTGAAACAAGGATGGTCAAGTAATTATCCACTCCAAACCCTGGAGGTTTCAAGCAGTCCCACCTCGTCTGCCTCGGGCCTGAACATGGTAGAACCACTGATCCAATGGCAATTCTTGGATGTAACTGTGCACTGAAGCTGCGAAACTTGCAAAAAAAACGGGTACCAAGAAAAAATCAGGCGATATGACCGTAGAACAAACCGGGTAGAATAGAAACTGGGAAAAAGTGCAACGTTTTTTTTTTTTTCGTTTCTTGCTGGTTGAAACAGCGATTGGGAAAGATCTGCAGATTCTCCAGTGATCCCAGCCTCGGCTCTGCTTCAGCCTCAGCGCCGGCTGGGGATGGATTGCTAAAACAAAGCACCTGCCACTGATGGGTGATATACCATCATTTTGTATACTTAGTTATGGTTGATGGACATATTGTCTGGTTGGTGCAAGATATTGCTCTCAAGTCTCTCTCTCTCTCTCTCTCTTGTGGGCTTTTGACAAGGAACCAACTAACCAAACCGACTAAAGACCATGACCACGAACCATGGCCACCGCAGGGCAGTTGACAACAACATCAACCCGAACATGGTGTCAAATTGAAAACAGGGTTAAAGATGGTTCATCTAAGTGTCTGCAACATTAACCTTTTTAGGATGGATCTTGACCCACTCCTCCACACCCATCAATATGTAGGTGGTTTGGGGTTTGAAACACCGGGAAAAACACAAATGAAGTTTTGGTTGGGCGTGTGCGGTCATGAAACCTTGTCCAGTACAATGTCGTCCAATATCACGGATTTCCAGTGTTAGGAATTCATCCAGTACCAGGCTGGTAGCAGATATCATCAGAAAATCAATCCTGGATGAATCATGTGTTGATTCACTATCCTGAAATAAGGCCCAGAATCTTCTCCAGATCCAATTCCCATGATGAGGATATATTAAATATTAATGAGGATATATGGGATATATAACATATAGCCCCAGTAACTATAGTTATTTGCATACCATAAACCATAGTTATTGGAGTTATTTGCACCACCTTAGCTATCCACTGGGGGCCTCACATTGTAATTATTTGAGGATTCCCCAACTCCAATTCCCATCATTCCGACGTGACCTCCGCAGTCCCCACTGGGGGCAGGGACTCCACCATTCTGGGCTCCTTGGAAAAGATCTTTTTTGGGGTCGATGTGTTCAAATCTGCAAAAAGACCAGTGGGTTTTACATGTTTTTACCCGTTTTTACATGTTTTTACATGTTTTTACGATGCAAATTTGGAAAAAATGCCTGGCAACGAATTTCTTTTTCAGAAAAACATGTAGGATGCGAACAAATACAGCTGAAATGAGCCTGCGGCAGGGTCTGTGCCACAGATCTTCCAGGTAAACATGAGGACATCATATTGGCTTCACCAGCAGGTACCACCCAGGTTACATAGTTACCGTAGGTTTGTTGAGCAGATCCAAAATTGTCTATCACATGCACATTTTACTGTTTGTTAAACTAAAATTCCATATTCCTAGCTAAGATCCTAATTCCAAGAACCAGGTTCGATAGAACATTTTGATTTCCTGAAGGAAGTAATTGGGTATATCCCCAAGCATTTACTCAATCCCCACCCATCCATTTTATTTCCGGATTTTACATGTAAACCATCCATCCATTTTGGGGTAGCCCCATTTTAGGAAACCCGTACATTTACCCATAGTTACCCTCTGGCAAACTAACACTTCGCTATGGAACATCACCATGTTTAATGTGTAAATCCCCGAACTAAATGGCCATGGATTCAATAGCAAACTCTTAGTTTACTACCCATTTTTGAGTTGACATTTGCCATGATTTACCAACATTTACCATCATTTACCCACATTTACCATCATTTACCCACATTTACCATCGTTTTCCCATAGTTCTCTATGATTCGTGTTCCTCTTTTAAAGGCATGGCTAAGGGAAGCCGGGAAGCCCCTGGCCACGGTCCCCAATGGCCCAATGGCCGCCTCGGCGGAGGCTGTTTCTCAAGCGCTGCAAGAGCCGCATGGGATCCTCCCGGGGATTCATGGGGATTGATGATAGAACTAAACAAACAAATAAATGCATGTATAGTGTATATATATATAGAGTGTATATATATATATATATGTATATTATAAAAACAATCAAACACATATCAAACAATTAATCATCGAACCGCCATTGGGCACATATCGGGTATGTATTGGGTTCATGCGGTATATCTTACGTTGGATAGGGTTGCCAACACAAATTGTCTGGCTGAGTTTTAATAAGGCACCAACCTGAAAAATAGCTGAAATGCTGGGCCATTTGGGGATGATTCCCCGAATCCAATTCCCATCATTCCAGTGACGTCACATTGAGGCCATGATCATATTACATATTTATCCAGAAATATGCAACTGGTCTCTTGGCTAACGATCCAATTTGGGTTCATAATCCTGACCCGTACACATATTGAGTTGAACCATGAACTATCATCTTGATCAGAAAAATCACAATCAAGGCACCAGCATGTTCCAAGTCATCCACGACCCGAGACCCCAAACATCAGCCAGAAGCGTTTCTATGGAGCATCGCCCAAGGAAAACATCGAAACTCCCATTCCCCACGAATTTTATCATGGTCTTATGAGAGAAAACATCCAAGATATCCTAGAAAACCCATGGAAACACACCTGCAAAACAGATGTGGTTTTCAAATACCCTCTGGTAAACTAACAGTTCACTATGGAAAATCACCATTTTTAATGGGTAAATCCACTATAAATGGCCATTTTCAATAGCTATGTCAGCCATTACCAGAGGGTAGACCAACCTGGTGAAGCCCGGTTAGCGTTGCCTCCAAGGTCGTGCTGCGCCTCAATGGCGTGGCCACGACCTCGGGGATTCGCCTGCAGCGCATGGAATGCAGGAGTTAGAAGCAGAACATCCACAGATTTTTGTGAAATCAGCACGTCTAAATCTGTAATCAAAATCAAAATCAAATCTAATCTAAATCTAATCTAAATCTAATCTAAATCTAAATCTAATCTAATCTAAATCTAAATCTAAATCTAATCTAAATCTAAATCTAAATCTAATCTAAATCTAAATCTAAAATCTAAATCTAAATCTAAATCTAAATCTCTAATCTAAATCTAAATCTAAATCTAAATCTAATCTAAATCTAAATCTAAATCTAAATCTATCTAAATCTAAATCTAAATCTAAATCTAATCTTAATCTTAATCTAATCTAAATCTAAAAATCTAAATCTAAATCTAATCTAAATCTAAATCTAATCTAAATCTAAATCTAAATCTAAATCTTAATCTAAATCTAAAAATCTAAATCTAAATCTAAATCTAATCTAAATCAAAATCAAAATCAAATCTAAATCTAAGTCTAAGTCTAAATCTAATCTAATCTAAATCTAAATCTAATCTAAATCTAAATCTAAATCTAATCTAATCTAAATCTAAATCTAATCTAAATCTAAATCTAATCTAAATCTAAATCTAAATCTAATCTAAATCTAAATCTAAATCTAAATCTAATCTATCTAATTCTAATCTAAATCTAAATCTAAATCTAATCTAAATCTAAATCTAATCTAAATCTAAATCTAAATCTAATTCTAAATCTAATCTAAATCTAATCTAAATCTAAATCTAAATCTAAAAATCTAAATCTAAATCTAATCTAAATCTCTAATCTAAATCTAAATCTAAATCTAAATCTAATCTAAATCTAAATCTAAATCTAAATCTAAATCTAAATCTAAATCTAATTCTAATCTAAATCTAATCTAAATCTAATCTAAATCTAAATCTAATCTAATCTAAATCTAAATCTAAATCTAAATCTAATCTAAATCTAAATCTAAATCAAATCTGAATCTAAATCTAATCTTAATCTTAATCTAAATCTAAATCTAAATCAAAATCAAAATCAAATCTACATCTAAATCTAAATCTAAGTCTAAGTCTAAGTCTAAGTCTAAATCTAAATCTAAATCTAAATTTAATCTTAATCTTAATCTAAATCTAAATCTAGTCTAAATCTAAATCTAAATCTAAATCTAATCTAAATCTAAATCTAAATCTAACTCTAACTCTAAGTCTAAATCTAAATCTAAATCTAATCTAAATCTAAATCTAAATCTAATCTTAATCTTAATCTAAATCTGAATCTAAATCTAAATCTAATCTAAATCTAAATCTAAATCGAATCTTGATCTAAATCTAAATCTAAATCTAATCTTAATCTTAATCTAAATCTAAATCTAATCTTAATCTTAATCTAAATCAAATCTAAATCTAAATCTAAATCTAATCTTAATCTTAATCTAAATCTAAATCTAATCTAAATCTAATCTAAATCTAAATCTAAATCTAATCTAAATCTAAATCTTAATCTAAATCTAAATCTAATTCTAATCTAAATCTAATCTAAATCTAATCTAAATCTAAATCTAATCTAATCTAAATCTAAATCTAAATCTAATCTAAATCTAAATCTAAATCAAATCTGAATCTAAATCTAAATCTAATCTTAATCTAAATCTAAATCTAAATCTAAATCAAAATCAAATCTAAATCTAAATCTAAATCTAAATCTAAGTCTAAGTCTAAGTCGAAGTCTAAGTCTAAGTCTAAATCTAAATCTAAATCTAAATCTAATCTTAATCTTAATCTTAATCTAAATCTAATCTAAATCTAAATCTAAATCTAATCTAAATCTAAATCTAATCTAAATCTAAATCTAAATCTTAATCTAATCTAAATCTAAATCTAAATCTAATCTAAATCTTAATCTAAATCTAATTCTAAATCTAATCTAAATCTAATCTAATCTAAATCTAAATCTAATCTAAATCTAAATCTAATCTAACCTAAATCTAAATCTAAATCTAAATCAAAATCAAATCTAAATCTAAATCTAAACCTAAACCTAAATCTAATCTTAATCTTAATCTTAATCTAAATCTAAATCTAAATCAAAATCAAATCTAAATCTAAATCTAAATCTAAGTCTAAGTCTAAGTCTAAGTCTAAATCTAAATCTAAATCTAAATTTAATCTTAATCTTAATCTAAATCTAAATCTAAATCTAGTCTAAATCTAAATCTAAATCTAATCTAAATCTAAATCTAAATCTAGTCTAAATCTAAATCTAATCTAAATCTAAATCTAAATCTAAATCAAATCTAAATCTAAATCTAATCTAAATCTAATCTAAATCTAAATCTAAATCTAATCTAAATCTAAATCTAATCTAAATCTAAATCTAAATCTAATCTAAATCTAAATCTAAATCTATATCTAAATCTATATCTAAATCTATATCTAAATCTATATCTAAATCTAATCTAATCTAATCTAAATCTAATCTAAATCTAATCTAAATCTAAATCTAAATCTAAATCTAAATCTAATCTATCTATGTATATGTATATATATATAAATCTAAATCTAAATCTAATCTAATCTATCTATGTATATGTATATATATATATAAATTTAAATCTAAATCTAAATCTAAATCTGAATCTAAATCTAAATCTAATCTATCTATGTATATGTATATATATATAAATCTAAATCTAAATCTAAATCTAATCTAATCTATCTATGTATATGTATATATATATGTATCTAAATCTAAATCTAAAGCTAAATCTAAATCTAATCTATCTATGTATATGTATATATATATATATATCTAAATCTAAATCTAAATCTAATCTAATCTATCTATGTATATGTATATATATATTTAAATCTAAATCTAAATCTAAACCTAATCTAATCTATCTATGTATATGTATATATATATACATTTAAATCTAAATCTAAATCTAATCTAATCTATCTATGTATATGTATATATATATATCTCTAAATCTAAATCTAAATCTAATCTATCTATGTGTATGTATATAATTATAAATCTAAATCTAAATCTAATCTAATCTATCTATGTATATGTATATATATATAAATTTAAATCTAGATCTAAATCTAAATGTAAATCTAAATCTAATCTAATCTATCTATGTATATGTATATATATATATATAAATCTAAATCTAAATCTATCTATGTATATGTATATATATATAAATCTAAATCTAAATCTAATCTAATCTATCTATGTATATGTATATATATATACATCTAAATCTAAATCTAAATCTAAATCTAATCTAATCTATCTATGTATATGTATATATATAAATCTAAATCTAGATCTAAATCTAAATCTAAATCTAATCTAATCTATCTATCTATATATATATATTTGTAAATTCATACACCAGTCTCACATCTTCTCGCCTACATCACAGCTTCAAGCCACAGACCTCACAAACTGCACAGCCGACCATGGCGTGGCCACAGCCTGTGTCTAGTCAGCATCCGTTGCGTCTCATCCTTGGCCAATGGTCCCCTAAAAAAGTTATAAAACAAGGGTTCTGGGGTCTGGGGTTCATTCATCATCTTCATCGCCTCATCCATTTCACCAATTATCACACTTTCAGTTAGTGGCGCTTTGCCTCATTCGTTTTTTCATCATTTTACATCATCTCATCCTTGGCATCTCATTCATTTTTCATCCATCATCTCTTTCCTCATCTCACCAACTTTTCACCTCACCTCATTCGTTTTTCCATCTTTCCACATCATCATGATTTGTTGGCTCTCATCCATTTTTTCATCTGTTGTTTCATCATTGGGTTAGTTCATCCGTTTTTGTTCCATCCTTGGGTTTATGGTGTATGATTATGCTATGGTTATATGTTATGACATTTTATGGGTTGTAGTTATGATAAACGTTTAGTTCATAATATGTTGAAGTAAGATATTATCAACTAACTTGTTTAATTTCTAATAGTAGTATTTCTGTTCAAGTAATGAAAAATATTATCTCTGAAAAACTCTTCATTAAATATTGTTGGATATTCTAATTTGTATTTTTTACCATTGATGCTAAACATAATCCTTAAAATATTCATCATTGTAAAATTTACATTCATTTTAGAAGTGTTAGGTTTCCACAGTTCATTAAACCAATTTTGATATGTATGATAAAAAATTACACCACTTATCCAATTACCTCTACTACACCTCTCAAGTTGGTAATCATAATCAAGTTGTTTATTCAAAACCGTTCTTGATGGTAAAGGGTTTAAATTAACAAAATACCATAAATTCAATTCATCCATATTAAAGTCATCGGGTTCTTTTTTGATCAAATCAATGGTTTTAATACATCTCTTACAAGCATTGAAACTATTGATTAAATCAACAATAACATCAGGAAATCTGTTAGTTGCTTTCTTAAGTTTATTGTTATTGATTTGACAAGTTCTACATTTATTCATTTCTTCTTTCAAGGCACACTTCACACAGTATCCCATATCGTGCTCATGTTCATTTTCTACAAAGTGCCTACATTCTGACATAGTCATATTTTTCTCTTAATATATTAAGGTAATATTTCTTTAAGTAGTTTTTAATTTTCGGTGTCAGTTTTTCTTTTTATTTTGGTTTGATAAACTTATTTTCTAAAATAGTATAATGGCAAGAAATTTAACAAAAGAACAGATTATTAGCAATGTCTATTATGATATTGAAGAAGGCTTCGGAAGCAAACAAGCAACATTAACCAAAGCCAAAAAACAAGACCCGTCCATCACACAAGATGACATTGATAAGTTTATGAGAAAACAACCAAATAAGCAAGTCAAAAAGTATAGAGGCTCTAATTCATACACCGCACCGTTTGCCAGATTTGAATATCAGATTGACATAATGGATATGGTTTCATTGGTCAAAAACCCTGAAGCAAAAATTCCTGTTAAGAAAGATGAGATGCGTTATGGACTTGTTGTTATTGACATCTTTAGTAAATTAGCAAATGTAGTGCCGACGAAAGAGAGGAATAGTCCAAGTGTGTTAGAAGCACTGAAGGAGAGTTTTGAGAAAATGGGTAGTCCAATGTCTATCTATTCTGATGATGACGGAGCATTTGCTTCGGTTGTTAAACAGTATTTAGATGCTGAAGGCATCAAACAGATAAGAACCTTAACTCACGCAAATGTCGCTGAAAGATTTATCAGGAATATTAAAAATATGATACACGACCGTGTCAGATTCAACCAACAGAGTTGGACATCAATGCTTACTCCAACACTCAAAAAATACAACACCACAAAGCACTCATCAACTGGAATGACACCAAAAGAAGCACATAAAGATGACAACCACTTGAATGTCAGCGTCAATTTGATAAACAAAGAAAGGAACAGAAGAAAGTATCCACCAATAAATGAAAATGATAATGTCAAAGTATTTACGAAGAACAAAGGCAACTACACCGACAGAAAAGAAACTAACCCTAAATGGAGCAAGAAAATCTACAAAGTTGAAAAGATAAAATACGATATGATGGGTAATAAGACATACATTTTACAAGGTGAAGGAAGACCTTATTTAAGACACGAGATATTATTGGTCTAAAAAACTGAATATCTCATCTATATCCCAAATCATCAGCAACTTTGCCAACGCTTCCAGTTCCACTAAATAACTCTAATAATGTCTTACCCATTATTACAGCGATTTAGAAGTTAATAATAAATATTTTCTTTTTCATCATATTTGACTTTGTAGTAGTCCAGTGTTGATTGCTTGGGTTCTTTGATTAACTTATCATTCAATTTGCCAAGGTAGATATTGCGTTTGTTTCTGTAGGTCGCATCATTTTCATCAGGGGTTTTTGTTGATTTTGGCTTCCATTCTAACTTTTTAACCCTATCTTCTAAATCTTGAAATTTCAATTGGAAGTAATTGAAATTTTTGACTACTTCATCAGCAATATCATTAATGTTTTTACAGTTTTTTAGTTTGCTATTCTTTGTTTCCTTTGGTAGTTATTCAACCTTCTCTTCAAAAGTAATATATATATATATTACTGTAGATTTTTAAAACTAAACTTTTATTTTTAGGTTGAACGCATCTCTTTAAAACACTTTATGGGAAAGTTTCATCAATCCATATCATTTATCATCAATTGTTTCTTGCTATTCCTTGGAGTGCTCATTACATCACTTATCATTTGGTTTGTGCTTTCCTTGTCTTTGTCCTCTGGTGCAATTTGCCTATTCCAACTAAAGGATATACTGTGTGCTTCAGTGTCCAGTTTTATATCCGTTGTCATCTCTGCTTACATTCATTGTTTTATCACTCTTGCTGATTTTGAATGAGCACGGATTACAAGAACATTTTATGCCCTTTGGGTTGATTTCAATTTCATTTCTTAATTGTAGTTTGCCCTTACATAAGGGACAATCAAAGGTGATAAACTTGCTTGTGAGTTTTTGGTCTTCATCCAGTTTGATTGTTGTTGGTTCATCATCTGAAAGTTCAAAATCTCCTGGGACTGGTTTATGTTTCATACTACTCGCTTTTGCTTTTGGCTTTTTCCTTGACATCTATATTAGATTTTAGATAATTGACAAAGACCTTGGCAACTTCCAATGAATACTTACAACAGTTTTTTATCCTGTCATCATTGACTACTGGGTATTTATCATCATCAACTATTCTGTTTTCCACTTCATCTATTGTTGATATGTAGGCTTCATACTCTGCTATAGTCATTTGATATTATTAAATGAAAATAGATTTTTAGAATAATTAAAATCACACTCTTAATTTTAATTATCCATACAGACGGGGATAGGCAACTTGTATCAATCACTGTGGCTTTGAACTTATGCTATTTTTATGTTTTTTTTTTTTTAACCGTTCTTGCTTTGTGTAGATGGCGCTGTAAAAAGGCTTTGATGTTTGAATTGCTGTGCTCTTCTTAGACCTTTGCTTCTGGGGAACTGAAAGACAAACTAATTAACCGGCTTCTGCGGGATTGTTTGGCCTCTGTCCCATCATAGACCCCTAATCATATGAAGGCATCCAATACAATAATTATAATATATTTTATTTTGTAAATATATATTATAATGAAAAAATAGATGTTCCAAAAATAGAACCAATCAATGTTAAACAGTATGAATTCAAACAAAGCCCATACCAACAAGCCGACAAACTGCCCTTCAGGTCAATCATTGTAAGTGCCAGTCAAGGCGGTAAGGGTATTCTCATCCAAAATCTAATATTGAAAATCTATAGAGGATGCTTTGAGAGGATTTACATTATATCACCAACCGCTCACATAGACGAAGCATACAAGGAAATCATCAAATACATTGAGAAGGAATTGAAAATAGATAATAAAAAGGAGCAATATTTATTTGATGAATACAATGCTGAAGCATTGACACATATAATAGTCACACAGCATAAAGTAATAGAATACCAAAAGAAGATGAAAATGACTAAACTTTTCAGTTGCTTATTGATTATAGATGATTTTGCTGAAGATAAGACATTTATGAGATATTCAAAAATATTACACGGTTTATATACAAAATCCAGACACTTTGGTTTATCAGTCATAACAGCCTCGCAAAAGTATAACGCCCTTGCTCCTATAGTCAGACTGAATACAAGTTCATTATACATTTTCAAGTTAAAGAATATGGCAGAGGTTGATGACATCAACCTACTATAATTTTTGATGAAAACATAATGTGAGTTGTTGCCATCTTCCAACTTTAAAAGGTCTATTTCATGAGTTGCCTTTGATACTTTGCTTCTTCTATATAGTAAGATTGTGTTGGATTGTAATTCATTACTTATATGATAAACATTGATTGATAATTGACCTTCATTGTTGTCTTCCAGTCTTTGTATATCAGTGTTTGTTGAAGGAAATTTAACACCATCCCAGTTTAAAGTATCTTCAATGTTTTTATAATGATGAACCTTACAAGCGTGGTCTTTTTCATAAACCTTATACACTCCGCATTGGACTGAATATTTGAAGCACTTATTATCGGTGTTTTGAATATTAATACAGGCTTTCTTTTTCTCAACCCAATCAGGTAGTTCAATGAATGAACCTCCACGGGTTGGATTGTATTTGTCATAATGGACTTCTAAATCAGTTGCCATTTGGTTCATCATTGGTTTGATTTCTTCAACATTTGTTATTTCATAAAGTCTTGTTCGTGTTATGTGATCGATTTCATCACCAGTATTCTTTCTGATGAAAGTTGCGAACATCTCCATCCATATTTTCATCCCTTTCTTCTCTTGAATGTATTGTTTTAAATTTGGTTCTTGGTATTTGATGTATGACAGTCCTTTTAATCCTCTGACTTTGATGTCTGTTATTGAGTAGGTGTTGGCATAGTTTCCGAAGGCTTGTTCTCTTCTGATATTGGCTGTGTAGTTTCTTTGGATTGCTATGAGTGCTTTGTTCTTATCAACTTTCAACCATCTTGCGTCTGTCTTGTTTATTAGTTCGTGTCGTTTGTATTCTATTGTTTTCTTGACTTTGTTGAGTTTCTTTTTGAGTGTGTCTGATATGGGATTGTTTCTATTGTATCTGTATCTCTTATCATCTATCTTTATGAAGTTGGTTTCCCTTTCACCCTTTCTAATTATTTCGCCACGGTTGCTTTCTAATATATAATCTATAATATTTCTCTCTGAACCTTCTACCATATATATATATATACTCTATAATATATATATATAGTCATTTTCTCTTTAAGTAGTTTTTCTGGGGTTCAGTGTTGGGGTGTCTGGTTTTGGGGCTGGAGTTAAACTTCAACAAAAGTTTGTTGAAGTTCAATAAGTCTAAAGACTTGTTCAACACATCAATCTCATTAATGCTTATTAATGGGATGGATGAAGAAGGCATCACATCATCAAGTGATTTTGGCGTTCCTACATTTTGCTGTTTGTTGATGTTTGGATAGATTGGATTTGCTTGATATTGTTTTTCCACAGTCTGGACAGGTGAATGGTTGCTTGAGATGATTTTGATAATACTTTTTGAAGTAATTAGGGTCTAATGGTTTCTTGTCATAAGTGCCGTCATCCCTCCATCTGCTGGGTCTGTTGGGTTCAACTCCAACATAGTTGGAGTTCAATAAGCCTCCGGCTTGTTCTTCTTCTGATGATGTTGTAATTTCATCTTGAACCAATTGAGACATTGTATCAAAGATGTCATTGTCAATTCGCATTTTCTGACCATCAATGAACATAAAAGGCATATCTACTATCTTATATACTATAGTTGGTATTTCTTTAAGTGTTTTTAGGTGTTGTTCGCATTTTGGTGCTGTGTTGGTGTAGGGTTTGTTCCAAATACCGCGTCTGCCACGAAATCTTCAAATGATGGGGTTTGGGATGATAAATGAAATGAGTGCATTTGTATAGGATGATGTGCTGACTTTTGTTGAAGTGCTATATTCATTTATAAGCATCTTTCAACCGGATGCCTATTCACCCCGCTTCGCGTGGGGTGGCCGCCCACACCGCAGGTTTATTTCGGTCCGTGAGAGGGGCTAAGGGTGGTTTTCCCCCGTGGGGGCTCCCCAAGCTAAGAATTTTAACTTTCCCCCCGTGGGGGCTCCCCAAGCTAGGGAATTTTCACTTTTCCCCCCCGTGGGGGCTCCCCAAGCTAGGGAATTTTCACTTTTCCCCCCCGTGGGGGCTCCCCAAGCTAGGGAATTTTCCCCCCGTGGGGGCTTCCCAAGCTAGGGAATTTTCACTTTTCCCCCCCGTGGGGGCTCCCCAAGCTAGGGAATTTTCACTTTTCCCCCCCGTGGGGGCTTCCCCAAGCTAGGGAATTTTCACTTTTCCCCGCCGTGACAGCTTCCCAAGCTATGGAATTTTCACTTTTCCCTCCCTTGGAGGCTCTCCAAGCTGCGGAATTTCAAATAGCTAGACAACGACGCCTAGATAGTCCCCCAAATCCCGTGTTCTTTGAAGTGTTTCCATGTTTTTGCAATGGTTTCCTTCAAAGCACGGTACTTTACACTTTTGTCGCCATAAAACCGGTCGAAAACATCATGTTCGACAATGCTTCCAATTCCCTTATCTCCCCACCCGTTGAAAATACCGCTATTTACAGTGTTTTCTTCAATTTTTCCATGTTCCAATGCCGGTAGCCAACTCCAACATATATATAAGAAATCCTTCCAAAACATTGTTTTTGACAGTGTTTTTCCAATGTTTCCAGTCAAACAGACGGTAATTTACACGTTTTTTGCCATAAAGGCAGTAAATCCTTCCAAAACATTGCTTTTGACAGTGTTTTTGTAATGTTTCCAGTCAAGCATACGGTAATTTACACGTTTTTTGCTATAACGTCAGTCCAAAACACTTGTTTTTGCAGTGTTTTCAATGCTCTGGCATCCAAAAACCCTGCAAAATCTTGCTATGTACAATGTTTTTTTCATTTTTGGCCGTTTTTCCATTGCCGGAAAGCTACCAAAATGACCCAAAATTCCATTTCAATACCCTCTTGCGCTCAGACACCCAAAAATCCTCGAAAAATGTCGAAAACACCACCGTATTCTGGTCTCGGTGCGAAACCGTTTTTGGCCCCCCCCCCCAGCTAAAGCTGATATAGCGACTGCTATATTAACAAATGTCATTGAGCATTTAGTGTTGCTGTTTTGCCCCCCAATAAGCACGCCTTCACCGCCAAAGCGGTGTGGGCGGATTTATGAAACGGGGGTTGAACTCCCTAAAGAGGGAGGGGTTGCCCTTTGAAGGTTTGGGAGGGTTGTTTGGGTCAATTTACACGGCATAACCCAACCAAGTATAACCATCCGTGTAAATTCAACCCTTGGGTATATAAATTAGATTACATCAATGAATTATCACCAAACCTAATGATTGTTTGTTGGATGCCACTGATGAGGGTATGCTTACTCTTCAGACCATTTCGCTCCCTCCATCAGTGCTCCATTTACCTACATTGTTCCTATTGCCAGTGTGGGGTTTGCTTCAATGAGCGGTTCGCTCCCCCATCACTGGCATCATCTCTTTCTCTCTCTTTCAGGGTGGCACTGTGGGGTATGCCTTGATGAGCGGTTCGCTCCCCCATCAGTGCCCCCTTTTTCTTTTTTTATTTTTCCATCAAATCAAGCAACCAACCCGTCCAACCAACCCCGAAAGGTTTCAAACCGAAGTTGAAGAAGATGAACCTTCTGACAAGCAGGATACATACAATGGGGAAAGGGATGATAGATACTTTACATAGTTCAATACATTCTAACTGGTGGATTGTAAAGATTCGTGGGTTGCCTACATCCATGGATTGGTGTAAATGAAAGTCCAAGATTTGAAGACTGTTCGGAATGTTCGCTTTGTCCAGTCTCTGGTTGAAGTCATTGTCCCAAATGTCAGGTTTTGAAGTCTGCTGGGATTGACCTTCTTGAAGACAAATTCAATGATGTCTTCATAACCTCGGCGTGGAGAGAATGGCAACAGTGTCCAATGCTGTCGGGGTGAAAGGGATGAATTGGAGTATGTCATCCTTCTTCAATGCTATTCAAGTGCTAATCTTCTCAAAGTATCGTTCTAATGAACTGTCAGCAAACTGAAATCCTGACAGAAAACTTTTTTTCAACCCTCAATTTTCGGTCTTTGCTGATTGGTCGCACCGTTTTGGTGTTGCTACTTCATGGGTTCATCAGTCGTCTTTCCGTCTTCCAAGTCCTTCAATCTGGCTCGTGCCACACCCAACCATTCACCTTTTCCATATTCTTCAAGGGACTGTGAGACCAACTGACGGACATACTCCTCTGATGCTTCTTTGCGAAACTCAATGTTTGATGTGAATTCCTGTCCAAAAGGGATGCTCAAACAAATGAACCTCCAATGTCTAACCTCCAAACCTTCAATGCTCAACATCTGAACCTTTAATGCTCAACCTCTCAACCTCGGATGTTCAACCTCCGAACCTCGGATGTTCAAAACAACAGCAGAATTAGGGTTTTTGGGGGGCAAACCTCAACACTCCTGATGTTCAACCTCGGCACTCCTGATGTTCAACCTCAACACTCCTGATGTTCAACCTCAACACTCTTGATGTTTAAAAACAAACACTTTTAGCAACATCAGTCCTTCAAAGCCTTAAACTCCCTAACAAGTTCAACGGTCGCTTGGACTTGAGCAACGAAGTTCTGCCTCTTCTCCATCGCCTCCACATAACCTTTCACCTGCTCCAATTTTAGGGACTGAAGCCAAGGTCTCTCGTTGAAGGTCTCCAAGGCAAAACATGCCTTCACAAGCGTGTGGTCATCCGTCTTCACCTTGAGGTCGTTAATCATTGGTTTCCTTTTCTTTGCCGATGCTCCACCCAAACCATCAAAAAGAAGGGTCAGAGTGGAATGATGCTTCACCTCATTCTGGGAAATGGTCATCAATGGAAGCATTGTGTTGCCCTTCGCATTCACAAACCTCATAAGTCTCGTGTTGCCAATCTTCCACTTGGTGGCGACGAAGTAGATGATGGCCTTGAACATCACTTCGGCGACCAGTGTTGAAGTGCCGTTGCTCACGAACACCTCTAACCAATCCTCATCACTGTCTGACCCGTAAAGGTCATCATCTCCATCATCGCTGTCATCTCCACCATTGCCGGATGGCTCATGATCATTTGGTGGTTCATCATCGCCACCTGCTGAACCCCCTGAACCACAGGACACATCTTTCTCCCCGTATCCTGCCATTGAAGATGAAAATGCCTGAAGGTCAATGATACTACAGTATCATCCCCGTATCCCTTCAGTTTCTCCATAAGGACACTGTTGAGCATTTGAATCTGACTGATTTGACGACGCCACTGGTGAGCCCAATGTTCGGGTCTCGGCTTCTGCTCTCTAGGAACGGGGTTGCCCTCCATCGGCTTGGACAACGACATGGAGTGAAGCAAGAGCGAACAAACCGAATTGATGTATCAAAAATGCTTCGGTGAAACGACAATGGCATTGAGTGAATGTTTGGACTGACTAAATCTGATGTTCAAAGAACTCACGGGCTTGACAGTCAAGTTCAAGAAACGACAAAGAATGAAACTGACACACTCTTTCTTTTTGACCCGAAATCAAGTGCTCCTTCATATCCTGACTTTGCCTTTGAACCATCGGTCTGCTTCTTTGGTGGCATACTCGTAGAAGCACAAGAAGAGAACAAGCGAAGAAATCACAAATGAAATCCTGAACCCTAAAATCGCTTCGTCGTGAGGATATGGTCTATCTCATCTGACATGCATTGATGTGATTGTCCAACTGCTTTGAAGACTGACTGGCAAATTCTCAAGAATGTCATGATTTGAAGACTGACAGGCAAATGCTCAAGAATGTCAAACTTTGAAGAGCCTTTCAACACCAACCCTCAAGTCGCGACGACTGCCTAGTATATAGACCGGCAACGAAGCAAAGGCGTTTTTTCCCTCTGATCGCAGTGGTCTGTGTCACATCTTTAAATCTGTGTCCAGACCTATCTAAACCTGGGGTAGGTCAAAAGCTGTTGTAGCAACCTCTGTAGCTAAAAAGAAAGGTGTGGCAAACTTCGTGTTGCCCTTGCTTTCTGCCCAATCCAAGCTCGACTGCTCAACACAAGACGTGCCTTGTTGAGGGCAAATTACTAGACCTTTGATCTTGCATCTGCACAGGTTGTATCTTTACTTCAAACCTCTCCCAAAGCAGAAACTGTAGCACTGCGACGTTCCTCTGTAGGACTGCGACGTTCCTTCCGAGCAATACAATCAACCCTTACATGCCTTAGACACCATGCACACCATCGGACAGACCACAAGCACAACAATAACAACAGCAATCATGATATAGTTTGCAGTGGGGTCTTCGAATATAGGGATCGTCACGCTGCGCAAGGCTCTGCCCTGGGACACGGGGTCATTGGATGTTGCCACCGAGTGATTCCTCCCAATGCTCATGTTGCCCTTGGTCAATTCCTTAACCATCTGCTTTCCACTCACGTTCATGTTGGTCTCTTCGGCAGATGTCCGTGCAGTGAATGCCAAAAGCAGTGCCACAAGCATCGTCATCACGCAATGGCTCGACATGGGGCTTCAACAACGGTGCGCTTTTAACCCGCCGTGCTCTTCTAGTCGAAATGGCTCTCTGCCATGGAAGCTACTGAATGCAAACTTCAAGTGAAAAACACCTTCATTACCCTAAAATCCTACCTCCAAGCAACAAAATGCCAGATGCAGGACGTCAAAAATCCATGAATTTTGTTGCGACCGAGTGCCCGGACGACACATCCAAAGAGGTTGGCGATGAAGTCGGTTTGCAACGGGGCGGACGGGGGCCCCCCGTAAAACACGAACAAACCAAAAAGCATCAAAAGAACCTTGAAATATTACTATTACAATATATATGTAAATGATGCATTGCTCACTCCTTCCAAGTTTGAAACTTTATTTGCTCCAAACTCTGGATTTCCAAACTTATTTCTGAAAGAAGTTGATGAGGAAGAAGCAATGGAGGGACAAAATGAAGGACAACGACTAGCCATAAATCCTAAAGCCTAAAACCACACTATAACTACAACCCATAAACTCAAAGAATTAACAAAATGGATGAACTAACCCAATGATGAAACAACAGATGAAAAAATGGATGAGAGCCAACAAATCATGATGATGCGGAAAGATGGAAAAACGAATGAGGTGAGGTGAAAAGTTGGTGAGATGAGGAAAGAGATGATGGATGAAAAATGAATGAGATGCCAAGGATGAGATGATGTAAAATGATGAAAAAACGAATGAGGCAAAGCGCCACTAACTGAAAGTGTGATAATTGGTGAAATGGAAGATGATGAATGAACCCCAGACCCCAGAACCCTTGTTTTATATTTTTTTCCCCTGGGGTGTCAGCACGGTTGCACTTAGTGGGATCTCAACATATATCGTAGATATATTCCATGATATTCCAAAGAACACCTGGCTAAAACATCAACCAGTCAACAAACCCCACTTACGACGTCAGCGGCGCCAAGGCGCTAAAGACGTCAACATCGCCTCATCCAGTGGAAAGTGTCCTGGAATGTCAGTTCTGTGTATTGAGAAAACCCCTTGGGCTCTTACAATTATAATTATATATATATATTTTAATTATATATAACCAGAAGGAAAGGCAATTAGTACCAAATCGTCACTCTTTGCGGGAACCGCTCAATATATCAACCAGTTTTCAAAAAATCCAGCGATGACATTCAGGTTTTTTCCCCATATCTTTCGCAAGACAAATCACACATTCAAGCTCAATGGGAGGTGAACCAAACTGGCTATACTTAGATAATCAATGTTAATCACTGTTTTGCTGGGATCTTTTTTTTAAGCGGACAGCAAGTCCATGAATACCCCATAGAAAAAGGATGGAATCTGGTTACAGTAATTATAACTGATAGCCAAGGAACATGGAGATTTGCACGAACCAACATATTGAACTTTGATGCCCGTTGAAAAAGTCAAGCTTATCATGACATTGGGCAAAGTCCTGTCAGTTTCAGCCCACTCCCTAACTGGCATTACATATGTGTGCTGCTTCTTGGTAAATGGGGCTCGAAGCCTGTCATAGGGGGTTTAAAAAAAGGCCGTGCACTGACTATGCATCCAGAAAACACAAAAGAAAACACACAGTTCGGAGCATTTCTCATCAAAAACACCGTGTATGAAGAACAAATAAATGGGGTGATCCAAATTCAGCACCATTTTTATGGGTTACCCCTATTGAGTCCCCCATTTTCCGGTGAAATCTGCCATCCATCAAGCTTCGGAAGGTCTGCTGTATGGTCTGCACGAGGGAGATCAAACCATCCCGGAGTTCACGCCTGGATCCATGGGATCCATGGGCTTGGGGGCTATCCCTGAGAGTAGGTTCATCTACTCCTCACGTTTGGGTATCTGTTCAATCGAAAAGCGCGATCTATGTGTCAGGGGTATGTATGCATATATATATCCATCCACAACCATACATCCTGTCTACAGTGAATATTAAACATATCAATACACACACACGTGTATACATATATGTAGATAATATACATATACATATACATATACATATACATATACATTTACATTTACATATACATATACATTTACATATACATATACAGATACACATACATATACATATACATGTACAATATAATATAAAATAGTATTCATTCATATTGTCTATACATATCCACCTATCTCTCTGTCAATACCATCCTTCCCAAGCCCAGCGCCTGGGCGACGTTGCGCCACTGCGCGGCCGCGCGGCCGCTGCGCCCCGGGCGGCGCGCTGTTCGAAGAGTTGGGTCACCTGGTGAGGTGGTCTGGTGTGTTTTGTTTTGGATGTAGTTCTAGTGACAAACATCTATGTTGATGTACATATATATGTATATATATATGTATGTGTGTATATATATATGTATCAATAACTAATATTAGCCCACGGGTACACAAAACGATCTGTTTTTTTTTTTTTTAAATAGAATAGGTTTCATGATTTATGTATGTATGCACTAAAGAACTATAGGGGGCATTAACCAGTGGCAAATCTCTGCGGGCATCACACATGGTCAACCACCGCCGACTGGGAAATCCCCAGCTTTTGCCTGAAAAGCGTCGACCAAGTAATGACTAACAGTTTGCTATTGAAAATGGTGATAGAAATAGTGGATTTACCCATTGATAGCATGGTGATTTTCCCATCAGTTATGTTAGTTTACCAGAGGGTATCATTTGATATCAATGGGACTTCCCCTTTGTCAGCTAGAGGTTTTATTGTTGGAACAACGCAAGGTGTTTCAACACTGGAACGAACGCGACACAATTCAGACAGTGGGCAATGTGGATTGAAACTGATGGTTTCCGGGACATCGAAATGTCCATTGAGTGCCTATCCAAATGGCTTAACCTACAGATCACATATCCATGGAACTTCTGTTTTTGACACATTATGTAGTTATATAACAAATGATCAAACACCACCCATTACAATTGATAGACTCAAAAAACAGCATATCGATATGGCTTCAAATTTGCGCATGTGATCCGCACCACATTTTCTGTGCATTTTATTGTTTGGACGGACACTTCATCAATGTGATTGATATCTGATATATATATATAATATCCACAGATTATCCTGCTTATACACATAATCATCTTTAATGGCAAACACAACCCTTTTTCTTTGTTGGGCAGATCTTACCAGATCCCAAGCCGTGCCCTGGAAATCAAAATCCGCCTCCTCTTCGAGCCGTTGATGTTCCCGCATCTTCCTTGGCGGAGTTGATGAGATGAGACAGTGGTTTCGGAATGTGTATGTTTGTTGATCTTTAAAGCGTGGCGACTTTGTTAATATGAATCCATCATAATCCATCAACCTCAGTGGTTTGTGCATGGTGACATTTGGTTCTTGACACTTACTACTCACTTATTGACTGGAATCGACCCGTGGATTCATGAACATTCTCGTGAACAATTCGTTCGAACCTACCCATTCCTTCTAATTTATTGATTGGGATAACCAAAAAAACTACACACACACAGATATCGTTTATTTTGGCCGGCTTCATTTCCTGCTTCTGACGTTGTGGAGGACAAAGGACTCTCGCTTTCATTGGCACATTTCATCCCAAATAGAAAGTGCTTGGGCTTTGGAAGTATGGTTGTAATCCCAAAGGAAATAAGATAACGCCACATGGGAGACTTGAATAGTCATGGGCACTAACTGCTTGCTAATTAAGTGGGATGATCAGCAAGGCTGGGCGACGAATGAGCAATTGCACAGCCAAAAAGGCGAAGTTTTGCAACGTGGATTTCCAACATTCAACCACATAAAACTCTTTGCAGCTTGCAATATTGCATAGCCCCAAAAAATCAATAAAGACCAATTATAGCCACCAACCATGGAAATCACTGATGAACAGAAATCAAACAGCCAACAATCAATCACATCCAGGTTCTTGCTGCTTTCATCTCACAAAAAACAATGACACCCACCAAGAAATTTTTCACCCCATCGAAAACCAATCTAAAACCATCAAACTACATTTCAACGCAATCAAATCCATCCAGTTTCACCATCGGATTTTCCATGGCTTGGAGAGCTCAAAAAACATCTGCCCAAAATGCCCCAGATCCAGATCCAGACTCGTCAGCACAAGTCCGAAGAAAGCCACCTCAGGCCTCAGGTTTTTGCCATGGCATAATAGGTCTTTTTGATTTTTAATGCTTGGAGATGTACTGACTTTGGGATATTTGAAACAAAAAAATGGCTGATTTCTTTGGAGATTTGGATTCTTTCGAAAAAGGCACAGCGATTTCGTTAACTGTTTTGAAAGTTGGGGAAAGTTGCACTGCACACATAGAAAAACAAGAAAAAACACCATTGACACCGTCCCATCGTTGCATCCAATGCTTGCCCCTATGCCACTGGGCATGAGGCTTCGAAGCTGGGTCTGGTTCTTCCTGCCACGTTCAGTCGGTGCTGACATCTCAAGAAGTACGGGGGAGTAACCCAGTGCATTATATATGATGGGTTATAGTACCAATGGTTATAAATTGGCTTATGTATCAGCTCTAAGTACATATATATATATATACACATAACTACTATATAACCATATATGTGAATAATACCACTGGTTCTTAATATGAGTTTTCTTTATTATATGGTTATTATGGGTTTTCAGGCACTATTAAGCAATGAAGCGTATAATTCAATGGATTGATCTAAAGATAGCTTGGCAAAGCGTCAAAGCGTTACCATCTCAGAGGGCAAGTGGCAGATTTTCGCTTTTTGGGATATGACTAACCCCATAGAAACTCCAGACTGATCCCAAAAAAAACATGGCTTTCAGATTGAACATCCATTCCACTAGGCTAAGGATCTTGAAGGATACTTGGCTGAGAATGGTTCTCCCGCCTGCGCCGTCTCGGCTTCAAAGGCCCAACCCAAATGACAGTAGCAGTTGGCACCTGAGGCGAGTTGTGCTCTGATCTTTTCTGTGAACCACCGGATGCCGTTGGTTTTTCAGCGACTCAGATTTTTTTTTGGAGCTACCATAAACAGATCTACATTGGGTGCTCAACAAGGTGCTCAACTGCATCTGGGACCATTCATGGGACTGCAGAAGGTTAATGTAATAAGATTGTTTTTCACAAACCTCAAAAATAACAATTTGCTGTTGGCTCAAAATATGTAAATCTTTCACATGCTTTGTTGATGCATTCAGCACCTCGATCCAAACAGAGATGTACCATTCAAGCCCCCCCTCCAGGAAATACTGTGGCGATTTTTTTTGCACCACTTGGATACTTGGATGGTTTACCCTCTGGTAAACTAACAGTTTGCTATTGAAAATGGCCATAGACATAGTTGATTTACCCATTGAACATGGTGATTTTCCATAGTTATGTAAACGTTCACCAGAGGGTATCTCCTTCTCCCATGATTTATACATCCCTTGTTGCTGCAGAATCCCCAGAGTTCCCCGAAACAGGCCAGGCCAGGCACAGTGCGCCATGGACCACGCGAAACCTGGAAACCAGGAGAACTCCGCCGTAGCCTCGCCCTCCTGACATCATCCCATGGGTAGCCAGTCATAGCTGGTGAATGGTGAATGGATGGTAAAAAAACGTCCCCCAACGATGGTAATTTCATAGGTAACTTGACAAACAACCCATCCCCAAGTGCATGAAATGCATGAATGAAATAAGATGTTGAGTCACTGTCACCATTTATAACACCAGTTACCCTCTGGTAAGCTGTTACAGTTTGCTATTGAAAAAAATGCCCGTAGAAATAGTTGATTTACCTACTACAAGGTGGTGCCCCCTAAAGTTATAAATGGGTTATAATCCCATTAACTATAGATATATCACCTATAAACCATAGTTATTGGACTTATTTGCACCAACTTAGCTAACTATGGGGCACCACCTTGTAAAGATGGTGGATTTTCCACTTCGCGAAGTGTTAGATGACCCGGGATGATCTTCAACAGCAAATGGACTTCTTCTTGGCTCCTGCAAAATGCTGCGCGTCAAGGCGCTGGGCGCGTCCACTCGGACCTTGGGGGATGGTGGATCTGACATGGAGAACCATCATGGGGATTTGATGGGGATTTCCTGGAATTTACTGGGGATTCGTGATGGGAACTTCATGGGGATTAAAAAAGGGATATATCCTCCAGTTTCATCAAACATCAACTGGGGATTTTCCCATGGATTACCCTCCAGCAATCAAGTTCCGCCGGAAAATCCCCCAGATTTCGATCTTCCCAACTAACCTCCATCGAGTTTGGGGATTTTCCAATGGACATGTTTGATTACCAGAGGGTACAGTCTCTACTGTTTGGTGGTTTCAACCAACCCCTCTGAAAAATCATGGAGTGAGTAAGAGTTGGGATGATGAAATTCCCCAACTGAATGGGAAGAAAACATGTTCCAAACCACCAACCAGACTAAGATGACAGTTGGGGATTGGAACCAATGACAATGGACCTGGCTGAAAGAGATAGGGTAGATATCTAATGGCAGCATGTAATAGCGGGTATGTAGCTGCTAAGCAGCATTTTTGGGTCTTTAAAAACAATAACCAGAAACATAATCATGAGATATTTGAGAAAGTCAACTGTCCCTCTATCTTGCAGTCTTTGTTTTTGCGTTTCTCACTGAGATCTCCGGCCACATCAAAGCGATGGTCGTGCGCATTGGTCGCTGAGTAACACCTGGGAGATGGCGATCCCGGAGACTTCTCAGTGATTTTATAGCCACGTAATGTGGATAAGACAATAATAAACCAGCCATTTGGGAATGGTTTATGCCAGCTATTTATGTGGAGAAATTGGATGTTTTACCAACATCATACACTTTTTTGAGGCTTTCCAGGTGATGGATGATGTCGCAGAACAGCTCCAATTGAGCTATTCATTTTTTGGAGTACAAGGTGGTGCCCCCCCAAATTATAAATGGGTTATAATCGCAGTAACTATAGATATATCACCTATAAACCATAGCTATTGGACTTATTTGCACCAACTTAGCTAACGAACTGGGGCACCACCTTGTACCAGTTGCGTTTTTTTATTCCACCGAGCAACGACACTTGCTGATCAAAGACATCTAGCTCGTAACACCAAGCCACCTGGGCGCGGCAAGCGCTGCAAGGCCCAGGTAGATTGGAGTGAATCCCAATGGCCCACATCTTCTTCCGAAATCGTTTGGAACACTTTACCCTCTGGTTATTTAACATAGCCATGGAAAACTTCTCATTTATAGATGGTTTACCTATTAAAAATGGTGATTTTCCATGGCTATGTTAAATAACCAGATGGTAAATCTCTAAATCTTGCTCCTCATATCAATTATAATTCAATTATACCCCCGTTGCCGAATCCCCATTCTTGCTCAGCTCCTCAACCCCACCAAGTGACATCTGTGCGTACTGTGCACCTGCCGGGATGGTGGAGATATCTGCAGATCACATTTTCCTCCATCAAAACGGCTAAAGATTAATCCATTACCCTCCCAAAGTAAGACTTACCCAGTCTTGAAAGTGAAAGCTTCAAGATCTGTTTCGTTGATGATGACTATCCCTTATGGCACTGGTCGACATGGTCATCGTGCACGGTGGATTCACTGATCAGGCAGATTCTTGAGGCAACCAGCCACCAGAGGCACCTCTCTGCGATCAATTCTTCGGCTCGCACCAAAGGGAAGCGACACCTCGCCAGGTGATAGAAGTACTTCGGGGTGCAGTTCCAGTGAACTATAGCGGAGATATAAATAACCATAGTTACAGGGTTTATCTCCTGACTTAAAGGGGGCTATCATCATGTTAATGTTCATTTATAACCTCAACTGCACCGCCAAGTAACCTCCTGGATTCTGAGTTTTGAATACTCTAGTTGGTGTGGGATTCGCTGCTTTCACTCCTTTCACATCTTTCACCTTGTCCCAGGGTAACTCTACAGTCCAGGTGACACATGGTTCCACCTCTACTTTGGATCTGCAGTCGATCCAGGCCACCCATGCCAGACATGGTAGAAGCCAGATAGCCACAGGAGAAACTCCCCCAAAGACCCAAAAATTCTGTGGTGCCCAAACGTACCCAATACGTGCGTTGGTCATTTTTCTTGATCATTTCATCATGCTGATGTGAAGCACGAAACATAGGCATCTTCTCCGCTTGTTCCCATCACTTGAAGCCATCCGGGGGGCACAGCCAAGACACTCAGCACACTCCAGCCATTTCTGGACCTGGGAATGAAGTGAAACTTGTGCCGCACCAGGAGGGTTGTTGGCGCAGTATGGCTCCAGATTGGGGTGCCAATAAACTCACAAAATTGGATAAAGAGTTCACCTACTACTGTGAGGCTATAAGTGAAACTATTTGCACATTTTGATGATACGCTAGAGAACAGAATACAAATTTGCAGAGGTGGGCAACCTGTTCTTTTCTTGGGTGAGGCTTTCATCTTTTCCGTTCATATTTGAGATATGAACAAAAAAGGTTTCAGGTTTTAAATTTGCCACGGCCATCTCCAGGTCTACGTCTGACCTGTGGCATCCCACCCAACAGAAATTGCTTGGGAGCCGTTCCCATTAAAAGTTGGAGATTTTCATTCCAGGAATGAATCAAAAATGTGAATGAAACCAAACCTGATCTTCGTTGTACCTTGAACCTCACCCAGGGTACTAATGTGTTTAAAAAAACCAACATTTGTTGGAGTCTAGAGCCTGCTGAATTAAATACATGGAACCATTTTTCCACGATCTTGTAGATGACATCTTAATGACCTCAAAATTGGCTGGTTCCCAAGATTTCGATTTCAAGGGGTACCGGGACAGCCCAGAAATATGCCTCCGTTTCAGCGTCACCATGGGCTTCGCTTGCGGCAACCTTTGGTTCCGTTGAAGCGGCCGCCATGGCGCTGCAACTGGACAGCCAGAGAAAGTTGGAACACAGCCACAGTGTGTACTGTCCTTGTGGGTCGGGTTGATAAAATCAATGAGGAGTGACATATACTATATACTGACATCCAATCATCCAATCCATGCTGAAGTTTGCCATGCGAAGATATCAAAATATCATGAAGCTGCACAGGAACATTTGCATTCTTCGATGTTCCTCAGGATGATGGCGGTCAAGATCCACAGGTGCAATTCCTTTTTTGAATCCACTGGAGACCCATGTTGTTTGGCTACCTCGATTGTGCCAACTGGGCGGTGCAACGCGGCAGGCGGGAAAGTTGAGTCAGCGGGAGTTTGGACGAAACGTTTGGCGCGTCAAAATGGGTATATCATATAGAGATGTAATGGGTATCAACAAGCAACAGAATAGGAATTCTGAGTGTCATAGCGTGTCCTCGAACAGAATAGGATGACTATCAACTAATATCAACTGATAGTTATCATCTAATATCAACTAATATCATCAAATATCATCTAATATCAACTACATCTATCTTTTTTCTTCACCGTATATTAAGTATACCCATTGCTGTTGGCTATTATATATCATGGCTCCTTCTACGGTCACAGTGGAGGTCATCTGCCTCTGCAAGCACTTGTCCTTCTTGCCCCGGAACTGGGGATGCCTGTCCGCGAACAAAAGGTGTGGATCTGGATGATTTTTTTACATGTAAAAAGATCCAAACATCATACAGGATGGTGCCCCCCAGTTATAAGTTGGTTTATAAACCCCATTAACTATAGTTATATCTGCCATAAACCATAGTTATGGGAGTTATAAACCAACTTAGCTAACTATGGGGCACCACCTTGTAGCCACCCACAGTGCGACGTCTCTTTTGGATATCCGATCTCCCTGTTTACATCGCAGCCTTGGTTTCTCAAACTGTGTTTAAACCCTGACCATTTCCCGACTCCTGGACCACAACAAAGATGCTGGCAGTGCTCCTGGGAGCATCAGCTTGCCGCGCAAACAAGGAAAATCAGCATCCAAACCAGTGGAGTCTGGTGTGTTCAATGGCAATATTCAGGGTATGATGTAAGGAGTGGACAACTCCCTACAAGATTTGGGAAGCTGGTGGTTTTAACATGGTTTAACCCCCGAAATTCTTCGTGAATCAGGGTTTAGATAGACACCTCACATTTGAAACCACCAGCTGAGATGACTCTACCCGTCACGTCCTCTCGGTCTGCAAGGCGTACACTTCTTCAAACGCCTCAGGGTGAGGATTCGGATCCTATGGAGGTACAAAATGGATCCGCTCACTTTACATAACTTTGAGGCCCATCCAGCATCCAACAACCCCAAAATTTGAAGAGGAAGATGGTAGAATCTTGTCCATATGGTTTGTTATAGTGTTTGACTCTCAGAGGATGTTGCATCGGAGGGGCAACCAATGGAAAATTGCATCGTGCATCGATGTCAGATTTTTCATGACATCCTTGGCAGGTTTCGTCCGTTTCCGTTCATGTGCATGGTTGTTTAGATTCGAATCAACCAAGAAGTCTGACCTCCTTTCTATGTGTAGCTATTCCCATATTCTCATGATTCCTCAGGTCTGTTTGGAGGCTTCTTGCATCCCAAAACTGAAGAGAATGGACCTTGTCAAGCTGTTTATCTATCCCCATTGGGGCAGGCGTTCAACTTTTGGATCCGCTCCCAAACTTCCGCTGCTTGTTGAGGATACTTCCCATTTTCAGTGTCAGTTCGTTGCTATCCCAACAAGACTCAAGCCGCCACCTACCCAAATAACCACCTTTTTGGAGACTCTCACCGTGCAAATTGAATCCCAACTTCTCGATTTAATTCTGGGGAAGAATACCATCAACTCTTCATTTACCTCATTTTTTGGGGGTCACCATACCTAAACGTTTTTTTTCCGGATCCCATTTTGACAGTTGAGAACTCCACATGGTACCTCTACTCCTGAAGTTTCTTTGGCTCCCCGACGCTTCGGCACATGCCGCTGAGCATCTTCAAGCCTGAGATCGGAGAAGAATCGTGACCGAATGGATGTGTAGCAAAAAAGATGGGGACAACTTGGGATGAACACATGGAAATGATATAAAGCCTCTTGGAATTGAATTTGCTAGTGGAAAATGAATGGAACATCTTGGTTGGTAAATGTCCTGCTTTGGCAATTTTCACTGGGCTGGGACGATCTCCCACCTGCAAGGGTGCAGAATCATTGCTGCCAACAAGAATTGCTAAACAAAGGCACTTGGGTGCCTTGGTCACCCAAGCATAGATTCAAATGGACACTTTATTGATCTTTATTGCTTCTCTGTTTCGGGAAAATGGTTGATTTGACGGCCCAGAAAAGTTTGCAGGGGTTGCTCACCCCATGGAAGCGGAACACATTTGAAGCCCACCATTTCGTCACCTTTCAGCAACCGGAGACTATCACCTCGGATGCTGAGCCCCCGTCTCATCTCAGCAGAAATGACACCTTCCATGCAGGAATAGTTGCCGCAGTACCTGAAGGGTAACACTTTGGACCTTCAACCGTCAATGCTAGGAATTTGGGCCTTTTGTGAGCGATGAAAGGAATTTTGCTAAAACACCAATCGGTTTTTCTTTAGCATTTTGTAGCATTCAATCCTTTCTAGCAGGGTTCCCTCAGGTAAACAAACCTGGAAGCCAGGACAATGAGTTCCTGCTTCTAGATCAGCGGAAAGGACGAAGGGGCGAAATCAAGCAGGCCTTACTAAATTCAACAGCCTACATTTTGGCACACCTCAAGTTCAAGCTTCTGACCTTTCACAAATTTCAGAGTCACTGGACTTGCGCCAAAACTTCGATTTCAGTGGTCAAACTTGAACGCATCTCTTGGAAAACAAACACAGTCGGCTTCAGGCATTTGAACTTCACTACTTTGCCATGTTGAGGTACCATAATGCTGGGAGTTTGAACAGGGCCTACCATGGCCTACCTATTCCAAGGTTAAAAATCGTCTCCCTGTCTGACCACGTCACAGAATCAGTCCGGATTTTTTCGGATAATCTGCAACAAATCCATTCTGATTGGGGGGCATCAAATGGCTTCTGCACTATTTATGGGGCTTAGTCGGTCACATTTGGGGGTCACTTGAGATGGGGCAAACATCATCCAACACTAGCCAGTAACTTAATGTGGAAACTAAGGGTTTTTGGGTATCACAATTTTTGAAAACACCCATAATTGCTGATTTAACATTTAACAAGGTGTTTTTGGGCCAGCACTCCTCCATCCCACATACCTCCACATACGTCTCTCCTTCCTGGCAGCTTTTCCGTTTTGCCCGCCCACTGATCATCACCAACCCGATGCCACACCGTTGAAAGGAATGTGTTCTGCTTGATGAGCAGCAACTCACCCTTTCAACATGCTTGTCAATGGTTCTTACTCAGTTCAACTAGAGGGAACACAGGAAAACCAGACTTGAAAAGGTCAAATAGTTGACTCATTCCCATAGTGGGCATTGCCTGGCATTTGCACTACTTTTGGGGTGCATCTTTGATGCACCATTCACCCAGCAGCACTTGCGGTGACAATGGAATGCTGTGGCATTGGAAAGATACCACCACCCATTCCAACAGCTCAGTGAGAAAACTGGCATTCCGTTTCGTGTGGAGCAACCATTTGCAGCTCTTTTGTTTGGATGCTGCTGATCAACCGCACATGGATAGTGGTTGCCCCGAAGATTTTCCATCATTGGGGTCACTATTCCTTTTGTTGGCCCACCAGACATTCAGGAAGATGTTTTTTTTGTCCAGCATATTAATATTATTGTTGGCCCGTGCCTAAAGAAAGGATCCCAAGAAGATTGACGGCAACAAGCATGCAGGGTTGTTTTTTGGTTGTCCCCATGGCGAAAAAACCCAAGAATCATCTTGTGAACCATTGAAATGCTTACGTTTGCAGCCTCCATCCACGCCACCACATCTGAGAAACTGGGCTTGTCTGAAAATAGGGTGCCACCATCATCGTTTCTGATGACGTTGGCCATTTGGGGATAGCCCATGAAGTCTTTTGCGCCATAAACGACCAAAAACTGGTCGTCACTGTTGACGACAATTGGTCGGTTGACATTTCATCTTCGCCACTGGAGCCTGGTGATGCTGAGTGGTGGTTGAAGAGGAATATCATGGAATATCTGAAGCTAGCCAGATTGGAAATTCTGACATAGACCTCCTGCCCGCAATATTCGAATATCAAATGGAGATATCTCGCTGCAGGATCATCCTACTTAGAAAGTGGTTGGAACTAACCTCAGCTACAATGTGAGCCCCCCCAGTTATAAGTTGGTTTATAAGCCCCAGTAACTATAGTTATAAGTACCATAAACCATAGTTATTGGAGTTATAAACCAACTTAGCTATCTTGGGGGCCTCACATTGTATGAATATGAAACATGGAAGAAGGCCATACTATGGGGATGATTCCCCTTAGTAACCATTCTTCCAGTGACGTCACGCCGTGAGGTCATGATCTAATTCATCCATAATAGAACTTCCCAACTGTGTGATAGATGTAGCAAGCTATATATATATATACATATAGATATACATATATATATATACACATCCATGTCATATGTTGCAAAGATATGTGGTTGGTGAACAGTCCCTATTCGTCCCTTTATGTTTTTTCCACAAGACGATCCCGCGGGACCTCTTTGAGGCCAAGGCTTTGTGGTGACCTGGCCATGGAGCTTTCGTTCGCTGGAAAGATCATCCAACTGAATGGAGGATTTTCCACTTTTTATGATTGACATAAGCCGCAGGTATTTCCAGAAAATGATTTGGACACCCTGGGAATTTTCCACTCTACTGATGATCCCTGAAAGGTCAACTTTTTTCGCAACAAACCACGGTTGTTTGCACATCCAAGTGGCCCGAAGCGAATGGATTGTGATAAGGGATGGCCAGATCATGTGTTTCACAGTGTTTCAGAATTTGGCGAGAGTAGACAAGTAGATGTTTCCTAAAATGGGGGTACCCCCAAATAATCCAATTTAATAGGATTGTCCATTATAAACCAACAATTTTCGGGTACCTCCATTTTAGCATCTTGCAAGAGAATCTGCTTCTATCATCTTCTATCCCGTGCCTGTTTGGACTTCCGGATGCGGCGCCCTGGCAATTGGGTTGACCATGCCAATTTTGATCGAAAAAAAATGGACAACAGCTGCTCGACTGTGCTGCATTTGAATGGAATTTTGTTTAAGGTGTGTCGGTGGATTCTTCTGATTCCGTTGTGCGACACATTGTGACAATCCTTGACCTTAGCACGACCTGCCAAAACCTCTGCCTGTTGAAGAGAGAGGGTTCGCACCGCAGCGCGGTTGACCCCACTGAGAGAACCCCAGCTTTTGGCTTGCACATGTTCCGAAATCTTATATGAAGTCAGCCACGCAATATATATATACA
Source organism: Cladocopium goreaui (assembly GCA_947184155.2). Classification (NCBI taxonomy): domain Eukaryota; class Dinophyceae; order Suessiales; family Symbiodiniaceae; genus Cladocopium; species Cladocopium goreaui. The sequence goes on from CAMXCT020003458.1 coordinate 120,772, forward strand.
CATATATATATACACACATATATATATACACATTTGATGTTCGATCTCCCGATTGTTTACGTTGTTTACAGGAGAAGCTCACTGCAGCACTCCGGCGTGCCTTCTTGCCCCTGGTTTCCTGGTGTTGAAGAGAATGGGCCATTTTGGAATAGGAATGATTTTACAGTTTTGAGGCTAGCTATGGTATTGGCCCATACCCAAACCGGAATCTTTGAGTCAATCAAGTCCTTTACCTTTGACACTTTGTTTCACGTTTTCGTCCTTTTCAACCGACCATCATTTCATATGATTTCATCAAATTTCATCAAACATATGCAACTTAGTGTCATAAACTGCCATAAACTGCCATTCTGAATTCTTCTTCTCAGCAGTGAAAAAAGGGCTCTCCCTACTACAGCATGACATCCAGGAGTCAGATAGCCAGAAGCTTTTGGGAGAATTGCCTCAACCGCATGAATGGTGGCGATTGAAACGCTACTTGGCTTATACACATATATCTAATATATATCTATATAGCCCTGCAGTCAATGGTAGTATCACCCCTGCATCATCACCATCTGAATTATTTACCTGAAATCCATTGGTTTTCGAATGTCATAAGCATCTTTTTCGGGTCAACGGATTGGTCAAAAAAGGCTCGCTGTCAACTATCCAGATCTTTGATTTTCGGATGCATATCGACACATCCCGTTACCAACTTTAATGGCTTACAACCTTTCACAACATTTCTTGAACATCTCAAAAAAAACTTTGATTCACAGCGAGGAAATCGAACGCATTGCTGAACTCCCCATATCTATTCGCGATCGCAAACACGACCACAGCGCCCGCCGTCCTGACCAGGGTCAGGGAAGACCATAGTGCCTGGCGCTGGAATTTCGACTCAGTATGTGGGTCGACAGAGAGGAAAATACAGTGTGAATTTCACGGTCTTTTTTGTGAAAAATACTTTTCCATACCCTCTGGTAATTAAACATAGCTATTTGAAAATGGTGATTTATAGTGGATTTTCCCATTGAAAATGGTGATTTTCCATAGCTATGTTAGTTTACCAGAGGGTAATTTTTTCGATCATTTTATGGCTGGGAAAATTCCCCCCGCTCCAAGTGGATCCCATGTTCCCTCCCATGTTCCACCGAGGCACCGATCTTTCCGCCCTGCGGCACCACGGCCGCGGGGCGGAGCAGCTCCTGAAACTGCCATGGGCAGACGAGAGTTGCTTGTTCCTCACCTTCGTGCGGGGCTTGAGGATCTTAAGATGTCAGTGCCACAAAGCTAGTTTTGTGAACACAAAAAAAGGGGCTTTGCAACTTAGGTAAATCATCCAGTTACCCTCCGGTAACCAAAAAAAATAGCTTTCTGGGAAATCCCCGAAGTAAATGAGCATCTCCAAAAACGCCAAGATCAATGTTGGATGCTTCAGCAATCAACGTAGCGACATTTGATTACCAGAGGCTACAATGTCATGCGTGACTTGTCGCCCTAACAGCTGGTCTCAAGACATCCAGCTCTTGGGCGCTCAAAATATGCTTTGACTACACGATAAAAAACCACGCCAACCAAAAAAACGTCAAATCCCACTAAAATAAATAGTTCTATGACTTTGCTATCTTTTTCGGGATGCCTGTATCTCAATTTTTTTATTTTGTGAAGTAGTGTCTCTCGATCTTTACAGTCAATGCCCTCTTGCTGAACTCCTGAGAGTTTCTTGTTTTTTTTCCCATCATAATTTTGCTCAGGCTCAATGGCTCAACCAGTCTTGCACCTTGTATGCTATTACCACTACAAAAATAGATCTGAACATGTCGTCCCAACAACTCCAGTGGTTCACAAAACTGCGATTTCACCAACAAAACCTGCTAAGTGGTGACCTCCAGTTATGTTTATTGGTTTCTACACCCGAGATATCCACTATAAATCCCCAATTATGTTTGTTCTTTCCACCAAATTGCCAAACTCCCACTAAATCCCATGGAATTTCCATGAAATATACATTCAATCACCATAAAAAATCATGTTGTTCCATTAAATTTCAACTTTTAAAGCCACGTTTCAACTCGCGACCAAGGTGCCATTGCGGCTGAAGTGCACCTGCACAGCGCCAGGGCAGAGGCTGGCGGAGACATGCATCACCTGGCACCGACGAAGAGAGATTTGAAAACGATCGATTGATCGACTATCAGTTATTGACTATCAGTTTTGACTATAGTTTGATTGACCCTCAATGGTTAATCGATCAAACTACCAGTAGTACCGCAAAAGGCGGTGGCGGAAGTTTCAGAAATAGGAAACCGGAGAGGTTGGTTGTTGTGAATCACGGATGGCAGAGCGAATCCACTGATGGACCGAAAGGTGCTTGATGTCTCCTCTCTCTCTCTCTCTCTTTCATCTGTCTATCTGTCTATCTGTCTATCTGTCTATCTATCTATCTATCTGTCTGTCTATCTATCTATCTATCTGTCTATATGTCTCCCTGTCTATCTGTCTATCTATCTATCGGTCTATCTGTCTATCTATCTGTCTATCTATCTATCTATCTGTCTGTCTGTCTATCTGTCTACCTGTCTATCTGTGGTGCAGTGTCATTCAGTGTAGTGTAGTGTAGTGTAGTGGAGTCTAGTGTAGTGTAATGTAATTAGTGTAGTGTAGTGCAAATGTAGTATTGTAGTTGTAGTTGTTGTAGTAGTTGTGGTTAGTGTAGTGTAGTGTAGTGTAGTGTAGTGGAATGTAGCGTAGTGTACTGTAGTGTAGTGTAGTGGAATGTAGTGTAGTCTAGTGTACTGAAGTGTAGTGTAGTGGAGGTGTAGTGGAATGTAGTGTAGTGTAGTGTAATGTAGTGTCGTGTAGTGTATTGGAGTGTAGTGTGGTGTAGTGGTGGTTGTAGTTGAAAATGCTACAAAACCCTCACACTGCATACTTTTTACAAGGTGCACAATCCCTTGCGCCTGCCAGGCGAAACGACATCTGAACTTCCAAAAGTGGTCCGAACCCCTGGTGTTTTGCACATTTTGACTTCGAAATGTGCTTCGCACCACAACGGCGTGCACTTTTTCGACATCTCAACTTCCAAGAGTGGTCCGACAATGGTGTGTTTTGCACATTTTGACTTGGAAATGTGCTTCGCGGCACAACGGCGTGCACTTTTTGACATCTCAACTGCCAAAAGTGGTCCGGACCTGGTGTGTTTTGTGCATTTTGACTTGGAAATGTGCTTCGCGCCACAACGGCGTGCAATTTTTCATCTCTCATCTGGCCAGATGGATCCGCACCCGCCGCTTTAGCGAGCCTACTTTTCGACCCTCCGGAGCCACAAATCATTAGAAAAACACAGTGTTTCGTGACTTTCCTACCTTTTCGCACATCTGCATCTTCTTTCTTCTGACTCTTTCTCTTCTCTGATCTGCTCTCTTCTACTCTTCTCTTCTCTCTGCCTCTGCCCATCTCTGCTTTTCATCTGTCCATATTGTCGGAAGTTTGACTTCTAAACTTCCTTCGAGTATAATGCTTATGATTATAGATTAATAATAGACAAAACAATGACTACCAATACACATAGTGATAACTAACTGACTAATGATTAATTTATCAAACTATAATAATGATATGATTTGATTTGATTTGATTTGATTTGATGATCAATGACTAATGATTAGATAGATTGATTATCTTTATATATTGATATTATCAATGAATTGATTGTCAGTGATTAATGATTAATCATTCATGATTAATGCTTAACCATGTAACTCATGGATCCACGAACGGACCCAAGTCTATAAATACTGTATGGGACATACTGGGTACTCCTCCAATAGTCATTTCATCTAATACTTTTTTATGGTACCCTCCCAATTCAACAGCCGTAAACGGGGTTTATAAAAATCCAGGGTTGACAGTATTGCCATGGAACTTTCCAACATCCCAAACATGGCCGCCATTTGTTGTGCATCTCGCTGCGCCTTTCCAGGGAGCCACTGGCCATTCACCAGCACCATGACATTCACGCCAACCCCATAGCCGCCTCGCCCTGAGACATAAAAAAAAAAAAACTAAAAAAAGCAGTCAACATGCGGTGAGGGATGGCAAAAAAAAATGACCTGTCATTCTTGGTGTTTTCTTGGCAACCCATGTTTTTAGATGTTTTTCGTTGGATTTCACTCTGGGTTTTCCAATCAAGGCGCAGTACTATCAGTACTTCAAGTGAAAAAACAAAAGATGGACCATGCAACCCACGCCCATTTCCACGCAAACGATGCATTTTCTACTAATCTATGGTGGCGCAATCTTTGGATATCTGTGGATCAGAAGTGGTTTCTCAATCCACATCTTTTGAATAAACCACCTCAACGAATCACCGATAATTTATGTCAAAACTACCAAGAAGATCCAAGAAGTCCATAGAAATCAATTCTCCGTTTCCATTCGCAGGCATCTTTTCCTTTGTTCCAAGGCAACCAATGCCCTGTGCCTGCGATGTCTGCCGCCAGTTCCGGACTCAGCATCTTCTGTAGCGGTGGCCCCGTTGGCAGCTTCGGCCGCTCCTGGCAGGGCGAAGCTTTGCTAAGCTGGGGCTGGGAAGAGCAAAATTTGATGATAACCAAGTGAATGTGGTAAATCCAAAAATAAATATCCATAGATTGTCCATAGATATCCCAAAAAATTAAAGTTGGAATCATCCCGTTCCCCTATCAGATACCCCCTAAACGACACCCTGGTTCAGTATTGGATCTGTTCCCAGGCCTGCCACAAGGCATTGGGCAACACCTTCTCATCAGCCAAAGACAAGAGGTCCTTGCCTCGGCGAAAATGGTTTGAACATTGGTAACTCATGCAATTTTCATCCCAATCTTGAGAGATGTTTCATCGTCACATGAAACATTGGAGTATATTGGATTAGGACATTACTTTCCCTTCATAGATGGCAGCGAATTGGGGGTTAAACACATCATTTCCACACAATCTCATACATTTCCCCAGTCTAAGCTGCTGCGATAGCCTCCAAAAAACACGTCATGTTACGGGTTTCATCAGGTTTCATCAAACACATTGGAAATCCTCGATGAACATGGAGGTATTCGGAGGTATGAATAGGAACATCATGGTGTTCCAGCCATGTTCGATTCCTGGAAAAGGCCTGGGAGACCCTGCAGATCTGGTAGCAGCTTGGACGAAGTCCAGGAGCTTGACCGATCATCTTACCTGGTGGTTTCACCACCAGAAGGGTTCCAAACAAAAATGGAGGATAGCCTACGTTAATCCAACTGATGGCCTACGGAGAAAATCTGGTTCTGATTTTTCATGGAGCAGTAGCATCTTTTCAGACAAGCCCACATGTGAAAAAAAGAGGCTGAAGCATGCTGAAGATGAGGTTTCCACATTCTATTCAGGTTCCAACTGTTTTTTTTTAAATTTAACGTGGGCACATTTATAAAAACACGTAGAATTTAAGGGTTGAACATGTTGCTGGAATCACCTCTGGTTGCTGGAAATCACCTCACATGGGGAGTGAATTGATCTGATCTGCCGAGGCCACTCTTCCGAATCATTGAGCCGCTCACTGATTCTGCAACCACACGAAAAAATTTACAGTATATTATTAGTATGGGTAATATATGGGTAATATATGGGTAATATGTCTGTATATCTATATACATATGGGTAATATAGTAATATGCATAGATATTTCCACATGATACACACATTGTGTAGAAACACTTTCCCTTCCCCCCTCGGTCCTTGCATTTCTTTTAATTCACGGCTAAAGTGATGTGGTACACAGCCTTCCTGGGCTGGAAACTGAGCTTGGTGGCATGGAACATATCTGTGGCGTCACCCCAGGATTTCTTTGATCTGTAAATATATGATCCTTTTAACCAACATGATGGGTACCAACCATCTGTGTCATTCAACATGGCTGGGAAATCCCTGAACTCAATGGAGCTTTGAATGTTTTCACACAATCGAAGTGGTGGATTTTCCAGGCACCTTGAATTACTGGAGGGTATCCCCCAAGAACATGGGGATACCACTGGCAATCTCAAGCGCTATCTAGGGTTTTCTCAAGACCCGTGGTTTACATGATCATTTTCCCAACAAAATGGCGCATATCCTGCCACATATGACCCATTTGCAGATCCTTTTTTTGGACGAAGCTATATTGATAGCAGGATCACACCTTTCTTTTTCTCTTTGTGGCAATCATGAATCCCCATCATGGGTTGGAGCAACCCTGAGTTATTTTGGTAGATTTCACCAACTATTATAATTCAAGAAAGTATAACAGTTTTAGCTGTGATTTAACTAACCCAACTATAGTACTATAGCCATGGTTTCACTAAAAAAACAACCATCTCCAGTTTCAAGTTTGAAAAGCTTCCGGCCAGCGTTTCCGCATCTTTTCGTGGTTTCCCTGCATCGCCTCGTGACTCAAGATGAACCGATGGATAGATGGGGTTATAAAACCATGTGGTGGATGTAGTCCTTATCTATTTATTTATTTATTTCTTAATTTATTTATCTATTTAGGTATCCAATGGACCGCCCATGACTTTGGAAATATCCACGGAGATACAAACCAAACAGTTTATGGGGATACAATTGAACATACAAGTGTATATCCAACAGCATGACAATATGATACAGATTTGTCTCCCAATGGGGGAGACCCCATTCACATTGCCAATTAAACAGGAAAATGATGAAAACCGGTGGGGACTCACCCCTCAGGACATTTAGCATCCAACCCAGTTGGGGGGGTGTGGCATGGGCGTTTTCAGGGGTACGAGTTCATGATTTCGAACATTCTCTAGAATTGCAGAAGCTGCAGAAAGTCCCGTCAGGTAATTCAGTGGGTTTATAGATAGCTCTACTAGGATGCTGGGTGGATATAGTTGGGTGGGTTTATAGATCAATGATCAATGTAAAACTGGGGGTCCCATCTTGGATCTGGCCTTAATCCAGCATACATTGCAAGCCCTTCAGGAGTCGATGTGTATCCTACGGCAACCATCTTGTGTATCTGGTCACGCATCAGATCATCAGAACTTGAAACCACTATCATGTTTAGTACCAAGCGCGCCTTTCGCATCACAGCTGTGTATCCATAGCAATTGGACTTCCCACATCGATAACTTTTGCATTGAAACTTCCATGGCTGGTTCAGGGATTTCCCAGCTTGCCATCATTTACCTGTTGTTAAAGGGACAAACAAAGCCCTCTATTAACCAACCAACCAACCAACCAATGGGAAAAGGACATCTATGGAGTGTATCTCCTATTTTCAGTGATCTTCCCATCTTTTTTGGGCACTAAAGTTTCACGAAAGGACTTCGGACTTCTCGCAGCGCATAAGTTGAGACAAGCTGACTTTGGCATACCAGCTGCAGCAAAAGGCTTTGTCCATCATGTCCTGAGCTTTTCTGAAGCTTTGATAAGTCATGGGGGAACCCCCAGTCATCATCCAGCTTTTAGATTGGGATTTTCCATGAAAGATTCAGCATCCAGCTATTGGGGGCAACGAACTTCCAAGTGTTTTTACATGATTGGCTATTTTGGAACCACACAACTGTTTTTAAGTTGAAAGAAAAGGGGATGGGTCAATACCAAACATACCACATTCGCATGGTTGAACATCCACACTTCTGGGCTGATCGCTGGACTGTCCCTTGAGTCTGCGACAGTAAGAATGCAGCCCAGAGAGTACACGTCCGCTGGGAAGTCATACGGGAGCCTGGGATCCTCTCGCTTCAGGCCAAGAAAATGAAATACTCGTGAAGATTCTGTGAGGTATCGCATTTCTGGGTAAATTATAATATTTCACTAACCTGAATCTTGCGGCCATAAAAGGGGATGATTTCCCTTACTAACCATGATTTCCAGGGTTCGGTCGCGACGTGAGGTCGTGATGAAATTTACCCGGATATTTACCGTTGAACTTTTCACTACCTGTGCCATATGTAGATCGCCTGAAAGACGCTGCATGTCTTCTCAGGTTGTGGATCCAAACCACCAGCGTCCGATTTCAGCAGAAAAATCAAGAGGTTTCAAGCTGCAAAAAGGACTGGAATTTGTTCACATTTCTGTCGTCCTGTGTGTTGGCGAACTCTGGGCTTCAGCCGCTACTGGTAGACAACAAGGTGGATATCTGAAATCCCAGTGGCTGCAATCATGCGAACTGCCATGTGGGAAACTCAAGAATAACCCCTAATTATCCAAATTTTTCATGGTTACAAGGGAGTACCATTTCTGGTGATATTGAGGATATTTTTTTGGATGGTTTATTGGCAAACGAAACCGCAAAGTTGGTGAACATAACTCCAGCTAGTCGATTTATGACACCAAAAAACGAGGAATTCATGGGGTGAATCTACACCAGCTAGTTCGATATATCTACCATAAACCATAGGCAAAACCTCGATTTTCTGTGACTTTCTATGGCTTTATGAAGCCAAAAACAAAAAAAACACTGGGTCCCTTTTTCGGCTCGGTCCTGAATCTCGGGGGCCATGTAGGTCGGTGTACCCGCCACTGTCATGGCCACTTCCGATGCCCTGAAAAACAGAGAATCTAAGGCACCAAAGAAGGGATTTCACCCAGATTTCTGCACAGAAATTGTGTTTGTTTTTCTTAAGAAAACATTTTAAGACACCATGTTATAAGCAAACAAAATGGGTCAGTTAGCCACAGTGTACCTTGTTTTCAGTTTCAACGAAAGTCAGTGACTGCGATCCTTGGCCTTTGAGCAAATTTGATTCAGTTGGTTGAGATACTATACTCATCGCAAACATATGAGTGAACTGGAGATCTTCTTTCAAAGTAGGATGTAAAATGGAGCATTTGAAACCACCGGCCAGATTAGAATGTTGCAAGAAAAAACCGTGGATTTTCTTATGAGAAACATAAAGATTGACCAAAAAACATGGCGTAAGAGGATGATAACTTGCCCTCCATGGTAGTTTTGGAGAATATATTATCCCACATATATATACACACATTAATCTACACATATCCATATATCCATATATCCCATTATCATAAAACATCAAAAACGCGATCGAATTCATCCCATTCATCACATGGCAGTGTGTCAAAACCTTGTACCCCTGAACATCAAAATAGCTGGTAAATGGATGTTCATCCCCCTAAAAATGGTATGTATAGGTATTGATCCATACCCACATCTTGAAGAAGGTTGGGTATGGAACTGGAGCCCGCCTCAAAGATCGAGATAAGCCAAAGTCAGCTACCTCGGGACGATCAACGTGGCTAGAGGTTGGTTACTGGAACTGGAACTGCTGGAACTGGGGAAATTAAAAAAGGGCCACTAATTGATCAGTGAGATATATGGCTATGAGTCAAAACCCTGGTAAATGAGTCAAAACCCCAAAATAGCTGGGATTTATGGATGTTCATCCCATTAAAAATGTATCTATAGGTATTGATCCATACCCATATTGGTTGACTCCTAAGTTGCTGGTAAAATTGATGTTATTCATGGTTTAGGATTTGTGACTGCAATAATATAGTTGATATTTATATTTCCCTATCGATACCACGCCAGGAAATCATGTTTTCTCTCACGCCAATGAGTATATTCCTTTGTTAGGCCATTGCAAGAACTAACACATCAACGGCACGTCTTATTGAGATCAACTAACACATCAACCACAAGGCGATCTTGAGATAAGTGGATAGTGCACTTGGAATATCTTTGAATCATCCAAGGGACTAGCTGTCACTACAATGTGAGCCCCCCCAGTTATAAGTTGGTTTAGATTCGCCCCAGTAACTATAGTTATAAGTACCATAAACCATAGTTATTGGAGTTATTTGCACCAACTTAGCTATGCCTCACATTGTAGCTGTTATGTGTTGGTTACACCCAGTTAGTTTCATCTCCAGACCAATCCCTGCGCCATCAGATCATCAAGTGGCAGATCAAGGCTAAACTCGTCGAAGATTGGCCACACAATTATTGGAGCCAGTACTAAGCCAAACAATCATTCAATATCATTCAATATCATTCAATATCATTCAATATCATTCAATATCATTCAATATCATTAAGTACTGTACTATAAACTATCATCAAATTAAGTTAATTAAATACTACAGCGCCCAATGATAGCCCTGGCCCCAGGTTTTTAAACGCTCGACCTTGGGAAAGCGATCGCCCTGTCGTAGGAGGATGTTCTCCTCGGTTGCTGGGCTCTGGTTGGTGGGTTCTCCCATAGAAATAGATGGTTTACCGCGCTTTACCTATTAAAAAATGGTGATTTTCCATAGTTATGATGGATATTCTGGTTGGCAACACTATGGTTAATATGGTCGATAAGATGGGTTTGCATGGCATTTTTATGGAGATCATGGGATGGATTTGGTGGTTAATCATAGTTAATATTGGATTATTTAATCTGGTTGGTGGTGCGATAACCATCTTGAAAAAAAATGAGTTCGTCAATGGGAAGGATGACATCCCATATATGAAATGGACATTAAAAAATGTTCCAAACCACCAACCAGATAGACATCCTACCTGAACAAAAACACCGAAAACTGCATGACATTTCGAATGAAATGATGTCACAAATGCCAAGCTAATTTACATTCCCAAAGCCTCGACACAACATCCAGTTGCAAAATCGATCGGGGTCTCCGGCGAAATTGCAGAGTGTCATATCCCAAGGTCATGGATCGAATCATTTCTCAGAGCTTGGAGAATTTCGCCATGATTCATGTCCTTTTCGGTGATGTGTTCCAATATGGGGTCAAAATAAAGGGTACCCGAAGAATTGGAAAACACTCAAAACACCCAAAACACATACTGAAATCAGAAATCTATGATCCCATAGGGCTGAAAAACAATTGACCCATACAAGGTGGTGCCTCCCCAAGTTATAAATGGGTTATAATCCCATTAACTATAGATATATCACCTATAAACCATAGTTATTGGACTTATTTGCACCAACTTAGCTAACGAACTGGGGCACCACCTTGTACCTCCAATTTTTGGGATGAAACCAACCAGTCCCCGTGGTCGTTTAAAAGTCCAGCTGCGGGCTTTAAATCTCGATGCACCACACCCAACTCGTGGGCATGTGCTAGGGCCTCGGAGCTGAAAAAAACAATGGCAGCCGGGGATTCCGATGGGCTTTCGAATGGTAACCTACATGTCATGTGATAATCTAGCCTACTCATAATGGCTATATAATTGCGGTGAATAATTTTTCACATCATGAAAACAGGATTTTCCTATGGTAACCCCATAGTATTCGTGCACCCTTTTGTTTTGAGGTTTATGAAATTGAGATTTTCCCCCAAAAAGGGCCTGGGATGATGTTTATCATGACCCCCAAATTGTTGGTCAATGGAATGGTTTAGGGTTTAGATAGACTAACATTACCAGGACCTAACTAATAGGTAATGTGGTAAAGATCCACTGACATAACTATGGAAAGATCCACCATTTTTCATGGGAAAATCCACTATTTCTATGGCCATTTTCAATAGTTATGTTAGTTTACCAGAGGGTAATGGGTTGATTTTGGGCAAAACTAAAAACCCTCGCTATATATGCAGACGTACTGAGTTTGAGATCAGCAAAAAATGCAGATCCCGAAAAATCACTTCGAAAAATACATTTTGGGTCGGCGTTTTGCCATAGAGGGAGATATGCCATGGAATGTCAGCCTTTCTCGGGGGTTGAGGTTTGTTTCCATTCTTTGAAACATGGGAATATTACCCTCTGGTTATTTAACATAGCCATGGAAAATCACCATATTTATTAGGTAAACCATCTATTTCTATGGGCCATCTATACCATGGCTATGTTAGTCATAACCAGATGGTACACAAGATGACGGAATATGGACACGTAGGATCAGTACACTACGTATTCGGCATGTCATATATCGGGATCACCCGGCACCGATTTTGGGAACATCTACAGGGACTTGTCAAGCATATTCCTCACATGAAGAATTCGTTCATGATTATGGATTGTCTGATGTCACATTCTTCAACCGGAATTTAGTGCACTTTTCAATCTTTTGAAACATCCCAATTTTGGATGGTTTGTCTCACACTAGCCATAACTGGGGGGGTCTCTCCCGTTTTCAGATACACCCCGGACTAATCCACTTGAGCAGTATTCAAAACCCGCAATGCCGTCCCTAAACACACTGGTTGTTAAGGATTTCCCTCATGGATTTTGACTATCCCCATCCCCAAACTAATCATCAACCAACAGGGGTTTTACCCTCTGGTAAACTAACATAGCTATTGAAAATGACCATTTATAGTGGATTTTCCCATTGAAAATGGTGATTTTTCCATAGCTATGTTAGTTTACCAGAGGGTAATCGAAGCCACTGCTCCCTTCATCGTTCCATGTCGGCCCCAAAGGTTGCCCACACAGGCGATGTGAAAGACCATCGGCCGCACCAACGCCTCCTGCCACGGGATAGCAAAAAAATCTCCCGGCAAGAGACCCCAGTGTTGGGGGAGTAAAAGGATAATGTATGATGATGATGTTGTTGATGATGATGTTGATGATGATGATGTTGATGATGATGATGTTGATGTTGATGATGATGATATTGTTGATGATGATGATGTTGATGTTGATGATAATGTTGATGATGATGTTGATGATGATGATGTTGATGATGATGATGTTGATGATGATGATGATGATATTGTTGATGATGATGATGATGATGTTGATGATGATGATGTTGATGATGATGATGTTGATGATGATGATGATGATATTGTTGATGATGATATTGTTGATGATGATGATGTTGATGATGATGATGTTGATGATGATGATGTTGATGATGATGATGATGTTGATGATGATGATGTTGATGATGATGATGTTGATGATGATATTGTTGATGATGATGATGTTGATGATGTTGATGATGATGATGTTGATGATGATGATGTTGATGATGATGATGATGTTGATGATGATGATGTTGATGATGATGATGATGGTGATGTTGATATTGTTGATGATGATGATGTTGATGATGATGATGATGTTGATGATGATGATGATGTTGATGATGATGATGTTGATGATGATGATGTTGATGATGATGATAATGTTGATGATGATGATGTTGATGATGATGATGATGTTGATGATGATGATGTTGATGATGATGTTGATGATGATGATGTTGATGATGATGATGATATTGTTGATGATGATGATGTTGATGATGATGATGTTGTTGATGATGATGTTGATGATGATGATGTTGATGGTGATGATGTTGATGATGATGATGATGTTGATGATGATGATGTTGATGATGATGATGTTGATGATGTTGATGATGATGATGTTGATGATGATGATGATGATGATGATGATGTTGATGATGTTGATGATGATGATGTTGATGATGATGATGTTGATGATGATGATGATGTTGATGATGATGATGTTGATGATGATGATGATGGTGATGTTGATATTGTTGATGATGATGATGTTGATGATGATGATGATGTTGATGATGATGATGATGTTGATGATGATGATGTTGATGATGATGATGTTGATGATGATGATAATGTTGATGATGATGATGTTGATGATGATGATGATGTTGATGATGATGATGTTGATGATGATGTTGATGATGATGATGTTGATGATGATGATGATATTGTTGATGATGATGATGTTGATGCACATCTTAATGCCACCTTCACATGTTCATACATTTTCCAGTGTGAACTTTCGTATTACCGTTGTTCGCCATGTTTTTTCGCCTCGCCACTTTTGCGCCACCCTTACCAGGGCCCGCGACGAATCTCTCACCGACACCGTTGGCGACGCGGATATGCCCCCCGCTGAGTCCGTCGCTGGTTTGCGCAGGCGGGTCGCTGGGCTGAGCGTTCGTCTGGCATAGCGGGTGGACATTTTACTGTGCAGAAAAGGCGGTGAGAAATAGTCACATATTCTACCACCCGTCGAAATCACCTATATTATTAATCTTGTCTATTCGTCTCCTCCCACCACACACTCTCTCTTACCTCTTTGGTTAGTAACCATTTTAGCAATGGTTCGGATGGCCCATTTTATGTTAAATAACCAGAGGGTACATGTGAAATCACCAATCATTCACCATATGTTGTTTTTCAGGTTGCAGCAAAACTCAGTCAAATATCAACATCTGAGGATTAGCAGGTTGCAGTTTCGTGATCCATGGATCTCACAGATTCTCACACTCTTCGCGCAGCCCAGGAGTACGGTCTGCGGAAAATCGAAGCAAAGAGTCGCAAGAAGCAACCTGTGGTTCTACGCAATTCTACGGTTAGTTTCATTCTTTCTCTTCCTCTCTTTTTTGTTTTTTTGGAGAGTATCCAGAGTGCGAAACTCCCATCGCTGTTGAATTTCGTGGACGACTCAAGAGTCCGGGCCAATTGAATCACAACATGGTGCCAAAATCAAACCGAAACAGCTTGAAGAAATATCTCATCATTCTCATCATCCATTTATTGTTGATTTTGATCCCTGCAATTCCCTGCAGGAAATCCATCTAATTTTTCTCAATCTCCAATCAAACTTGAGTTTTCACGGAAATGTTCAGACATTCAACAAGAATACGGTAGGTCTCTCTCCATTTGTTTTCTGGAAATATCTTCCCATCTTTGTAAATCTATCGTTGCTCAACTCCACAACAACCATCCAAAATCTACAAAGCGAGTCACCCCAAATCTCAATCTGAATCACCATTCTTTGTTGTTTTTTCCGACTTGACTTCAACAAAATCCTCATTTCGCTCGAATTTTCCCTTGAACTTCCCCCAATCTCTTGGTGGCTACGGATTTTACGGATCCCACGGCCCTAGGCCGCATCGATGGCGCCGCGCATGCTGGCAGGTCCGTTGCGGCCACCAGGCAGGTGCTGGACGGCGCCGGAGCGGGTCACCAGGAAGTAAGAAGCGAAGTTCCTGGATTTTTGGACAGAAACATGCCCCTCTGGGGATACAATGGATCAATAATGGATGAATGATGGATCTGGGTAATTTTTCTGATATTTCACCAACCTGAATCAATGGATACAATGGATCAATAATGGATTACCCTCTGGTAATTTAACATAGCTATGGGAAGATCCACCATTTTTAATGGGAAAACTCACTATAAATGACAATTTTCAATAGCTATGTTAAATTACCAGAGGGTAAAGGGGATAATCCATGGGGATACAATGGATCAATAATGGATTACCCAACCTGGTTATGACTAACAGTTCGCCATGGAAAATCACCAGTTTTAAGAACGGTAAACCATCTATAAATGGGCTATTTCCCATGGCTATGTTAAATAACCGGAATAATGGATTCATAATGGATTCATAATGGGGATATAGGATATAGGACTTGATAGGATATAGAAGGGATACTATAAATATCGAATATCATAATGGAGGATATAATGGGAATATATTTTTTCGTCTGGAAGACATGAAGGGACCAGAACAACGGTGATTGAACAAGTGGGGAATCATATTATGGAATAATCATTCTTCATCCATAGAGGCAGAAACATGGGACTTAATCCTCAACAACAGGAGCAACCATCAAACATATCGTTGGAATTACTTAGAACAGAACCAGTGGGTAGCACTTTTGGGGTGATTTAATTTTGTGACCCGAAGCCAAAGCTGCTGGGAAATGGGATTTCACCATACAAAATGGGGACTGAATGAAAAATAGCGGGATTTCATCATCAACAATGGGACAGACATGTAGCATTTTCAACCATGGGATATGTCCTGAAGAGTGAAAAACATGACACAGGTTGGACCCAGACTCATGCTGCGTTCGCGAAACAGGTGGTTGACCTATGGAGACCTCCATAAATGATATGCGGATCAACGGAAAAGCCTTGATTTAGTTACAATTTCAATGGGGTAATGATGATCAACTGACAAACTATGGCATCTATGGGATTTTGGGGTTTCGGAGAAATCCTATACATAGAGCTTGTGAGAATATTGAAAATGACTGCAGTTTGAAAACATGTCACCCACTTGGCTGAGAGTCCACTTGATGTCAGCAGCGTGGCTGGAGGATTTCAAGAAGGCGTACACGGGATGTGTGCCCGGACCATTCACCTCCACCTTCTCCATGAGAAGAAATCCTGACGCCGGATGACCTACCCAACCTGGTTATGACTAACAGTTCGCCATGGAAAATCCTGAACTGAATGGAGGTTTATAGCTGGGAAAATCATCTATAAATGGGTCATTTTCCATGGCTATGTTAAATAACCAGAGGGTATCATTGACTTATGCCGCCTTTCCCCGAACTGGTCAGCGTTCCAAAAAGCCACCACGTGTTTGAGGATTTCTTTTGGAAAGGTCACTCAATCCATGACCATCTGCACTAAATGCCAGAAAAAGAAATAATTCACAAACCATTAAACCAAGCTAAACCAAGCTAAACCAAGCTAAACCAGATAGTGATTCAAACTCAACTATAGCCACCCAAACTTCAGTAGCCCTCCACCTGAATCAGGATCATCCACAGATGCGCCCTGCTCCTGCCAGGGAAAATGCAGCCAGCTGATCTACGATGAATTTACAGAAGCTGATGTTGTCTGGTTGGTGGAATATTAATCAATTGGGATCATTATTCCCAATATATGGAAAAATAACATTCATGTTCCAAACCACCAACCAGTTGTTTTAGTGATTACTTTTCTATTTGTCCGACGGATTGAAGATCTACAGAAATTGGAATCACATCTTCTTTCTTTTCTCCATCCAGCCATGATGTCATATTGATTTACCAAGGAAAAGCTAGTCACACTGCTGCAAAACCATCATGCAACTGCAGCATCGTTACGGATCAGTTCCTGACAGGTCAACAGCTCGTTCCAATGAGACAATTATCATTTTTTTTTCTTTCTGGCCCTAGATACAGCTTTAAAATAAAAGACATCCTCAAGATATGGCGAAGCAAATTGGCAAATGCTGAAAACAACCCATCATCCATCTAGAAGCAACGCCTATCCAAACAGCATCATGACCTCCGACCATTCGCGGCACCTTCACAAAGCTCTTGATCTCAGATGCAGTGCCTGGATGCATGGCTCCCAACTGGTTCAAACTGAGAAAATCTGCTCGTCTTTTTTTTGGATCCGAAATATTGAGAACCCAATTCTGCTCCCCTTCCCATGCCTTAACTATGCCGAAACAAAAGATAGAGTCAGGGTGCGATTTGCCCTTGAAGTTGCCGTGGGCAAACTTAGATACCCTGCAAAAGTTTATATACAGAACAACAAATTCATTAACATACTAACCCGTCACCAAGATCTACGAATCAAAACGGTGCGATATTGGCCTGGCTCTTGCGCTCCAAATTGGTTGCATGGAAATGCCATGATCGTCAATCCAGCGACCTCTTTGTTCAGTTCCTTAGGGTTGCAAAAATCAGGTCCATTGCTGACAAGGGCAAATCATTTACAGCCCACAAGACCGGTTTAAGATGTTTTAAGGCTCTGTTGAGGATGCTTCCCTTTAATGTTGGTAAAACAAGAATAAACAATCCCCAATTTCACTGAATAAATAGGTGGGATTGAAACCATTCCCAGTCATGGATGGTTTATGGCATTGTTTTAGCCACATGACACAATTTTTATCTTGTTTAAACATCATTTTTTCAGGCAGTGCCAGGCTTCGATCAGCTCCTTGTAGTGTTTCTTGGTGAATCCTCATCTAGATGCCACGTTCGTTACCAGCACCGGCCGCCGTAGGGATGAAAACGCGATCTCTTGCCTCAGAGATGGTCCAGAAATTACGGAAAAGTGGGGAGAAACTTGGGGATATCACCAAGACTGGAATACAAAATCCGGATGCTTCACATATCTTCACAATATCATGGGCTAGGGACTCCACTTCATGGGCTACTGCAATGCTAATGTTGTCAATCGGGGTTTCAAATGCTACAGATCAATGGAGTTGTAAAGCCAGTTGTACCTGTACAGGAGGGCGTCATTGTTGGAGGCTGAATCCCGGTTTTCTTCAGTTCTGCTCGTGTCCCCACTTTTGGATTTCCTTCCACTGTGTCTGGAATCACACATTTTTACTGTTTGCATCTCCATTTCTGTTGATCAACTCGTGATACCTACAGTGGGGCGTTTTGACATCCCCAGAAATGAATGTGAACAAGAAGCACTTTTTGGTTTGGGTTTTGGCCAACCACCACCTCATTTTGCATCAGTTTATTCTAAGACTTGGTCTCAGGGGAAACTTGCAGGACACCTCAATATATCATGGACATTGCACCATTGACAATTGATGCACCATTGCTCAACATATAATATCTCCCTTTAATCCAACTCCATGATTCGCGCCTGCAGATGAGGCCTCTTTTAAGCACCCAACATGTACATATGGCGTCATGTGGTTAAAACCATGCCATAAACCCATGACTGGGAATGGTAACCATACCACCTATAAACACGGTGATGGCTGGGGGATGGTAAACATGGCATTGTTTTAAACACATTAAAGCATCTTAAAGCACTTTCTAACACCACCATTTCTGTCGAGATACCCATCAATATTCTTGGCGCTGAGGCTAAAGAAGCCTTCCGTGGAAGGACCAGCGCCTTGCTGAAGCGGGGCCCAACCATGGCCGCCTCTTCAGATACAACAGTTCGAGACTTCAATGGTCCAAAGTCCAAAATGGTGCTTTTAGTCCAGATTCTATATCTAATGTCACTGGTTGAAAACCAGTTTTTGCAGGCCTTACAAGTTACGTGGCTAGTAATCATAGTTCATAAACCATCCAAAACCGAGTCATGCCATTTACAAGCGGATAATAGCTAAGCTCACTCAAAAAACTCTCCCCATGACCAAGTATTGGGCACAAACTCATCTGTTTCACAGCCCCTTTTCATTGATGGTGGAAGCTACTCATCCATTGCAACTTCCGTGTGTTGACCAACCATTACATGGGATACGTTCTGTGGATGACCCGATGTTAACTGTCAAGCATCGCCATTGTTTCAATATCAAAACTGATCAAAACTGGCAATATTACCCATGTTAACCACCAAAATAAGGATTGAAACATCAAACAGTAGTGAGATTCAATGTCCCAACTGAAGAGATTTCGGTCGAAAATTCGGATACTCCCCAATTTTTTTGGATTGTTTATAACAATTTGCCCTATTAAACATCATTAAACATCATTAAACATCATTAAATGTTGGGGATAATGGTGAAAATATCCCATTTTCGTGATATACACCATCTTCAAACACACCGACGAGGCAC
Organism: Cladocopium goreaui; assembly: GCA_947184155.2. Taxonomy (NCBI): domain Eukaryota; class Dinophyceae; order Suessiales; family Symbiodiniaceae; genus Cladocopium; species Cladocopium goreaui. The sequence continues at coordinate 140,090 of CAMXCT020003458.1, forward strand.
TGCAGAGGCACCGTGAGATCTGCCCCAGACGCTGCATCCAGCGCCCCGACATGGTGACAGCTGAGCCACAAATACGGTGAAAGGTCAAGAAGGGTACATGTTACATGTACGTTAGTTACATACACCTATATATATATTATCTAGATATGTTATGTTATGTTATGTTATGTAATGTATGTAATGTATGTATAATATTGTATTGTATTGTATTGTATGTATGTATATAGACTGTAGACATGGCACATAGGAATGAATATGACATATCATATCGAAATGAATAAACACATCGAGAATTATTCCGTGTGGGACTCCTGGAACGGTTCATCATTCGTTCCTGGAATACATCCTGAAAAAAATCCAGTTTGCAGACCATTAAAACAGTACCAATACAGTACCATGATGTTCTAATTCCCTCTGAAATTGACACCATGATGTGGTAGACCCAATAAAACCGAGGGTTTATACTAGCCATTTCAGGTGAAGGTTGGGAATTTAGGACGTCATTTCCTCATGAAAATCCGCTCCGCGCTCCTCGTAGACTTGGGGTTCACCGGTCAGTGAAGATAGGAGATCGCCACCGGAGACCAGCTCCATAGCCTGGGATCCGAGGAACAATCTGCAATGGCAGCGATGGATCTAAAGATATCTAAAGCCTCAGTTTCTTTTCGCTGAAGATTTTTCAGTTTTTCAGGATCTAGGTCTAGTAGAGTCTAGACAATTGAAAGAACTCCAATCATCTGGCCTGGTTGTATCGAAACCGTCTTTGAGTCCCCGAAACAGCACCCATCCCAAAATGGAGATCTGCGGCGGTTCGCCGGGGAGATTTGGAAACAAAAAGCAGGAAACCATGGTTTTATATGGTATTTTATGGTATTTTTATGGTATTTTATAACATTTAAATCCAAGGGTTTCAGGTAAATCTTGCCTTCAACATCCAAGCCATTCAAGCACTGGAAGCTGAAGCTGAATCACTCATGATTTCGAACCGAGGGACGATGATCATCCAGTCACTCTCCTTGTCAACAAAGGCGTCATAGAATTTCACCTCGTGGCCGTGGCACCAGGGGGCACCAAACAATGCTCCCATTGTTTCAATGAACATGTATCAACGTGTGATTAGGCCATGTAAACAACGCGCTATGGCCATTTTAGTCCCATTACACACATACACACACACACATTCCAAGGCTTGGATGTTCAGCGGTCTTCAGTTAAGATCGTGTTGAATTTATCCCCGGTTTGACCGCCAGTTCTTGTCCTGTTCAATTCCCGTTGGACGTGGCTCTGCTCCAATTTCTGCCAATCTATTTGACTTTCATCTTCCGGCTGGTGCTTTGCACTTTGTGGGGTAATTTGATACACCTTCATATTTTTTTTCAGGACATTTGCCCCGTTTTTTTCCCAGAACTTCCTGCGAGACTTTAGGGTTCAACAGGGATCAACTGTCGAAAAATCGGCTGGTTGAGCTGCGGACAATGCTTGGATGGTCCAACATCTTCAAGATATTGATCTCCTTGGAACGGACGCCGACACATGGAACTTCGGCAAAAAAAACACGGTTCAGCCAGTGGTTTAGCCAGGGCAAAAGGATTAACGAACAACTTGTTCATTTTTCTTTAAACTAATTTTAAACTAACAATTATAGTAACATTGACCGATGGATGCAAATGGTTTTGTTTTCTTAAATGAACAAATCGTATTTTTTTTTTGTGACCTGAAAATTGGGATTTGTCCCACAAAACAGAAACAGGCGCCCGGATTTTTTTTTTGGACTTTGACCTCCCAAAATCGCTGTGTTCCTGACAATGGTCAAACTACTTCACCACCGAAAAAAAGGAGGAACTGTGTTTTTTCTTTTCGGTATCTCATTTTTGAGCTAGGTAATGCTAGATACACGTTTTTATTGCGTAACCATTTTCGGTGCTTAAAACCTCTATTTGCAGCTAATTGTATAGCTAAGTACGTCCCTAATGTCATGTGTTTTCTCCATACTTACTGCTTACCATCCTAAAAATCAAACATGCCTATTGAACATCATCCATATTTTATGATGATTGTTATTCCTCCATATTTTAGTGGTTATCCTCCATTCCAGATTTATGGATTGTTTTTCCCCCATATTCTTGGATTTGCTGATTCGGGGTCCCCCCCCCCAAAAAAATCACTTAATCGATTCCCCAGTCATTATTTTTTCACCTAATCGATTCCCCAGTCATGGTGGATTTTCCATTGGGAAAATCAAAAACCTTAAAGACACCCAGGTATTTTCATAGCTCTCCACAGCGGGTTTTGTCTGGTGCCTGATCCAGCATGGGCTGCGTGGCAGTGGCATTTTCAGAGACCTTCAAGGCCACCTCCTGAAACAAAGCTGGCGACCAACAAACATTGGTGTGAAAACAAACCGAAAAACC
>CAMXCT020003458.1:147500-177500 GCA_947184155.2 Cladocopium goreaui
GCTGCAAAATGCTGTAGCTCTTTGCGTCCATTCGTTAGCAATCACCTCCCAGACCCCAAGTTTTGATGTGTTCCGCGTACAGACTCGTGGGATTATGGAGCTCTAGTTGTGAATTACAACCACTTAGACTGGGAATAAACGAGTTCTATTACCAGGTAGTATATGTATACATGTCATCTGAAATAACCCAAGCTTTTGAGATTACAACCACATTAAAGCTCCATTCTAAGTATCGTTGCACCAAGATTCCAAGTGCTCATCCGTGGTGATCTTGGAACGTGTAGGTAACACGGGAGCCTGTCGCTATGCAACCACAAAAAACCGTTGATGAAAGTCCTGACAAAATTTCTGCTGTTGATTTGCTAACATCAAAACTCCAGAGTCTTTCTAGCTCTTTTGAGTGAAACGAGCCAACATCCAACGCTATTTCAGATTAACGAAATCCTGGAGGTCGGCATATTTGACGAACATCTTTGACAAGTCAACAACGAAATCCCAAATCGCACGTTGACTATGGGATGCTGGGATGATCATCAATGGAGGATCTGTGCAACGGCTGGATTAGTGAAACACCTTATCTCTGAAGTAGATGAACTCAACTGTCATTCTGAATAATTCTCAGGTCATTGACATTAGAGCTGCTAAGTTCCCTCTTGCATTTCTGCAGCTTGACAGTTGCGAGCAGAATCTATTTGGTCTGATCACAGTGGGATGTTCCAAAATTACTAGTCCTTGTTTTGTCCGAGGGAATATAGTGGATTTCCCAAAGTTTTTGGTTCTTTTTCTTTTAGGAAGTATCTCATACTCTGGTTGTCCCCAAATTGTTCCCAGCAAGTTTTTAACCCGGCAATTCCTGGGGACAGGATGGCACGATCAGCGCCGGTATCCCTGAAATCATGGAGTATTGTGTGCATGGCCTAGAGATCGGCCCGTTAACTTTCACACATTCGTTTGTACTAGCTACAATTATATCTACAATTGCTAAACATATACAGTACTATTCACCAAGCTATTTGCTGAGGATATTCTCATCATCTGCTGGGAAAAAATGGTCACACATTAACAACACACCAACCATATAACCATTGACTTGTCCGTGTCCGCAAGTCATTTCATGGTCAATCTTTGATAGTCCAGAAACAAGCAATCTTTTTGCTGGGTATGTTTTTTTTCCATCATTTGTGGCAAAAATCAAATGAAACTACCCAACTACCCTTCCAAGGTTGACCTCGTTGATCAACTTGGCATCGATACGCGTCTGCAAATTGACATCCTCCTACACCGCATGGTCGGATTTCGGGGGCTTTCCATCGGCTACGTCTATAGAAAGCAACCAACAAATAGGTTCTACGGTGTTTTTTTTACACTTTTTTTTTCAAATGAGATCCTAATCATGACTGATTCTATTGACACCAATCAAGCTGGAATTCATCATGCTCACCATGACATTTCTCTCATGATGCAAGATAATGGACTTCACAAGCAAAAACACAACACGTGGGTTTACATTTGGCCCGACAAGATTGGGGATAGAAACAATGGACCAACAAACACGGAGATGCAAACCACTTTTTGGGCATGGACAGCCCAACCGTAGTAATGTGGTTAAAACAATAATAAACTATCCATTTGGGAATGGTTTATACCACCTATTTATGGTGATTTGGGGGATGGTTTTCAATTGTTTTAACCACATTACAGGGAGCTTCCACCCAGTGAAACTCGAACTGTGGATCCGCTAGGCTGTGCCGGTTTTTATAGAGTCGTAATCATCGACAAGTTTGGAGCCGCTGTAAAGGACATTTCCGACCCACCAGGATGGGAGCCTCTTTCCCACAGCTTCCCATAGTCCCGAAATGATGCAGCCCATTCCTTGACGGGCGCGCGAGGGTCATGGGTCTGGTAGTTGACGTTGGTGAAGGAGTCCTGCAACGTGCAACGCTAAGAAAAAAACAACCCTGATTGTTGGTGGTTGGTGGATGTTTTTTTGGGGCCTTTCTAGTGGTCTTTATGTCTAATCATCCACTGTTTGAATTGGGATTTCCAGGATCCCCGTGAAAGGGATTGACACTGGGAAGCAGGATTTCGGTCACCAAACGTCGACGAGGCGGTTGTAGGAGGCATGAACATTGGAGCAAACATGTTTTTCAACCATGAAAATCCTAGGACTGCCGGTGCAAATCCACTTTTCTCCTTATTTCCAAAGTTTTTTCAGGTTGCATGTGGATCTGTCGCAAAATCTATCTGAGAATCACATGGTTGATCATCATATATCATCATCTTCCACACGCCACAAATCGATCTGTATCCTCTGGTAATTTAACATAGCTATTGAAAATGGCCATTTATAGTGGATTTTCCCATGAAAAATGGTGATTTTCCATAGTTATGTTAGTTTACCAGAGGGTATCCCCTCTTGCACAAACCCATGTGACATTTCGGGGGGGTAGATCCGATCCCAACCATCCACAACTTCGATTAGTCGACCTTCTCTTGCCGCTCAGACTGTACGGAGGGCACTTGGGAAATGGTCATGGACGGTGGCATGCCAGCAATCACACCTGGAAGCGGTTGAGCAAGTTCCAAGAACCTGGTTCCGTGGATTGGGTTTGAAGTCCTAATGTATGAGTAAGCAATCGCAATCATACTTTTGCACATAGTAACAGAATTCCTCGTTCATTCTCGGGGAGCAATAGATCAGGCTGTTAACAATCAATATTCACTCACCTGAAATTATAAGGCTTTCTTTCGGGATAAAGATCCCCTGCTTAACGATCACTCACCAGTGAGGTCGGATCATTACAGTTTTCGGTCGCAGCTGAGGTTCGGTTCCAAAAGCTTGACATGTTGTGTTTGTTGGAAACATACACTGAAACCAGCAATGAACTGATGGTTAATTGTCTTACTATATCTCTTCACATGTATATTATATATATATATCTTGACTAGCCTCTGGTTATTTAACATAGCCATGAAAAATCATCATTTTTAAAAAACGGTAAGCCATCTATTTCTATGGGCCATCTATACCATGGCAAACTGTTAGTCATAACCAGATGGTGATTCCACATGGAAATCCGAGAGCAAAACTATCATCAAAGGGTGTTTTTCAGCTTTGTGTTGGTGAAATCGCAAGGATGAGAACCAAGACCCAAAGGATCCATGGTAACCCCTGGTTTATTGATGAATTCTAACACTTTTGAAGGTTAAAACATCTTAAAACCACCTAAAAAAGTATCAGTGACTGCCACCATCAACATTGGATCCCGCCTGCATCCAACTCGCCCGCCGAGGTTGGAGGTGGGACGCCCGTAACTGCAGCATATCCAAGAATGAGTATTGAAGTACTGTGGTAAGCCCAAGAATCAAATACATTCCAAAAAAGAAGAACTACCAGACACTGTAAGATTTTCAAACGTTTTTTTTCCCGATGTCGAGGTTCTGAACTCCAAATCACTTTGGGGTGCACAACTTTCATCGCAGTCACGCCTGCAGCCTCTCCATCCTCTCCTGCCGGCGACTCTGGCGAGGCCGTGTGCGAGGCCTCCGCAGGCGCGCTGGGCGAGGCCGCGGCGGAGGCGTCGGAGTCGGATTCCTTGGAACCGAATCAATGGAATCTGTGGTGTCAGTGAGGAATGTGGAAGATGCCTTACAGAACAATGGGTTGAAGCAACAAAAGAACTAATAAACAGGAATGGGGATATAACCAAGGATTACAGTTGTGAGAACAACTGGTGCCCTAATATCCTAATGTTTTCCAGCTTGAAAGGCCTACAAACTAGGAATCAAGTAGGGGTTCTCCAAAAATTGGGAGGTTAAACCGTTCAAAACAATCAATTGATGTGGATGCCCCTCCCAAGAAGAGAACATTTGCTGAAACCTGCATAATAAGGCAATGCAGAGGTGGATTTTTGGGGTCCTGCAGATCCAAGTTTTCTTTAGATCCCTATTTTTGTTGGGCCACCGTGCCTGTTGACCAACCACCAGTCCACCGACAGAAGCGTATTTCAAATCCCCCAAATGATCACTTGACCCATTTTGGACCAACCACCAGTCCGACAGAAACTTGTTTCAAATCCCCCGAATGTATTTCACAAGATACATGGGAAGAGTCCCACAACTGGTCTACCATTCACAAGTGGGCCGCAACCCTGTTCATTTATGAATTACAATTACTTGCAAGTCACCAAAGTATGAAGGCATCCTCTTGTTGGCTACATTGCTATGATCAGGAATCTCCCTAATTCTTGGTTGCTGAACCCCCATGTGATCCATAATCAGCAACACCAACAACCATCTAATTTCAAGTGCCAATAAACAAGGATGAAGTCTTACCCTCAATGCATCGATTTTGGGCAAACACGAAACCATGAAATCATTGTATTTTTATTTCCTAGTACAAGGGTTTCAACATGTTCCCACCGTTTTTTTCCCATCATCCGATGTCATTTGTTTCTTTAACCATTCATCAATTTTAATTGTATTATGTATATATATATATATACATTATATATATATATTATAATATATTATATATAAAATATATATATATAAATTATATTATATATTTCTATATTATATATTATATATAGTGAACCTGCAAACAGCAAAGTTACACGGTGGTGCGTATTGGGCTCAAAAACACAGGTGGTGACAACACAGTACTGTTGACTCGGTCACCTCACTTTTTCCTCGAGTAGCACGGATGTGCTAAAAGGGGCTGCGGTCACGTCAAGTGTCTTACATGACATGCCATCTCTACTCCTAGCTAGCTACTTAGTTCTGAACTAGGTGTTTTACCCCTAGCAAGTTGCCACCCTCCTTAGAGTGGACTTGTCGGAGTGAGACGCTACTGGTGAGACGTCCCTACATCCCCAGGAACCGGTCTTCAGCCCGTCTCCATTCTTCGAATTCTGCCGGAGACATATGGGCGAACGGGTCGCTCCGCTCGATGCTGGCTGCATCGGCTTCGCTTTCCGGTTCCCGGGTTGGCGGATCTTCCCGCTCAGGCGGAGCTGCCCGCTGTTCAGCGGTGCTGCCCGCGCTGGCTGGTGCCGCCTCGGACTCACTTGACTCAGAGTCCTGGAGGTCCGACATGCCGTCGGGATGCTCTCCTCGTAGGAGAGACTCTTCTTGGTTGCGCCATTTGATCAACTCCTGTATGGTCATTCTGGCCTCTGCGGCTTCTTGGACCCAACGTTCCTCATGCCACCTCTCGATCCCTCGAGGAGTGAGTTCCTCAGGAGACCGCGGGGCTTCCGCTGGTGTCCGCGGGTTTGCCGCTGGCTCTGACCGCGGGGTTGCCGCTGGCGCTGGCTTGGTCAGCGTTAGCTGCTGATTGTTTCTGATGGGGTAACTGCCACCATCTTGGATGTGCAATTGCACCTCATGGCCTGTTTCTTGTGCTACTGGCCCGATTGGACATAACCAGTCCACACAACAAGCGATGAACTGTTCTGCCAGTTTCCATATCAGTACACAAGTGCCGATTGCGGCCAAGATAAACAATGCATACCATTCGTATGGGGACAGGCAGTATGTTGGCTGCCCTGCCACTGCCTGAATTTGGCTCAGGACAACAAGTGCCTTGATGCACCCGACCAGTTGTCCATTTTGCCGATAGGCCGTGGCGGTTCTTCCCGCTCGATCTTGGTCTTTGATCAACCAACACAAGCTGGCGTAGGAGTCTTCCACGCATACTGCTTGGTCACGGTTGAGACCTTGACAGAGATCTTCTTGCTCGAAGAAAGCATATCTTCTCCGTCACGAGCTTCATACATGCCTAAACCAGGCATGGCTTGCCTTACTTCCGTTCCACTCTTTGGGTGTTTGGTGAGGAAGTTGGCACAATTCACGGTGCCCTTGACCTTGCCCAAAGCTATCTGCTTGGACTGCAAAGCTCCTTGCACATAGAACTCACAGACTTCAAGGTGTCTGAGTTTGGAACCTGGTCCAATGCGCTTGGAAGCTTGCATTGCCGATGAACTGTCCGTCCATAGGCGGGGCTTACCGCACTGCTGGCCAAAATCTCGGGTGATCAGCTCCTTGAGGAAGATGGCTTCCCGAGCTGCCCTCGAAACTCCCCTGAGCTCAGCATCCGGCGAGCTTGTCGCTGGTAGGCCCGGTTGGGTCTGTGTGCCACATGCGACGATTGCACCACACACAACTGCTATGTAACAGTCGGTGCTTCGCCGTGTTTCCAGGCAACCGGCCCAATCCGAATCGCTATACAATTCGCATGGCCATTCTGAGCTACAATAGGGATCACAGGTTGTGACTCGGCCAACATGTGGATGCGACTGCAAGTATGCCGCGAGAGTCTTGACGGCTTGCATGTCACATTTTTTCGCGGTTGCGACATGTGTCGCGCTGCTTCTTTCACCGCGTACTGGATCTCCCTCCTGTCCAGCGACAGGTAGATCGCTGATCCTACTGCCGAGCGATAAAGCTTGGCATCTGCCTCGCCAAGAGGCTCCGTTTCTAAGAGGTTCAGTTGTTTGGAAGGAACCTCACTGTGGTCTCTGGCGGAGATTCCCGCGGCAGCGATGACAGCTTTGATGTGCTTCTCATCTGGTATCGTGATGATAGCATCTATGGTTCGTACCTTGGTGCGACCCAGGTACTCAACAGCTGTTCCTTCGCTTTCGAGCTCTCCTGCTTGGACCTCGCAGTGTTTTGGCATCTCGACTTCAACCAGGTGGTTGACAGCCTCTTTTGGTCCAGCCATACGGATGTCATCTATGTGGTGAATCAGGATGATCCCTGACTTGTCGCAACGGAAGACACATGGATCCTTCTCACCACGAGAGAAAGAATACATCTGTGGATCAACCTTTGAGCAGAGGATTTCCTCCAACTCATTTCTGTAGACGGATCCGGCTGTCCTTCTGCCGTATAGGTTTCCATCCAACCTGAAGAAAAGTTCTTTGAACGATTCCTTGTACCACTCCTTCAATTCGGGGCTGAGAGTTTCTAGCCATTCAAGGAAGATGTCGTGCCACTCAACTGGTGCACGCATGTAGACATGCTTCCCTTCGCTGGCTCCTCGGTCAGCTCCAATCAAGAAGGCTGCGACGATGTCCAGACTTCGGGCGTAGTAACCCTTTGTCAGAGCATAGACCTCCAGAAGATTGTGCGCTTCTGGGGTAGGAGTTGGAACGAACACGTCCAATCCCTCCTCCTCGGCTGCTGTGTAGCGAGCCTTGACGTCAGCGCATGTGAAACGCGACTTGTATGCTCCTTTGGAACACTTGTCAACCCATTTGTGTGAGAAGATTTGTGAACCTTTTGGGATTTCTCGGCGGTGCACGGGTGTGAAGGCACCTCGCTCCCAAAGCTTTTGAAGTTGGACTTTTCGCGCTTTGGTGACCTCCTCTGGGTCGAGCAATTGGTCGACGAAATCCGTCACATTGGCTATCCTTTGCAAAGCCATTGGATTGCTCTTGTCTTCGGAGTTGGCCCATTCTTGGATATGGGACCAGATCTCGTGATTCGTTAAATGCTGCAAGACACCTGCTTGCCTGGACTGCTTGGCTTCAGCTTGTCCGGGTGCAAGCGCTGCCTGATCATCTCTTACTCGCTTCCCTCCTTGACCAAGTCCGCTCGGACTCATCGGTTCGTCCGGGAGGCTCTGAAGCGACGATGACCATCCCGCACCTCGGAAGGGCGGAGGCCGCCCGCTCGGCCTAGCTGCCGGCGGAGGATCTGCAGCTTCAGATCTTGCTGGCGTGGTGGGTACGCAGCTTAGCGCGTCGTCGTCGTCCGCGGGGATACCCGCTGGGAAGTCCTCGGCTTGGTCGCCAAGTAGGTCTTCCAGCTGGGCTGCGGCCTGCACGACTAACCCATCCTGGTCAACGTTTTGACCATCTTCTGCCAGTGTCGGATGTTCTTCCTCTGGGGGTTCTGATGCCAGCGCGGTGGGACCCGCTGCGGCTGGCGCTGGGAGTGCCACTGGCTGTGACAACTCTCTGTTGATCTTGTGCCTCATCCCGTCGCGGGGTTGCCAAGGAATTCCTTTCATGTCGTTCATCAACTCTTGACTGGTCTGTGATTCCTTTGGCAGTCTTCTCACCGATCTCACGGCGATTGCCCCAGACGACGTGCCGAGCACATTGCTGTCGTCTCTGTCCAGCTTACCTAGCCATATGCCTTTGATCCACCTTCGCTGCATCTTGCCCCTCGGGGTCGGTACTTTACCAAGAACTACTTCGCCTAGCATGGCGACTGGGTGAGAGTAGTCGCTGCCAGTTGTCAGGCGGTAGGGCGTGAGCCCATCTTTTCCTCTCACATGGAAACGTGCTATCAGCCATGCCGCGTGGCGCACAAGCCACGGTGTCAGGTTGCTGGACACGTCCAAGGAAGGATACCGCTTCCTGACGTCGAGCCACAAAGCTCGGATTTGGCTTGCCACAAACCCATTCATGGATTCCACAGCTCCTTGTGATTGGTGCTGCTTGGGCGGAGACTCCCGCACAGAGGCTCGGCTGGATCCAACATGTCTTTGGATTGACTCAGCCAGTGCTCTGATTGAGGGCTCGCCATCATGCTGTAGAATGACTTTGTTGTACCCAAGGTTCTTCAGGTAGAGGTCCACATTCTGTAGACAATACCTGGACTGGGCTACCTCGGTTGACTTGTTGGGAAGTTGAAGTGCCAGCGGCCAGCCTGTCACCGTGTCAGTCAGACACAGGATTGTGACCAGCCTTGACTCATCTTCAACCTCTTCCTCTTTCTCAGGAGAGAGAGAGAGAAGTAATCCATTTGGATCAACCCTGTTCCCTCACGCGTTGAGGATTGATCCCTCCTATGCCAATCTTGTTTGGCCTTACCCGACACGCACTCTTCACACCATGGTTGAAACGGTAGGTGTGTAAGGCGATGGGATTCCACTTGCGCCTCAGTGGGGCTTATGGGTTGCGACAACCCCTCTGGCTCCACAGGTGGCGGGGCTTCCGCTTCTTCCTCCAGGTCTGCCAAGAGACCGGGGTCTTGTTCCAGAAGCTCCTTGGCCTTTCTCACTTCTTCTTCACGCCTGGCATATTCTTGCACTGCCTCGGCTTCTTCATCCTCTTGCATGGCATAGGCTTGAACTGCCACTGCATCTTCATCGATGGCTGCCACCTTGCCATATCTGGTGGTAGGTTGCTCCAACTCTTCAAACGGAAGGAGAAACTGTTTGCCCTGCCTGGCAAACGTGGCTTTCCTGCCATCTGCCCATTGGATGTAGCAGTTGTCACTTTCAAAGTGGACACTGGCTCCCATGTCCAATGCCCTGTTGACTGACAGGATGTTTTCGTTCACACCTTCAACCACCTGAAAGGTGACTTGAGCTTCTTCTTTGAGCTTGTCTCCAAGCCTGAGCTGAGGGCGGATTTCCCCGCACGCCTTCAGTGGAGTGTCATCCACCGTGTATAGTTCCTCAACGGCGTTGGGGTCCAAGAGAGCACTTGGAAAAGCCTCAGGTCTACAGACTGAAGAGCAGGCTCCTGTGTCCACCAGCAGTGTGCCTCTGCTGGCAACCTTGGCCACTCGTGCAGTGTCACTTCTTTGGAAGACTTGAAGTGCCCATACCCTGGTGCCTTGAAACGTCTCATGTGGCTCATGCAGGAGCTTCCATTTCTTTCTGAACTCCTTGCAATCCCAGGCGTTGGACTCTTCATTCCACTGCCACGTTGACCTAAACGTGTAGCCAGGATACTGTGACCCTGGTGTTGCATACTTTCGTGTTGCACCATTCTTGCCTTTCACCACAAACACCTTGGTGTTGGGATCAGGGTCGTGCCATCCAGGTTGGTCTCGATAGGCAAAAATTGCTTCCAACTTGGATACAAGAGATTCCTTTGCCAAAATGGCATTGCCAGTAGAGATTCCTCCACCTTCCGGTATGGCCAAAATGGCCTTTGGTGAAACATGGCGGTGTTGCCCGCTGCTGGTGGCCTTGACCATGAGAAGTCGGTGTTCCCCGATCATTCCAACGTTCTTCCCTTTGTTGGAAGTGGTCGTGGATGGAAGGGTGATTACACTTTGACCACCAACTTGAGAAGCAGATGGCCCTGCAGAGATCACTGACGCATTGTCTTCAGTGATACCTGCAACTCCTTTCTTGCCCTTCCCCTTTGGTTGGCCTTTTGAGTTGAACCAACACTTCTCAATGGTGTGGCCGGTTTTCCAGCATATGGCGCAACCATCCTTTTCCTGTTGACCTTTGCCACCTTTGTTGTTGTGGCTGTCTTTTCCTTTTCCTTTGGCCTCTTTCCCTTTGCCCTTCTTATGGTCCTTTCCCTTGCCATCTTTTCCTTTCCCCTTTCCTTTGCCATCACCAACAAGGCTGATGTCCATGGCATCTGGATCTCTTGTGCGTGCGGCGGCTCCCGCATACGCGGCTGATGGCCTCCAAACCTGCTTTGCTTGCAGATAGGACACCACCACCTCACGCACAGACTGATACGTGGAAAGGGTTCCAATGTGCATGGAAAGGTGTTGCTTCAGGGCGGTTGGCGCCTCAGTAAGGACCACAGCTCTTTTGTCTTCGTCGCTGATGGCCTTACTGGGACCATATTCGGCCTCATATTTGTCAAGGTCAGCTTCCCACTCTAGAGTGCCGCTGAAAACTCTGCTTCCTTTGCAGGAAACTTGGGACTGAGCAACGAGCGCCGCCAGATCAAACTCTTGGAGTGATTGTCTGGGGCCATTTCACGCCACAACAGTCTCCAAAACTCAAAACCATTTTGGTCTCGAATGCCACGGGCAATCTTACTTGCCACTGCCAATTCTTGAGTCCACGAGTTCAGCATTGCAAACAATTGCCTCCCTCGGGATTTGGCTTCGTCAGTCATATCGACTGGATCCACAAAACTGGTGAGCTTGCGTGCATTGTCCAAGTCTGCTGGAAAGTTTTCGTCCAGCAAAGCCAAGTATGTTTCTACTTGGAAACTGAACCGTTCCCATTGGTCTCGATCCTTTAAGGATTGAGGCTGTTTCACAGACTTGAGCACGTCAATATGATTGACCGGCTTACTGCTTCCGGCGGGTGTTCCCGCGCTCTGGAGCGGGGGAACTTGCCCTTGGGCGACGCCTACGTTCGCGGTCTGCTGCAAGGATTGCTGCAATAGTGCCATAACGCCTGTCAGGCGCTGGTCCAGCTCTTGCTTTTCCTGCTGCTGCTGGGCGTTCTGCTGCACCTGGCTCTGATGGGCGATATTCAGCGCTTGCATCTGACTCGCTAGAGCATCCATCCGCAGCTGCATTTCGCCGATGACCTGTTGTGGGTCTGTCATCGCGTTCTTCTTCGGGCCTTTCGTCCACGACCTCAGTGGTCAATGGTGGCTTCGGTTGTTGGCTTGATTGGCTCAAAACCCCTTGGATTTGGTCACACAAGTCCAATGCCTTGCTCAGCTCGGCCTCAACTGCTGGGCCTTTGCTGTCGGCGGAGGACCGTGCGGTGCTTGGGGACGACGCTGCTCCAGCCACTTGGTTTGGGCTGCTACAGCTTCTGCTTCTCGCCTGGCGGTTTCCAGGTCAGGGATCTCGCACACCTCGTAGCTGCTATAGCTCGAGAGCGAATCTCCCCACTCAACTTCTGTCTCGTTGCCAGACTCTTCTGCTGGCGCGTCAGCTGCCGCGGCTGCGATCTCTTCTGGGACCTCTGGCTGAGGCTGGTCCAGAATGCGCCGGGCTTCACTGATGTAGTGCTCGTCCGGTACCCTTGGAGGAGTGGGCACACGAACGGAGGAAGAAGCTGGTAGCTCCTCCTCTAGAACCTCTTCCAGTTCTTCTTCTGGAATGGGCTCTTGTGACTTGGCCTTCGTCTCGGCCTTGTCTCTTCGCCTGCGATCCTTCCGAGGGACCAGGCTAACTTCAGCCTCTTCGTTCGCCTCTAAGGCTGCTTGGCCTGGGGGCGGGGCTGACCGCGCTCTCCTCTCGCTAGTGGACACCCGTGGGGGTCTACTTGGCTCGGGAGGAGCGGTGTCTCCTTGCTGCGGCTCTGTCTGAGTCGCTGCTTGCGCCTGTTGGGCTGCTAGCTCAGCCTGTCTTCGGCGCTCTTGTCCTCGATCGATCCGGCGCTGGGTCGCTGCAACGGATCGATGTCCACGACGATTCCTGTCTTGAGTGAATCGGCTATCTCTCCTTGGAGTTCGATTTGACCGGGCTGCCTCTTCCTGCCAGGTGGCGGCAGAGGACGCTCGGGAACGACGGTTCCAGCCTCTCGTCTCCGTAGAGGACGTTGGCTGCGTAGATCGGGCTCGGCTGTCCCAATCCCCGTTGTCTTGCCAAGAGCGGTCGTACCACTGGTCTTGGCTTTGCCAGCTTCGATCCCACCAACTGGAGGATCTATTCCACGGATCTACGTGATCCTGTCCTGAGGACGTCGTGTTGTTGGGGTTTGCCACGTGCCTTGGCACGCGGGGCTACCCGCTGGGATTGGCGATGTCGATCTCGGCCTTAGCCGGCGGATCGACCCGCACTGAACCTTGGAGCGTATTGGGCTCCGCTACCATGCAAACAGCAAAGTTACACGGTGGTGCGTATTGGGCTCAAAAACACAGGTGGTGACAACACAGTACTGTTGACTCGGTCACCTCACTTTTTCCTCGAGTAGCACGGATGTGCTAAAAGGGGCTGCGGTCACGTCAAGTGTCTTACATGACATGCCATCTCTACTCCTAGCTAGCTACTTAGTTCTGAACTAGGTGTTTTACCCCTAGCAAGTTGCCAGAACCACAAAAAATGGAAAAGTAATTTATCGTTATTTAAGTAGGATCTTGCATTCTCCCATCTGTGGGGACTCGGGGTGACTATCTATACATATACGTATGCAAAAGCATATGTTATATTATATATATACATATAGATAAATCGAGGTTTCCTAAAATGGGGGTACCCCAATTATCATCAGTCATCATCCTTTTTCAAAGGAATTTCCATTGTACACCATCAATTTTGGGGTACCTCCAAGTGTCGTATTCACTGCTCGACTCCTCCTGCGCTTCCGGCACCGCAGTCACGGCCGCGGCGCCTGCTTCGCTGGGCCCAATGCTGTGCTCCGGGGGCAAGGGATGTGCCGCCAGACCAGGAAAGCCTGGGCGAAATTAGGGATGCTGCAGCAAACATGTTGTTAAACATATTGTTAAACATATTGTTAACATATTTAACATGTTGTTTAACACATGTACTGAAACATATTGTTAAACATATTCGCTGCAACCTGGACGTTTGCCCGGAGTTGATGTCCCGCAATCAACGTATTGTTCAGAGGGGGTGGCTAATTTTGATCCCTCATGAAGATAAAGTTGATGTTATTTCCCCAATCAACATATTGTTCTGAGGAGGTGGCGAATTTTGATCCCTCATGAAGATAAAGTTGATGTTGTTGGCCCGTTCAGCATATTGGTCATAGGGGTGTTGGATTTTGATCCCTCATGATGATCAGGTGATATTGTTTCCTCATGAAGATAAGTGTATTCAAGGTATCTTTCACATGCCACCGTGGCCTAATTTGCCCCCTTGGCTTTGCTTGGATTCGGAACTTCCCAGCAACACAGAATTGTCTCTGTTATGTCACAATGGTGAGTCTGGGCGAACGTTAAGGTTGCCGACAACATATTACATATATACATATGTATATATATATACATACACACTGGATATCTATCTATCTATCTATCTGTCTATCTGTCTGTCTATCTATCTATCTATCTATCTAATCTATCTATCTATCTATCTATCTATCTATCTAAACAATATACGGAAGGGAACGTTTGATGATAATCCATTGGAATTGGATACAATATCACAATTTTCACATCCAATTTTCATATCAGAAAATCAGTTTACCATAGTTTACCATCTTATTAGAACCAAATCATCATTGAAATATCACCATATTATTGTTTACAAGTTTACAATTTTAACCCAATTTACCCAAATAGGTCACCATCTCCCAAACGAAAATCTGGGTTCAGCGGTTGATGAATCTTCCTCTTCTTGTCCCATGCAGGGAGGGTTTACAGTCAGGGGATGGGATAGGTGCCATAGGTCTGGAGATGTACACAACATATTTTTCTTGGTATAACCATATCTATGTACATGAATGACTGAATGACCCAATGCTGCAAGCAATCTGACAGAGAACATGAGCCATATATAAACCGTCAGCTCATGAGATGTTTTGCTTGGCCAAAAAACGGCCAAGATCACTGAACGCTCCGGAGCCAAACATATTAGTTTATCAGTTTTTTCTTTTGTGAAACATCCAGCAATTCACTCTCAAAAAAAACCACCACTTTCCGCACATTTTTCAGCCAAGAAACTTCTTGAGGGCGGCATCATCCCTGGTTGCCACATGGCGGGGTTCGGTGTCGCCGGCACATTGGATGCCCCGTAGAAGGTGTACTGTGCTCCCGAAGGCGCGAGGCCACTGGCAGGTGCGCGGTAACCTCACAGGGGTTGGTAGTCATCATTAAAAAAAGGGTGGATTTAATGAGATACTTATGGGATATCATGTGGATATCATATGGATATCACTTGGTTGGTTGAGTTGGGAAAATCTACAGATTTGGGACATCCAGTTCTTGTTGAATCTTGGGAAGGCATCCAATCGCGTGACCTACAACCAAACGTGGCAGCCTTTTGCAGGTTTCACTTCTTTCCCTTGTCAAAAAGTCTAAACTGACCAAGGGAATTACCAACGGAATCAAATGGAACATCGTTGAAGCCTGGCCTTGAATCTGTGGTTGCATTGGTTGCATTGGCTGCTGCATCTGGACGGGCTGTCCGGCCACGGAATGGATGTACGTTTGCCGCTGCTGCGGCTGGCCATATTGCACCGTGGCAGCGTGGTGGTAGGGATGCATGGCGCCGAAAAAAGCAAAGTCAAGGTGATCTTCACGTCTCCGTATGGGTCAAGACGTATCACTTTGCCAAATGAATGGGGATGGACATGCATTAATCTCAGCTATGTTCAAGGGTGGGTTTAGGTTCTGATCGCCATTTTTTTTGCCTGGAAAGTCACGTCTGAGTCATAGTACCTACCTGGAAGTAAGGATCGTTATGCCACTTCTCATCTTAGGACATGATTTCGCTGCTTCAAGACCACCAAAAAAATGACAATATGTATGTCAGTCAGACATGAGCACTGAAACATGCATATCATATCAGCGTTGCCTGACTCAGTGGACGAAGCTTGAGCAACGCGGCATTTTGGCGCGCTAGACGTCCCACATGGCAAGAAACTACAGAGCAATGTTGCCATTGACTCACTATTGATCAACCACAGCTTCATGTTGACTTTGTGCAAAACAGAAAGAGTTGTTGGTCTCCCTTTCACGAAGAGCTGCCTTCAATTTGTGGGTGACAAAAAAGTGAATCACAATTCTCAAGTCCATGGACACTTGAACTACTCGTCAAAACGAATTACTTTGAAGAGAGCGACCTTCGACAGAGTTTCTGGACGTTGGGTAGCTGCCCATGCATCAGTAGTTGGTACCGTCAAATCTGCAAACATTTCACCGTACATTCGTTGGGAACCTTTTTTGCAAACCACTTCGACCCTGAGGTGCAGATCATGATGGTGATCTGAGTGTTTTTTCTTGCCAGCATGGCAGCATATTTTCGTCCATAGGTTTCCTGAAATGAGGGTATCTCCAAATCATCCACTTAAAAAAAACATTTTCCATGACATAAACCATCCAGCTAATGGGGGTAGCCCCATTTCAGGAAACCTCCATATCTGACTGAGAACTCCCCATTTCTGAAACGAATCAGCCAACCTCCCGGAAAGCAAAACGTCCGGGCTCACGCGATGGGTGCGCTCCAATGGATCACTGGGCCTCCGGAGCCTGCAAAAATGGGTGACCTGAGGGACAGTGTGACGGCGTTGTTGGCGATGGTTTGTTACTTGTCCCACGTTTCTGAAGAGAAAGTCTAGCCATAAAAACCTCAAATGATCTTAACATCTTAAAGTCCTTTATAATTTTATATAAGCTTCTAAATTTCCTACTTTTGTTGTTGATGTCAGCTAATAAAATCCATCTGGAGATGGAATTTCCTATTGAAAAGAATGTTTTGCCATGTTTGATCGAAAGTTGATATCATAGGTTTGTCGCAAAATATCCAAGGTGTATCATCTTGTAGATTCTCTATCTGATATAATATCCCATGATATTCATGATATCCCTATTATGGTTGGTGTACACTAACATTCCCATTTCCGAAGAAAGCCATTGGCCAACCTCAGTTGGTTATCAGCGGATATTATAATATATTATACACATATGTCATATGTCCGATTGTTGATACGTATATTTGCCTCTTATTGATAGTGAAATGCCTTTCTTTTTGAGACGCCCATCTCAAAAAAACTCCTGCCGATGCTGCAATGCTGGGCCGCCCATGCCACGTCCTTCGAACTTTCGCGGCCTCAAACGTGGGGAGATAACTGAGATACCACTTTGTTACATAGCTATTAGAACATGGCCATTTATAGTTGATTTAATGGGATAACAATGGGATTAATGATCATATTAATTATGGATACTATATGGATAATATATCTGGGTAAATTTTGTGATATTTCACTCACCTGAATTGTTGGGCCATAAAAGGGGATGATTTCCCTTACTAAGCATGATTTCCAGTGAGGGAGAACAGTGAGGTCGTGATGAAATTTACCCAGAGCTATTGAACATGGCCATTTATAGTTGATTTACCTAATGAAACTGGTGGTTTTCCATAGCTATGTTGGTTTACCAGAGGGTAACCTGGAAATTGGGGAATTCACCATCAAACATGGGAGCTTCCCAACAATGAGGAGCTCACCATCAAACATGAGACAACTAGACTAGAGTTTACCAAGAAGAGTGGACGCAGCAGCAACAAAACATCTGGATTTAATCCACATCAAGACTTCATGAAACAACAGTAAACAAAATATGTGTTTATTCTAAGCATTGATGTGGTAAAACTACCAAAATCATCCTTCTTATGGAAGAAAACCTTCCCAGTCATGGTAGCTTTATTGGCTTTCCCACATTCGTGGGGACTGAAAAAACTACCATCAGGAAAATCTCCCAATTTGCCAGACGCTGATGCTTTTCTCACCAAACCATCACTGGCCCATCACCATATCTGCTAGTTGGTAACACTTAAAATACCCTCTGGTAATTTAACATAGCTATTGAACATGGCCATTTATAGTGAGTTTTCCCATTCAAAATTGTGATTTTCCATAGTTATGTTAGTTTACCAGAGCGTATTCATTGGTTTATTCTCCTGCTGAATTCCAACATAATGGTGACAGATCTATTCGGTTGGATAGCGACATCCACATTTTTGCTTGTTTAATTTGAATAGTGTTCATGAAAACGCAGTTTTGTTTGTCCAGCTGAGTAAAATACCCATTTGGGGTGGTTTCCAAAAATGGGTCTACCCCTAAATCATCCATGTTAATAGGATTTTCCATTATAAACCGTCCAGCTATTGTTGGGGCACCCCCATTGTAGGACACCTCCAAATCAAGCTGGATGAATCATAACCATTGACCGTTCTCAGACAGGGCCATGCTGGATGGCTTCAGCCTAGGTACCCTAGCTATGAGTTGGCCTTTATCATCATCTAACCATAGATACATCCACTTTGAGTCTAATATTTAGCCAAATTGTAAACCAACTTATTTAAGAAATCCTAATTTTTTGTGGTTGATTTTCCTCGAATGGTCATGTCAGCGGATTAGAATTCCAAGCTGATTGGGAGAATCAACCCACTAATTTTTCATGGCAGTCTACCCATGTTACCCCTCAATGGAAATCAATGGCATCTATTGCAATGTTGTTTTTTGACCGTATTAGACTGCCATTTTTTTTGTGCCAACGGTAATCTATGGAAAAGCATCACTTCCACCCAGATCAATGGCTGATCAGCTGGAGATCTTACCCCACACCCTGCCTTGTCTAAGGAGACGTGCGAAGCCATGCTGGTCATGTTCACATGGCCCTAGCGAAGAGAATCATGATCCCACAGGGTGGTGCCCCAGTTCGGAATCGCGATTGGTTGGTGCTAAGTGGCAACTATCATCAATCGATAAACCATAGCTATTAGTTGGGTCAAATCACCTATGATAGATGCTTGATATAGTTTATAAGTCCAATTTCACTCTGGTTTTTTGTAGGTGATATATCGAACTAGTCAATGGGATTATAACCCATTTATAACTAGGGGCACCACCTTGCATCCACATCTGAGCGTTCAAAAACCTGGCCATTCCAATCCTGTTTGATCTGGTTGGTTGGAACTCGCAGCTCATGGACCATGATCATCCCCAATATATTTGGTATTAATCTCCTGTAATCGTCAACCAGTAGGGCTTTTGAACACTGCTCATCGATTTGTTGGGGATTCAAGTTTGTAGTTTTCAGGTCATACGGGTAGATTTACGTTTGAGTCCTGCCTCGGAAATCGTATGGTTTGATCTTTGGGGTCCCATCTGTCTAGTCAAATCTGTGTGGCACCTGGGTGCAAAATGTAACCATTTTTTTGCAGAAACACAGCTGAAGTCTGAAACGCATCCTCTTGAAAGGTTGGAGGCCCCAAAATGGACGGCGACTCACTTGCGCACACAAAATTGACTCAACTGCGCACACAGGATTCTGACTCACTTGCGCACACAAAAGTGTCTCAGTTGTACACACAGAGCCTTCGGGGGATGGGGTGGGGCTCGTTAACGTCATTATCTTTCTTGCTGTCCAGCAGACACAGGCACTGCTCTTTCATGATCAGTTACCGGTGGGGTGGGGTGGGGCGGGGTAATAACGTTCATGTTCCTGTGCACACAAAGGCACAGCAACCTCATCATCTTTCTTGCTGTCCAGCAGACACAGGCACTGCTCTTTCATGATCAGTTACCGGTGGGGTGGGGTGGGGTAATAACGTTCATGTCCCTGTGCACACACACAGGCTCCGCAACCTCATCATCTTTCTTGCTGTCCAGCAGACACAGGCACTGCTCATTCATGATCAGTTACTGGTGGGGTGGGGTGGGGCGGGGTAATAACGTTCATGTTCCTGTGCGCACACAGGCACAGCAACCTTATCATCTTTCTTGCTGTCCAGCAGACACAGGCACTGCTCATTCATGATTAGTTACCGGTGGGTTGGGTTGGGTTGGGGTAATAACGTTCATGTTCCTGTGCACACACAGGCACAGGCACAGCAACCTCACCATCATCATCATCATCATCATCGTCATCGTCATCGTCGTCATCATCATCATCATCATCACCATCATCATCATCATCGGCATCGGCATCGTCATCATCATCATCATCATCACCATCATAAGAACATAATGGGGATATTCCAATGAGTGTACCACCACCCACTCTTGGCACTGCAAAACAATATGCCACAAACGTCGGCCTCGTTCTTGTCCCATCACCATCACCATCATCATCATCATCAGCATCATCATCAGCAGCAGCATTATCCGCGTGCACAACTGAGTTGTTTTTCGCGTGCACAACCGAGTTGGTTTCTTCGCGAGGCACCATCCCCCCAAAATTGTCAAATCCCATATGAAAATGACTGAGCTTAACACCATTATTCTGGCCCAATTCATGATAATTCACCAACCTGAAACACTTCCATTTTGGGATAATTATTCACGCTAACTACCCTCTGGCAATCAAACATGAAAAAATGGCCCTCTGGTGAAAAATATACTTTTACAGTACTGGTAGAATCATCATCAATAAATGGGGAATGTTCCAGCAAGCCGTGTTCGATTACCAGAGGGTAGCCTCTGGTCATTTAACGTAGCTATGTAAAATCGCAAATTTTTAGAACGGTAAATCATTATCTTTATCATTTAGAACTGGCAAATTTTCCATAGCAAACTGTTAAACAACCAGAGGATAAATTTCCATTAAATCCCCATTAAGTCATCAGTGCTTGATGATTAAATCCATTTAAAAACCCATGAGCTCCCCATTGAATTCCCATTAAAGCCAATTGAAATCCCAAATAAATCCCATTAGAATCTCAGTACATTCCATCAAAATGCCATTGAATCCATTAAATCCTATACGAAATGCCCGAAAAAAATCACCATGAAATCACCATGAATCGGGATTTGGCCATCATCTCCGTGACCAAAAAAAACGACATTTTAAACGACATCGCCTTGATCTTCAAAGGACCGTCGCGGCGGCCTGAGAGCTGGGCCCAAAAATCAGGTGATTATCCACGAGAATTATAGCGATTATATAGTGATTATTACTATCACCTGATAATAGATCAATCATATTACTAATAGTATCATAATAGTGATTGTATAGTGATTTATTATATAGTGATTATCACTAATCACTATACCCTCCAGTAAATTAACATAGACCCTGCCAGTCATCGGGGTTGGAGGACTAGTGAAACCATTATCAATTGGTGATTTTCAGGGTCAACAAGTTAATTTACCAGGGGGTATAGTGATTATATAGTGATTATTACTATAATTATCACTAACAATGATATAAATCAGGTGATAATAATAGGTGATTCTATGTAATAATAATGATGTATAGCTATACAATGATAGTGATTATGTAATAATAGATGTAATAATACTAGTGATTATTATATGTAATAATAGTGATACTTATTCACTAATAATCATATATATATATATATCATGAAATAATATCCTGTATATACTATTATTAGTGATAATTGTATGTAACAATAGTGATGCATAGCTATATATCATAGTGTATATAAATCAATAACATGATGACAATATATATATCAGGTGAAAATTATAGTGATATATAGTAATCAAAAATCAATGATAATTCATAGCTATTATAACTTTATAACTATAATTTGAGTTGATATCAAATCAATGACAATTATAGTGATATATAGTGATTCTACTGGATGATAATATAGTGATAAATATAGCCCATAATTGTAGTGATATATATATATATATATCCTGATAATTTGATAGTTTGACGATAACTATAGTGATATATAATATAGTAATTAAAAATCAGGTGATACTTTATAGTGATTATAACTATCTATTTTTCGTTAATATCAAATCAATATTTTAAACATCAGGTGATAATTTGACGATAATTATAGTGATTCTACTGGAGGAATTTCATGGATATGTCTGGGATAATCAGTGATGATACTTATGATGATACTTATCAGTGGTTAAAGAAATATGGGATACTTATTCAGAAATTCATGGATAAGAAGTATGCCGCATAATTCTTCATATTTATCCATATTTATCCACACTCTGAGCTGATACCTATATACAGGCCCCCGAGTATCAGCCCACAACGGGGGATATGGTTGAACCAACCATGTTGTTGACTGCTTACCCATAGTAGAGACCAGTATCGGGAATGAATAGGGAATATCAAAAGCCATCACTACTAGGCCTGGAGTATCTATCAGGTGCTGGGTATTGCCAAGAACTTGCATCCCGCATCCACATAGTGCATCAACTTCAATCAGAAACCCGCAATCCTAGATGGGTGTGTCTGAAAATGGGGTATACCGGTATACCACCAAATAGCAATTTTAAATGGGAAACTGGTGATTAAACATACAGCATGATTTCTAGACACACACACCATAAACATCAACAGATAACAATCTGAGAAAAACCATAGCCGCCATACCCAAGCGACTTGAATACACCCACATCGGTGAAATGCAACACACCCAACAGAATCATCCTTGCAACCTGAACAAAAAAGGTCAGGTCAGCAAGTTCATCGCGCGAAAAAGAGCAAGGTTGCCATTCCAGATACATTCCAGAGGCTAAAAAATCTCATTCAATCCCAATCACCATTGCTTGATGGTTAAAATATCTTAAAATCACATTAAAATCCCCATTAAAATCCCATTGAAATCACCTTTTCATAGCATCCATAGCCACCCACGCCTGGCCTGTTGCCAGCTCTGTGCGGCGACTCGTTAGTGGTGAACCTGAGGTTCAGGCCCATGGGATCCATTGGAATCAAGCGTGGAGATTCATGGCTTTTTTTTTATGAGGATTTTATGGTTTTTTACTATGTTTTACAGGGTTTTATGAGGATTTTATGTTTTTTTTTTAAAATGCGTGTGTGCTTTTTTTTTTTATGTTTTTTTTTTTTTAATGGGGATTGAATCGGGATTGAACCAACAGCACATTGGATTTGACCAAAAGTCAGAATATGTGCGGAGATGTGCTATACTTTGTGCTGTCAATTGGAGTAACGGCTTATGGTCTTTCCACCAAGAAGTTAGGAATGCTTGTTAATTGGATTCAATAGGCCTTTTTGGTAGTCAGTTGTCATCATTCCATGTGTGTCTCCAATTTGAAATCCCACTAAGCACGGATTTTTGGATCCTCACACGCAAGACTTCCGGGTTTTTAAGCTCTCCAAATACGGCCGCATATTGAGTCATAATCATATTAGGTCCCCCTTTATCATACTGTTAGAGTAACACCATACCTGCCATGGATCCATGGGGTGTTATACCATTCATGTTACAATATGTTGTACCATTTTCATGATGATTTCATCTGGTTGGTGGTTTCAACCTACCCCTCTGAAAAATGATGGAGTTCGTCAGTTGGGATGATTCTTCCAGACTGAATGGAAAGTCATAAAAAATCATATATTAACCATGTATTTCAATATATTAACCATATATTTATGATTAACCAAGTCATAAAATTCCATGGTTCCAAACCACCAACCAGTCATGGTTTCAGGTGGCCTCCTGCAGGTGCATCCCACAGCAACCCACTGTCCAGCCTGGGGCATCAATCATCAATGGGTGGTTCATGTATTTATGTATCTATCAATCTATTTCTTTGCAAAAAAAATATATCTATATATACGTATATATATATATGTATAAATTGTCATATACGATTGATCCTATATATATACATAAACCATCGATCCTTATGGATGGTTGATGACATTTATAGGGACCAAAGATGGGACCCCCATTCACAATAACGAAGCCCCTATTCCGTATGGGGAGATGCCATGGGAATGAGTCGGTCCCGTGAGCCAGGGGTTTTTGAATTCCGTGGATCTGATGGTGGAACAAACCACTAGAGACTAGAACACTATTGCATTTCATCGGCCAGGTTTGAACGGAAGACTTTTCGAAAATCATCCATGAACACAACTGAAAGTATCAACAAGGATGTAATGGGATATAAATGGTATATAAATAGGATATAAATGCTATATACCATCTATGGATGTAATGGGATATAAATGGTAGAACCAGTTTGATGAACTTACTCAATGGGTGGCTTATATTGCTGGGAGGTTAGACGATCAACATTTCACCAAAGATGCGGTAGCTGCCACTGACAGGGATGACCTTGGGAATATTTGGATTTGTCCTTGCGGTTCATATGGGGATGGGTCAAAACCCTGGTACCTAGTGAACACCAAAATAGCTGGTAAATGGATGTTCATCCCACTAAAAATGTATCTATAGGTATTGATCCATAGCCATATCTATTTCCTCTTGGGGACATATTTATCGATGATTCTTGGCTACAAGTTTCACCATGTTACTTGAGTGGCTAAAGTCCCTGTAAAAATCCAGCCTTTGGGAAGCGACAAAAATCACGATCAAACTCCACATTTCAAGCGAGCTAAGGCTTAGCATCCCAAGTTTGGCAATATTTCAGGCCTTCCGCTGTGGTTCACAGAGTAGCCGGCAAACCTAGGCTTTAGGAGGTTGGAAACATCGAAAATAGGGAACGAGACTGGGGGCACTTCTCATACCCAACATTATCCAATCATCATATGGGTGAAATTGCCATGAATCGATTCATTTGAGCCCTGGAAAAGTGGAGGACTGGCATCCTACCTTGCAATGGAAAATCCACCATCAGCGATTCAAACCGGTGATTTCCTGGGATTTTCCATTGCCAGGTGGCTGCCTAAACTGATAACTGGCATTGCCACTGGCCAGTTTCTTGGGTCAGTGCCAACTGGTGAAGAACTCCATCCCACCATATCCCACTTGTTCTTCCAATTCTATGCCAAATTCTGATCCCTATCCAACTTCGACGGAGCTTCTCTTTTTCGCACTTCCCCCCCAGCGGAAATGAGGTTCCCTGGCGTTCCATCATCAAGCACAGAGTAAATACCACTGAGTGGGCTGCCTTTCGCAAGATCAGGAAAATGGCGATTTATGGAGATATGCCAGATACAAGGTGGTGCCCCAGTTCGGAATCGCTAAGTTGGTGCAAATAAGTCCAATAACTATGGTTTTTGTTGGTGATATATCTATAGTTAATGGGATTATAACCCATTTTTAACTTGGGGGGATATGCCAGATATGCGCACGATATTTCTCAGCTTCAGGTTTCCCAACATGTTGGTATCTTACCGGGTTGCAAATTATTGTGCGGCAGCATCGGCCCGTCGGTAGATGAACACAAATTGTAGGAACATTTGTAGTATGGGCCAGGAATGGGGTTGTTCAATATCAGGGGGCCTTCTCGAAGTTTTAGGACTTTTGGAACATCAATGGTCTGGTAACTGTTCAAACCACGGTAACACCGGATGATTGTTGTCAACATCCCCACACCCACCGGATACCCCGGGGCTTGGGGCTTCTGGGGTCTGGATTTCTTTGACCTCTTTGAAGATGGCCCCCCGAATGGGCACCATGGCTACATGGCCAAAAACACCTTTGCGGCCACAGAACATGCACCTGTCAATCTGCAAAGACCAAAACGTCCGTTTTTGTCGCTGAGACCATGGTTGTTGGTGATGCATCCATGATTTTTGTTGGTGAATGATGTTTTTTGAATTGACAAATTTTAATGTTTGCTGGTGAAATATGGCCATGACTCAAACGTATATATATATATCGTATACCGTATACCCATCAAACAAAATGGCATACGAACAAAAGATGCCAACCCGTGGCGGTTCAACTTTTCGGACACATGGTGTCTGGTCGAAATTTTTCCAGGACTGTGCAAAACCCCTGTCCTAAGGAGGGGGCCCTCTACAGAATTTGCACTTCACGTTGAGGGAACACAATATATGTTATTCCTCAACGTGAAGTGCAAATTCTATAGAAAAAATGCACCTTCATGAATTTCCTCTTTCTATGTTTTGTGAATCATCGGAAATACATGGAAAAAACACATGGAAATGCAATAAAGAAAATCATCTTTGCGTGGCATTTTCAACTCGGATGAGGATGTGCTGATCGTGACGGTCTCCATTTTGGTGAACCTTTGACTGGAACTAATCGCTGTTGTCGTTGTCGTCGTCGTCGTTGTTGTCGTTGTTGTTGTTGTTGTTGCTGTTGTTGCTGTTGTTGCTGTTGTTGTTGTTGTTATTGTTGTTGTTGTTGTGGTAGTAAAAAACAGCAATGCCAAATCAGAAATGATCACTCCTATAGCGTCATATGTGTTTTTCCCTTTCTTAGTGAAAAAAATCTGTTTAACTTATTGTTTCTGTTGATTCCCTATTGTTTCTGTATTCTCAGCTTAGATGGCCCCGCCTGCCGCCATGGACAGCTCAGCCCAAGCTCGCACTGCTACCTGGCGCTGAGTCTCTGGTAGTGCTACATGAAGTGGATGCTACGGGCGGGTCGGGCCGACCCAAAAGACGACTCAAACATGTCAGGGCGAATTAGTTTCAGCCTCGGCAAAAAACCCAAAAATGCTAGTTTCGTCTAGGCGAAATACCTGTTTTTGAAAAACTGCAACAGAATAAGGGGTTAACGGCCTTTAAACTCACATCAAACAAAATGTCTGCTGGCACGAGCAGATCAAACATGATCCATGACACCCCGTTGATCACAAAAACCCCACGGCCTTCTAAAGGCCGTGCTCCTAGTTACCAACTGGTGCAGGATTGCTTCCATCCACAATGTGTATATATACATATATGTACATCCATGTAGACAGACATATGTACAGTAATTTAATAATAACTTCATGTTCAAGATCCCGATACAGTAGCGTGGCATGACGTATGAATGGAAAGTTCAAGAGAACTTACAGTAGCGTAGCATGACGCATGAGTGGAAAGTTCAAGAGAACTTAGAGTAGCGTAGCATGATGTGTGAGTGGAAAGTTCAAGAGAACTTACAGTAGCGTAGGATGACGCATGAGTGGAAAGTTCAAGAGAACTTACAGTATAGTAGCATGACGCATGAGTGGACAGTTCAAGAGAACTTACAGTAGCGTAGCATGTTGCATGAGTGGAAAGTTCAAGAGAACTTACAGTAGCGTAGCATGACGCATGAGTCGAAAGTTCAAGAGAACTTGCTGTAGCAGCCACAGAGTAGCATGTTCTTCATCAGCAGGTTCACATGAACGTAATATGCATGCCCATCCCAACCCCACCCCACCCCACCCCACCCGCCCCCAATGTCCACAAAACACCTCGGCCTTCTAAAGGCCATGGTCCAACTATTGGTAGCTACGAAACACTGTAAATGATGAGATTATAACGGGATAAACCATTTATCAACTGGTGCAGGATTTCTTCCATCCACAGTATATATATATATATATAATATATATACACTGTTTAGCATGTTTTAGACATGTCATATAGACATATTTGATCATATTTGCCTGACATAGCAATCCGCTTAAGTCAACTAGTTAGTACAAGCTCACTGCTAAAAATCAATGAGCCATGACTTGCGGGTTATATCTTCTGGTTACGTCCTCACGTTCTGCATTCATCATTTATCCCCTCCTGGGAAACAACTCCCATTGGGACCGCACGATGTCTAGTTAAATCATCATTTCTTCCTAAAGTGTCCATGCTTCCCAGTTGGATAATGTTCTATAGAAGTATATACATAATTGATACATATATGCATTTTCCCATTTCTTTTTGGTACAGTTCTTTTTTTTGCGGGTCTCGTACAATGTTTTGTCACCGATTTAATTCATCAAGGTCTATCCTGGATCCTCATCTACACCATACGGAAGTTTCTTGAAATGAAGGTACTCTCAGATAATCCAAAATTTAGATCATGTTTTGAATAAACGCGACCTGAAATTCTAAGACACACACACACATATATATAATTATATATTATAGAAATGTACCAAAAGAAACATCTTCAGACAACCTTTGTGTTTGAATAAGTTTTAATGGTTTTGCCCCCCCATCCATCAAAACAACCATCCACAACTGTGTTTATCCAGTATATCCCCGCCTCGCGACGGCCCTCAGGACCTCGATGATCATTTTCAGAAACCAGCCAGGTTTTCCACATGATTGCCGCGTTTAAAATTCCTTAAGGAAAAACTTTAGGGATTACATCATATTACATCTATGATTCTTAGTGAGCCGGTGAGCCTAAAAATCCCAGAGCCAATCCAAGCGCAAGTTTGGGGATTCTCCGAAGATTTTCTTCAAAAGTTTATCTGCATCGGCCACAGGATGATATCCCGGGGCGGACCATGACTCGCTTTTTGGCATATCTTAGATGCTTTTTGGGCATCCTGACTCTTGAACATATCTCCAACAGGTAAATTCATTAAATTGGCCCGTGAAAAAGTTTCTAGATGGGTGTAGGTCAAACTTCATTGAGGTGTCACAAGCCAACGGTCCTTTGACACCATCCAACCTTTTACCCAATATGACCCATACCCTCAAACACCCGATCGATTTTGAACAAATGGCTATCCAAATGAACTCCAAACCTTATCTTTCTGAGGGTCGCACTTCGCATGTTCCATGATGGATCAAACTTCTTCTTGACGACCATCTGGCTCCATACCTGCTGCATCTGCAGCGTTGGGTCTTCCAAATTTTCCGAGGTCCATCCACTTTGAAGCTAACAATTGTCAAATTGATCCGCCATTTCTCTTGAAGTTGGTAAACCATCCCATCATTTTGTGGGTTAACTCATCACTTGACCACATGTGATGCCAGACATCATGGCTCAACAAGCCACAGCTTGGCCAATATATTTCACCATAACATGATGGGTCAACATCAACCACCTAAAACGTACTAGTCCCATAGTTTATGTTATATATATAAAATAGGTATATTCGATTGATCACCATGGTTTATGTTGATGATTTTGATGATTTGACCCACATTCCAATGGTTTACAACTAAAACCAACCAATTTCCTAGGTCGGTGTCTGAATTCTTAGCCCATTAGCCCGTTCTACGTACTCCAAATTTCTCGGCATTGCCCAGTAGGGCACGGAATCCACGGCTTTGTTCGCGGCAATTTGAAAGTCATGCACATTGTTTGCGACAATGCTCAAGCTTCTTGAGTGTGAAGCCTGGCACGGGCTGGCCGACGGGCAACAACGAGGGGTTTTAGACCCTTGAGATATCACCAGTCATCCTCCGAAAAATCCAGGTTTGAATGAAAATAAACCAGATTTGAAACCACAAGCCAAACATCCCAACTGTCTCGGTAAATTTGGCGATGAAACTGCCAAGCCAGGTGTTCATGATTTCGGCACACAGTTGGCCATTTCCAGATCCGAGCAGCGTCAAACACCTCTTGGTAAATCCCAAAATAGAATGGCTGGTTTTCATAATGGACATTTCCAGTCCATGCATTATGACAATGTCCAACGTATCAAGGCTTCTACAACCTCTAAAACCATCTAAAACGATAGCCATTCTAAATCGTTTTTTTTGACACAGGATATGAGCCCATCCATCTTGCAAATGCCGTCATGGACTTTGGGAATTTCGAACATTCGCCCACCTCTGGTGCATCTGTTTTCATCATCCTGAGGGGAGTCGGAAAATGGCCCAAAAACCATTGGATGTTGCAAGGTACCCACTGAATAAAGGTACGGCATGTCATGATACTGGAAGTATCACGTGCCGCACATCAAATTTATATGAAAACTGAGAAACACTTGAACCACTGCTTCACAAAAACTTGTCCACTTTCAAATAGACCATATTTTTGGATACCACAAACATGGGATTTACAGTGATTTACAGTTTCGCCAAGCAGTGGAACAGTATCTGGCAGTATCTCCACCCTTCGTTCGGCAGGGCGCAGATCCACAAAGTCTCTTTGAATTTGCAACGCACCTGGCCCGCAACGGACCCGCAACGGATGAAGGGGGGACATGCCACATCCCAGTCATAGTGGCGTGTCTGGTTGCTGGCAGCATCGTCAGCAAGCTCCCAATTTCTGGGCATTTTTCGACTAAGTGGGACTGTCACCTACCCATCTCATGATGAATATATATATATATGAATATGAACCTGGATTTTGATCAAAATCTGTGCAAATCTGAGCCAAATCATGCTAAATCCCACATTTCATGGATAACCTTACATACTCTGAAAAAAATGTCACGTTTTCGTGATTTGATGTCTTGATTCGTCTCAAGATTCGTCCAAAGATCCACGGTTGACCTCTTATTCACCCATTCGCCAACCATTCCCTCTGATTCCCGTAACTCTGACCAAATCATCGGTTGATTGAACACCTGCTGAAAAAAACCACCATGTATCAACCGGTTTACCCATCTAAAGAATGATTTAATGCCATCATCCTGTGGCTTTCAAGCCTTCGCAGGACGTCAATGAACTGGAGCGAATGGACCTGACATCAGGTCACCCAAAAAAACATATATCCAGGAATACATATGCAATCACATGTATACCATTATATGTGCATATGTATATGTATATGTATATTATGTATATGTATACGTATACGTATATGTATACGTGTATGTATATGTAAATGTGTATGTATGGATGGGTGGATGGATGGATGTATGGAGGTATGTAGTATACACACATGTAGTTATATAGACTGTCACCCGTGTTGTTTGGGGTTTTGCACAAACATCAGCACCTATGGTGTAAAACTCGCCCAGCAAAAGGGACGCTTTCCCCTTCCTAACCGTCCCCATCTGCGGCCCTGGCCGAGTGAAGAGTTCCAACCTTGGACGTCCAAGGGTCAGCCACCCTAAAATCAACATATGGG
>CAMXCT020003458.1:182500-387500 GCA_947184155.2 Cladocopium goreaui
CGATGCAAAATTAATTTTGGAAATCTTACTTTTCGGATCCTGATCCTCTAAACTACCTGGTCTTGAGTGTTTTGCATGATTTTGGGACTCTGTCCAGATTCAGTTTTGGGATCCTTATCCTCCAAGCCAGCTGGTTTACAGCGTATTTGCATGATTTTGGGACTAAATCCAGGTTCAGTTTTGGGGCCCTTATCCTCCAAGCCAGCTGGCTTACAGCAAATTTGCATGATTTGGGGATTAAATCCAGATTCAGTTTTGGGACCCTTATCCTCCAAACCATCTGGTTTACAGCAAATTTGCATGATTTTGGGACTAAATCCAGATTCAGTTGTGGGATCCTTATCCTCCAAACCACCTTGTTTAACCTTGTTTATAATTTATTTGCATGATCTTGGGACTAAATCTAGATTCAATTTTTGGATCTGGATCCTCCAAACCAGCTGGTTTACAGCGTATTTGCATGATCTTGGGACTAAATCTAGATTCATTTTTCGGATCCTGATCCTGCAAAAAGAATAATGAGACAAATGTCTACAAAAGCGCCTAATCCACAATGCAAAATTAATTTTGGAAATCTTACTTTTCGGATCCTGATCCTCCAAACTACCTGGTTTTGATTGTTTTTGCGACTAAATCCACATTCAGTTTTGGGATCCTTATCCTCCAAACCACCTGGTTTACAGCGTATTTGCATGATCTTGGGACTAAATCTAGATTCAGTTTTCGGATCCTGATCCTTCACAAAAAAAGGATGAGACAAATGTCTACAAAAGCCTCTAATCCACGATGCAAAATTAATTTTGGAAATCTTACTTTTCGGATCCTGATCCTCCAAACTACCTGGTTTTGATTTTTTGCATGATTTTCGGAACTAAATCCAGATTCAGTTTTGAAAACCTTATCCTCCAAGCCACCTGGTTTACAACGTCTTTGCATGATTTTGGGACTAAATCCAGATTCAGTCGTGGGATCCTTATCCTCCAAACCAGCTGGTTTACAGCGTATTTGCATGATCTTGGGATTAAATCTAGATTCAATTTGCGGATCCTGATCCTTCCAAAAAAAAAAGGATGAGAATAATGTATACAAAAGCCTCGAATCCACAATGCAAAATTAATTCTGGAAATCTTACTTTTCGGATCCTGATCCTTCAAACTACCTGGTTTTGAGTGTTTTTGCATGATTTTGGGAGTAAGTCCAGATTCAGTTTTGGGATCCTTATCCTCCAAACCATCTGGTTTACAGCTAAATCCAGATTCAGCTTTGGGATCCTTATCCTCCAAGCCAGCTGGTTTACAGCGTATTTGCATGTTCTTGGGACTAAATCCAGATTCAGTTTTGGGACCCTTATCCTCCAAACCACCTGGTTTACAGCAAATTTGCATGATTTTGGGACTAATCCAGATTCAGTTGTGGGATCCTTATCCTCCAAACCACCTTGATTACCCTTGTTTACAATTTATTTGCATGATCTTGGGACTAAATCTAGATTCAATTTTTGGATTTGGATCCTCCAAACCACCTGGTTTACAGCGTATTTGCATGATCTTGGGACTAAATCTAGATTCAGTGTTCGGATCCTGATCCTTCAAAAGAAAGGATGAGACAAATGTACACAAATGTCTACAAAAGTTTTGTTACAAAAGCCTCTAATCCACAATGCAAAATTAATTTTGGAAATCTTACTTTTCGATCCTGATCCTTCAAACTACCTGGTTTGAGTGTTTTTGCATGATTTTGGGACTAAGTCCAGATTCAGTTTTGGGATCCTTATCCTCCAAACCAGCTGGTTTACAGCGTATTTGCATGATCTTGGGACTAAATCTAGATTCAATTCGCGGATCCTGATCCTTCAAAAAAAGGATGAGACGAATGTCTACAAAAGCCTCTAATCCACAATGCAAAATTAATTTTGGAAATCTTACTTTTCGGATCTTGATCCTTCAAACTATCTGGTTTTGATTGTTTTTGCATGATTTTGGGACTAAATCCAGATTCAGTTTTGGGACCCTTATCCTCCAAACCAGCTGGTTTACAGCAAATTTGCATGATTTTGGGACTAAATCCACTTTCAGCTTTGGGATCCTTATCCTCCAAACCACCTGGTTTTCAGCGAATTTGCATGATCTTGGAACTAAATCCAATTTCAGTTTTGGGATCCTTATCCTCCAAACCAGCTGTTTTACAGCGAATTTGCATGATCTTGGGACTAAATCCAGATTCAGTGTTCGGATCCTGATCCTGCAGAAAGAATAATGAGACAAATGTCTACAAAAGCGCCTAATCCACAATGCAAAATTAATTTTGGAAATCTTACTTTTCGGATCCTGATCCTCCAAACTACCTGGTCTTGAGTGTTTTTTGCATGATTTTGGGACTAAGTCCAGATTCAGTTTTGGGATCCTTATCCTCCAAACCACCTGGTTTACAGCGTACTTGCATGATCTTGGGACTAAATCTAGATTCAATTCGCGGATCCTGATCCTTCAAAAAAAGGATGAGACAAATGTCTACAAAAGCGCCTAATCCACAATGCAAAATTAATTTTGGAAATCTTACTTTTCGGATCCTGATCCTTCAAACTACCTGGTTTTGAGTGTTTTTGCATGATTTTGGGAGTAAGTCCAGATTCAGTTTTGGGATCCTTATCCTCCAAACCATCTGGTTTACAGCTAATCCAGATTCAGCGTTGGGATCCTTATCCTCCAAGCCAGCTGGTTTACAGCGTATTTGCATGTTCTTGGGACTAAATCCAGATTCAGTTTTGGGACCCTTATCCTCCAAACCACCTGGTTTACAGCAAATTTGCATGATTTTGGGACTAAATCCAGATTCAGTTGTGGGATCCTTATCCTCCAAACCACCTTGTTACCCTTGTTTACAATTTATTTGCATGATCTTGGGACTAAATCTAGATTCAATTTTTGGATTTGGATCCTCCAAACCAGCTGGTTTACAGCGTATTTGCATGATCTTGGGACTAAATCTAGATTCAGTGTTCGGATCCTGATCCTGCAAAAAGAATAATGAGACAAATGTCTACAAAAGCGCCTAATCCACAATGCAAAATTAATTTTGGAAATCTTACTTTTCGGATCCTGATCCTCCAAACTACCTGGTCTTGAGTGTTTTTTGTATGATTTTGGGACTAAGTCCAGATTCAGTTTTGGGATCCTTATCCTCCAAACCACCTGGTTTACAGCGTATTTGCATGATCTTGGGACTAAATCTAGATTCAATTCGCGGATCCTGATCCTTCAAAAAAAGGATGAGACGAATGTCTACAAAAGCCTCTAATCCACAATGCAAAATTAATTTTGGAAATCTTACTTTTCGGATCTTGATCCTTCAAACTATCTGGTTTTGATTGTTTTTGCATGATTTTGGGACTAAATCCAGATTCAGTTTTGGGATCCTTATCCTCCAAACCAGCTGGTTTACAGCAAATTTGCATGATTTTGGGACTAAATCCACTTTCAGCTTTGGGATCCTTATCCTCCAAACCACCTGGTTTTCAGCGAATTTGCATGATCTTGGAACTAAATCCAATTTCAGTTTTGGGATCCTTATCCTCCAAACCAGCTGTTTTACAGCGAATTTGCATGATCTTGGGACTAAATCCAAATTCAGTGTTCGGATCCTGATCCTGCAAAAAGAATAATGAGACAAATGTCTACAAAAGCGCCTAATCCACAATGCAAAATTAATTTTGGAAATCTTACTTTTCGGATCCTGATCCTCCAAACTACCTGGTCTTGAGTGTTTTTTGCATGATTTTGGGACTAAGTCCAGATTCAGTTTTGGGATCCTTATCCTCCAAACCACCTGGTTTACAGCGTATTTGCATGATCTTGGGACTAAATCTAGATTCAATTCGCGGATCCTGATCCTTCAAAAAAAGGATGAGACGAATGTCTACAAAAGCCTCTAATCCACAATGCAAAATTAATTTTGGAAATCTTACTTTTCGGATCCTGATCCTTCAAACTACCTGGTTTTGATTGTTTTTGCATGATCTTGGGACCAAGTCCACATTCAGTTTTGGGATCCTTATCCTTCAAACCACCTGGTTTACAGAGAATTTGCATGATTTTGTGACTAAATCCAGATTCAGTTTTGGGGTCCTTATCCTCCAAACTACCTGGTTTACAGCCGGGTTTTGCAGGTTCGATTGGTGAACATTCTTCATTTTTGTTGGCTAACTTGGTCGTCGACAGAATTCTGGACATGGTCAGCGCGTCATAAGTCATAAGGGTTGCCATAAATCATGCACTGTAGCCATGGCCAAAAGAATTATGGAAACATATCAATAGAGAAGTTGTCACCCCTCTCAGGAAACAAATAATTATGGAAATGGTCGAGTGCCAAGAAGCACCCTCACATGGAAAAAAAATATGGAAATTTAACTGCAGCACGTCACGCCCCTTCCAAAAAGGTTCGGTATACAAGGTATTACCGATTTTTGAGGTGTGCATTTTTATCAGTAAAACAGAATTATGGAAAAATACGGCCCCGGCGCGCCGCAGTTGTTTGCTTGCCCATGTCGAACCTTTTTTCCATTTCCAAAATTCTGTCGGTGACTGTAAGATGATTTTATCCAGAGCATGACTGCATGACACTGTGTCTTGTGCTGCGTGAAATGATGCACGAAAAGGGGTTTATTTAAAACCCCTTTTTAAGACCCCTTGCAGCAACTGTTATTGAGGCTGAAGCATACCAATTATGCTGGACTACAGGGACATCTCCCTCATGGAAAGTGTGCCTCTAATGTGGGGGCCCGTGACCGCGTCACCCATGGGGGCCCGTGACCGCGTCACCCGTGGGAATTGAACCCATGACCATTTTCGGGGGGGGGGGGCCCCCCCCCTTATAATTGATATCCAATACATAACGGCGAGAATTCCATGAATTGCACGGGCTGGCCCCCCAATACCCCCTAAGCTTGTGCTGAAGCACGGAGAACTCAGGTAGCTGACGCTACCTTTCGTGATTTGGTGGGAACAAAACTCCACATTTTGCATCGCTGAACTTCCTCTGTCTGTGTTTGCTAAATCCACCACTTTGCTGGTCATTGCTGGTGTGAATTTTCCATCCATCCTCTATGGTGGGTTCAAGGCCATTTTTACCGCAAAATTCCAAATAAGCAGGAAAAATGCCCCCCTTGAAATGGGATGGTGAGTGAACTCAAAATAACCAAAATCATCCAAAATCTGTCATTTTTCTAGGGGCCGACCCAAATCAAACCTTGGGGTTGGAAAAAAAATATGTGGATCCAGCAACAATGGTTCGGCTGGGCACCCTTACCTTTGGTCAATCGCAAACTCCGAGGTGAGGGTTGTCCCCGGGCCTCGAGAAAAACATCGAAAAACAACGAAAAACTCTTAGCCGATTGAAATACTTGGGGGAAATACTTGGGGTTTTGTTCCAGAACTATTTCAAACATTGTGTTGGTGACTTGGATGGAATGGGTGGTTGGGTGGTTGGGTCACCACGGCGATGGTGTCCAAGGGTCCCAGGCACTTGATACGCTGATATTTTTGATATCCGACGAAGACCTGCACCACTTAGATTTTTTGCGATGCTTTCAAACATTTCAAGAAATCACCTGCTGAACATGTGTGAAGGAACACCTGAACATGCAGAAATATGTAGAAATAATTTGACAATGCGAATGTAAACAGTGCATAGTCAAAGATTGTGGGCCTACACTTGTTGGAACCAGCACACGGCTGGTTTCAATCACCAATCTACACTGCGTTTTATCTTCAACCCATGGCACAACCAAAATCTTCACCAGTAAGAAGTATGTCTTCATATGCCGGCACCATTTCAACACGGCATAAGACGGAACCATTTCAACACGCGTGCATGATCTTGCATGGTCATGTCCAAAAATAGGATAGCCTTAGAAAGGGAATCCGTTCTAGGAGCTCTGGAGAACCATTCTGGGTGTAGTCCCATTTCAGACATGACATACTACACATTGACACATGACCACAACTTCTGGGTTCCAGACTCTTATTTCTTGATCCCTACTCAGCTGACTCTCCACACTTTTTGGGTGACATCCATCCAGGAAACCTCCCTGAGCACCCTGCAGACTTGAACTGCACAGGCGAGAGGGTCGTGCCAACATCACCAGACCTGGCATGCTATCCTTCCCCCCCGAAATTAAAGTGGGATGGAAAGTCAAACGCTGGCACCTGACTGGCCTCAGCCGGCCTCAGAGACGCCCTAAAAAGTATTTCCGTGTTGACGTGAAGGATTTCTTAATTAACATGTTTTATCCCCGCCTGCCAGGTGAGGGTCTCTCGATTTTATCAGAGGTGCATCCCGCCCTTCTTCTCCTTCTCCTCGTCCCTCAACTGCGGGTGCCAGATCGCAGTGGGCACCGCCGGACCTCAACTACGAGCTCCAGATGTCAGTCGGCACTGTCGGGCCTCAACTGCGAGCGCCAGATCTCAGCGGGCACTGCTGGACTTGAACTGCGAGGCCAGATCTCAGTGGGCGCCGCCAGACTCCAACTGCAAGGGCCAGGTTTCAGTAGGCGCTGCCGGACCTCAACCGCGAGCTCCAAATCTCAATGGGCACTGCCGGGCCTCAATCGCGAGCTCCAGATCTCACTGGACATTGCTGGACTCAACCGCGAGCGCCAGATCTCAGCAGGGATTGCTGGACCCCAACTAGGAGGGCCAGATGTCAGCGGGACTGCCAGACCTCAACCGCGAGGGCCGGATTTTAGTGGGCACTGCCGGACTCCAACTGCGAGAGCCAGATCTCAGTGACAGTGGGCACTGCGGGACCTCAATTGCGAGTGCGACATGTCAGATAGAATGTCAGATAGAATGCCTGATAGAATGTCAGAGAGAATGACAGAACTGATCTCAGATAGAATGCCAGATAGAATGTCAGAGTATATGTCAGATAGAATGTCATGGTGGGGATCACTCGAAGATTTCTTTCTTTAAAATGAACCCGGTCACCAATCATTTGGCGAGGTTTATCCAGACACATTTTTGAAGACAATATCGACGGAACGTGGTCAGTAAATACCAGATGATTTGCGTCACACATGGGAATATGTTGGAATGAAAGTTCACTAAAGACATCTAAAGTCAGGTTCACCATGCTTCACCAAGAACCAGCTTTAGCCAGCCTTTAAACTAGTGGAGTGCGAACAATGATGGGACCCCATTCCCAGTCACTAATCCCATAATCCCAGTCACTACTCTCATAAGAACCCCCATATGCGAAGATTATGGGGGAGTCCCATCATCCAGGTACCTATACCCTCTGGTTATTTAACATAGCCATGGGAAATGGCCCATTTATAGATGGCTTACCTATTAAAAATGGTGATTTTCCATGGCTATGTTAAATAACGAGATGGCAATTTTCATGGATTCAAATCCAGCATCTTCCGCAGTGCCCACAGGGCCTTGAACTAAGTGGGCTAGGGCTGAAACGAGACGGACTCCTCGTGGAACACATGGGTTTTTTAATCAGCCAACATGTTGAATGTATCAAACCAACCATCTAGGGGATACTCTCCAGTAAATTAAAATATATCTTGAAAATAGTCAATTTTTAGTGGAAGCCCATCTTCCAATTTCCTGTTTGGCAGGGTCTATCTATCAATTTGGGAGAGGGGAAGAGAGATATCATGTGTACCCTGAGATAGGGGATGCACAAATGGATACGTCCGTATATGAGAGAGATATAATGAGAATATCATGGACCATCGTTCATTCAGATGTCTATTTTTGAACAAACGCCAGCTGATTTGCTAAAACAGTACTTTATTCAGTAATAAGGACTGAACCAAGAATGGATGGGAATCTACACCAACAAGACATAGGGGATGAACCAGAAGAATAGAGATTTTCTGGAACAAATGAAAGCGTCAAATGGCAGGAAATTCATTGACATCTCCACCAACTATAGTGCCTAAATACTTTGGCTCAAAGAATCTTGCTTTGAGCAGCTTTGGTGACGGGTCAAATTTGAGATGCTGCAGCCCCTGATTTTGTGTCATTGAACCGTCCAGTCTACCGGGTACCTAAATCTGACTCTGACCCATTCCCACTTATCACTAAGGCTTATATCATCACTTGGGCCATAATTAAGATTAATTAAGTGGGTAAATGGCCATCCTTCCTCCAAGTGTAACATGCCATGTGCTACATTGGATTGGGAGTCAGAGACCCCGTGGAAAGTTTGGGCCGATTCTGCCAGACCCCATGCGGCATGTCCTGACATCAATCCTTACATGTGACCGTGCGGGGCTTGCCTGACGCTGTCTAACGAGGGATGGAACCCTGGAAACTGGCAATGGCCACATCTTATCATGAGAAACTCATAGCATCTAAATCTTTCCCAAAGAAAAGTACCCTATGATACTCTATGACCCTATGTGAATAGAAGAAAATCCAAGCATCAAAAGATCTGCAATCTTCGTGGGGTATAGTTGGGGATATCGCCGACATCGGCGAATGATTGTTTCGCCTGCTTGGTTTTTTTCTACGAGTGCTTTATTTGAAAC
This sequence comes from Cladocopium goreaui, assembly GCA_947184155.2. NCBI lineage: Eukaryota > Dinophyceae > Suessiales > Symbiodiniaceae > Cladocopium > Cladocopium goreaui. Next base: position 191,043 of record CAMXCT020003458.1, read on the forward strand.
ATCCGGGGATACCTCCCGGAAACTGTGCCAAAAAAAGGGAACATTATCTTGGCCCAACTCTCCGACCGTGTGTTGTTCCCAGCTCCACTGCCTCGTTTTGCCTTGCTCAACTGCTAACGACCAACAAATCATGTGGTGATACCCAAGCCTAAACCATCGCAATAACAACAACCGTTTGGTTCATCATTTTACATAATCCCATGCAGAGTAATGCATTCCTTGTTTTTGGGAGGGCTTGTTGTTGGACTTCCGAATCTATGATTCTACCCCCACGAGATGTCGTCGTCTTGTCAAATCAGACACGGCAAAAATCACCTGAGAAAAATCTACGTGAGGATAGCCTTTTTCTGGGTCAATGACCCATGATATTTTTTGGGCTAAAGAAACCCAATTCCCCTTTTTTACATCAACATGTCTGATCTTTTGTTGCTTGATGTTGCTTGGCATCCCCATATTTTTCATGGTTTTTCATGGCTTACCAGGCCTGGTAAACATACAAAAAGCGATTGAACATGGCCATTGAAATAGTGGATTTTACCATAAAAAATGGTGATTTTCCATAGTTATGTTAGTTTACCAGAGGGTATACTCTAAAAAACTCTTGTTATGCCCAATTCTGCCCACATTGGTACAGTACTCAACCGCCTCCACTTGCTGACGCGGAGGGCACACCCCGTCAATGCTGTTCGCCTCAGCGTGGGGCGTGGTGATTTGGCTGCTCAATCCTTGGCATTAGACGTTTTTCCGTATAGAAGTAAACCATGTTGAACCATCCAGTTGCATAATATTACATATATATATACATATATATATTTACAATATATATATAAATAATACTAATATCTTAATCATCCACTTTCTTGGCTGATTTTGAGCCCCATTTACCTTTCACCATCCATGTCATCCATGTCTTTTAAAGGGGTCCCCAGGTGGTACTTCGTCTCCGGGTACTTCGCCCGGGTTCCCCCAACGAGACTTTGCTCCGTGCAACGGGCCATCGGCTGCGCCTCAAGCGTTGCAATGGGAACAGAATCACTTGGATTGGATCAAGGATTCATTGAATCTGAGGTTAAAACAATGCCATAAACTAGCCATTTGGTTGTGGTGCAAATACCACCTATTTATTTATGGTGATTTTTCTGGGGGATGGTAAACATGGCATTGACTGGCATTGTTTTAACCACATTATAATTGGATTTGCCAATGAAATTGGGGTCATCAAGGAATCAGGATTGATTGGATTACGACCATGAGACCGTGACATGCTGCAACTAATCCACTGGTGGTCTCCCGCATCGCATCGTTGATGCTTTCAGAATTGTCATTTTTCATTGAACTGGTGATCATTGTGCAAAAAATCTGGTTATATAAAAGCAAATGCTATTGAAGTTGATTTCGTCCCCATATTCCCCATTCATTATAGTCTTATCATGTACCCTCTGGTAAACGTTTACATAACTATGGGAAATCACCATTTTTAATGGGTAAATCCACGAAATAAATGGCCATTTTCAATAGCTATGTTAGTTTACCAGATGGTAAACAATCACCATTTTCTACTGATGTATGGCACATCTGGGTTCAGTCGCACCCATCCTCTTGGTCCCGTACACACGATTTGTCGTGGGCATCCGGCCGTTTTGGGAATTCGAGCAGTCGTCTTTCACGGACGGAACGGACGCTTGGTATGGGTAGATTACACTCATCAGCATTGTTACAGTTGTTGTTGGGTTATGGCTGATGAAACAAGACATGAATGATGTAACATCGAAGCCTGCACTCTGAAGCTCGTGTAGCATCATCTATCTTTCAGATCCTAGAATGATCAGAATGTAGGTTCCCCCGTTCAATTTGGAATACAGATTATTTCATGATATTTCCAGAAATGTCCTGCATTTCTCCTGACTTCTGCCCCTTGATGATGCACTTAGATTCCCTCCCTGAATAGCTATTTCCCGGCTGGAATCCAGCTTAAATGCTCATCATTGGTCCTGAAAATTTGCACATCTTAGAAATTCTTAGAATCTTTACATATCTTTACCACAACTGGATAACATTGCAACGTGAACCATGGCTACTCTGGTCCTGAAACCTGGCTTGTTTTTCAACCCGCCAGCATTCCCAGGATGGCAATCTCTCCAGGATTTTCCCCCAAAATCAACAGATTTTGCGGAATCTCCCAGGATTTCACTTGGATCATTTTCTGGTAATTTAACATAGCTATGGAAAATAGTAATAATAATAATAATGGTCAATTTTTTGATAATAATGGTGATAATAATGGTGATAATAATGGTTACCTGGTTGGTGGTTGACCTACCCATCTTGAAAAATGATGGACTTCGTCAATGGGTTTCGGATGACATCCCATATTAATGACATGGAAAATAAAAGTCATGTTTGAAAACCGCCAACCAGTTTTGGAGAAAAACCAATGCCCGCAGATTTCTGCATTTGGTGTGTCGGAAAATGAGGTCTCAAAAAACGTTGGGAAGCTGATGATTATATGATTCACCAATGGAAGCATCCCAAAAAATCAGATCAACCATTCTGGCTTCGCCATAGCTGATTCTCCCCTTGGGACAGTGATGATAAGGTAACCCCAATTAGGAACACAATGATAACCAGTGGCAGCCTATGTGAAGAAAAATTGGGTGTTCAAGTGGGTCGCTATCAGATAAACATCGCGAGAATCACGGAGCGATCGTCCCTCTCCTGGTTCGACCCAGTGAACTGATGGGCATGGTGGTTGCCTGGTTCTCAGTATATGTCAGTATGTGACAATCAAACATATCACATACCCTCTGGTAAATTAACATAGACCCTGAAAATGACCAATTTGTAGTGGTTTTACTAGTCTTCCAACCCCGATGACTGGCAGGGTCGAACTGTTAATTTACTGGAGGGTATCACATCAAATCATATCACATCACGTAACATGATCTGGTTGAGCCACCCATATCAACTCTTTGTAAAATTTGGGATACCCTCTGGTAAACTAACATAACTATGGAAAATCACATTTTTTTTATGGGAAAATACACTATCAATGGCCATTTTCAATAGCTTTTTGTATGTTTAACAGAGGGTAAGCATCAATTCAACATGCCTTTGAAAAAACATGATGAATCACATTCCTTTAACCTGTGGCTAACCATACCAACAATACCAAGGGATCATGCGATTTGAAAGGTTTAAAACCTCACGCGCCACTTTACGGAGTCCTGGGATGATCCGGCTCAAGATATCGGGGTCAAACATCTGAACTCAGTGACCCATATTGGACCCTAGAGGCCCTAGTTTTTTCTCCCCGGTTTGGTGACATCTTTGTGGCCAACAAAAATGTGAAGAAACCAATGCCGGGTATTTTTCTGATCAAGTCACTGGGTAGCGACTTGAAGTGTTGCCTTCGATGCTGAAGTTTCTTTTAACACCAACCTTCCAATGTGGTTGATCTTTATGAAACGATTGATGGGAGGCACATCTCGTGAGGTCTCTGAGCTTGGATTTTTTCCCTTTCTTGGACTCTCATTCCCACCGCAACGCAAGTGCGGGAGAGGACTGCCCTTGTACGTCTAACATCGGCTAAGAACAAGGCTTTTGGATGCTGCGGTATACCCTCTGGTAATTTAACATAGCTATGGAAAGATCCACCATTTTTCATGGGAAAATCCACTATTTCTATGGTGATTTTCCATAGCTTTTTGTATGTTTACCAGAGGGTACCTTCAGGTGGGTCCCAGTGAGTTGCAACAATCCAACGAGTTGCAACGTATCCAGCTGTTGGTTAAAGCGGCTCCCAAAAATCAGGAGGAAAACCTGGAAACCATCCCCGATCTCCACCCCTCTCCTCCTGGTCCATGCATAGCGGCATGCATAGCGCTGATGAATGAGTCTTTCTCTGTAAGCTGCAACGGATTCAACCAGTAAAACCTGTCATTTCTTGGCCGTGAGTTTGGAACATCTGTTCAGCTAGAGACCTGACTTCACGGATGATTGTTTTTGCTGACCATTGCCCTACAAAAAGAGATGCCAGGGCAATGTTGTTGGAGACTTACGACTGATTTGTCCAGAACTTGAAGTCGTTGATTGTTGACTTGATCCAAATTGTTTGTGTCGCTTGAATCCCACAGAATTGAATCTAGCAGTTTATATCAGTGATAAATTGTGAGTTCCGAGGTCCAATATGAATGAAACAATTGAAGACCAATTTTTCATTTGTTTTTTCTCCATTGTCAGGGTCAAACTGTGTCAAACCTCACTTTAATCAGAATGCATTGGTCCAAGCTGAGATGTGATGTGAATCTTCCAAATGGATCAGCTGGCGAGCTGGGCATCCCAGTTCTACGAGTTAAGTCGCCCTTTTTGCCCATCCTCTATGGGCTTATCCACCATTTTCATGGTGAAAACCTATCCTTCACGACCCTGAGGAAATCGTCGTCCCCTGGGCCCATGGCATCCTCCACGGCTTTGATCTCCTTGGTCTGCAACTGCTTCAAACGCAGGCGGTTTGCCTCACTTGTGAGGGGTTGAATTCATCCCATCCGGTCATTTTTTCAACCCCATAAACCGTTAGTGTTTGGTAGGGGGCTTACAGATATTTGATGATATTTGGGACCCCCTTGGGTAGGGAGTAGGGAGTGTTACTGAATGGATAAGGCTGGAGCATGCTGGACCAGTTTCGGGCAAGCACAAAACATGAGGATTCATGTGTCACCTGGGACCCCCAAGGGGGGTCGCGCGCCTTGCGCTTCAGCAGTGCCGGATGGGTCTCAAAGTAGCCGGCCACATCAAAATCCTGGCATGATGACCTTGGATATCCTTAGATGCTACAAATGGCTAACTAGAAGAACCACACTTTAGATGTTTAGATACTGAAGGCAAACACATTTTTAGCCCTCAGATGGACTTAGTCACCCTGTCAAAGATCACGGTTAATGATAGCCTTGCCTGCGAATCCCTCACGACAATGGAGGTTAGAAGCATGATATGGTCATGGCCATAACTCCTTACCTGACCTTGAAATCAAATACCCATTATACAAGTTGAGGCCCCCCAAATAGCTAACTTCTTTTATAATGGTTTACAATTAACTAGCTTGACTATGGTTGATGGTAGATAATTATATCTATAGTTAGTGGCTTGAGAAACCAACTTAGTTAACCATAGTCAACATTGACTTATGACTATAATGATAGTGAAACCAACTAACTATAGATATTTCATCAAAGTCAAGCCATAGTCTTGTTACAATGTTGCGAAACCAACTAACATCACTGGAGGGCCTCAAAAAATGTAGTTTCCTTAGATTGATCACTTGGTCAAATCGAGCGGGGTCTCAGGATCACCTTGGGGTGTTTTGGGATGGACATGCCATGGCTTTTCTACAACACTTGATGGATATATTATCTGGTTGGTGGTTGACCGACCCCTCTACATGACATGTGTAATATGGACACATATGAAAAATGATATATGAAAACTATATTCTTAAACAAAAAAAATAATGGACGATAAACTCATTTTTTGAAACCGCATTTTTCAGACAAGCAAACTCAGGAAAAGGCTATATGACCATCCATCCGTTAAGAAATCTCAAGTATTGCACCGACTGTGACATCGCTGCACCAACCAAGCGCTCACCTTGAGCTTCTTGGGAGTTGAAGAACTGGAAGATCCCCCTGAGCGAAGCATTGGATGATTGGATGGTACTTGGAGAATCGCTGGATCCATTGGATATTCAATGACCAACTGTCTAATCATCCAAAATTCATGGACACTTTTGGAAGTTGCAATGTCCCCATCAGATTTTTTCAGATGTTTTCAGGAGACGCTGGTCACTTCGTCGGCATCCACCATGCATCCACGATTGACCGCGCCTGGTTTCTGAGGTTCTTCCAAGTCATCCTGGAAAACGGTTGGGCAATGCGGCAATCCCAACACCAGACTAGGTGACTAGGTCAAGATTTTCCGCTTTTATTGAAACCATTTAAGGCCTAAGGTAGCTATCATGCCAAATCAGCAACCCAGAAAATGGGTTGCAAGTGACTTCTACATTCGCAACTTCATCGCCAATCAGTAAAAATCCCACCAGCACCTTTAGCAAGTTCTGAGTATATACCCCAATTTATGTTCATCTTACTTGATAAACATCACCTCTCATGATTTAGAAGCAGTCAATTTACTGTATTCATTTGAACAAAATATGGTACAAAGTGAGGCCCCTCAGTTATCAGTTGGTCTAAACACCCATTAACTAGTTCAATATATCTACCATACACCGTAGTTTTCATCTAGTTATAGACCAATTTAGCTATCTGGGGGCCATCCAGACCATGAGATTTTAAGACCCTCCTTCACATCGGCACCTCGTCCACAAAGATCGTATGTCGGTTGGGCTTCTCTGCCTCCAAAAAATGAAGCCTTAGTGTGCAGCACAGGACATCCATACCAGACGTTTGATCCGTTTGATCCATTTGATCCTATGCTAGCATAAAAGAATCAATCGAATCAATCTTTGGGTGCATGGTGAAACATCATTTTGACCAGCCTGGCACCCTTATACCGGTTCTGATTTCTCTACTGCAGAAGGCTGCAATTTCAGGGTGCAGGAGAATGATGGAGAATGTGTCAATCGCAATTGCCACAGCGAGCAGAAGAAGTGCTGATTGGCAAAGTTGGCATAGACTGATGAGGGCTCTGACAAAAATAATTTCAGCATCAACGTGAACATCTGTGTGAGCCCCAAGCAAACTGTTTCTCCGAGCAACCATTACTGACTTGGTACAAAAAATATCTTTCACTGACGTAGCGAAAGTTGATTCTGTGGAGTTTTCCATGATCTGTTTATGGCTGAACAGTCCATGGAACTACCATAAAAACCTATAAAAACCAAGGTTCACCCACAAGATCCCATAACTATACCATCAAGGAATGGTTCTCCGACCCCGGCTTTTTCCCTGTGACCCCCAAAACTCCAGTGGTGAAAAATCCTCATTTTCCATCTTCAAACGGCCGCAAGAACTTGGGAGACCCCAGCTGTTCGCTGCGTTTCTGGATCGCCTTCTTATCGATCTGTTCGCGCATGTTCACATAGAGGGCATCCTGAGGGAAAGGGGAAAGAAAATCACTGGGACTGACTGGGAAAAATGGTAGGCGACCCTTGATCCTTTATCCATTGGGAGACCACTCTAAGCAAGCAAACATATGGATACATATGGTATATCAAAAAACACTTGTGTGTGTATATATATATACACATACATATATGTATGTATATACTGTATATATATATACATACATATATGTATAATATATATATATAATAATAGATTTGGATTTTGAATCAATCCAAGCCGGAAGATCACCACTGAAAACGGTTTTTTTTACAACCAACTTAGTCCGCATCCGTGGTCAGTCAGCCGCACCGTCCCTTGCCTGCGACTCTGAGAGCTGTTGCTCCTCCTGCGTTTGGGGCCCCCATGGACGATGTCAACTGTCAACCAACAAAACTCGGGTTTCAACCAACAAAAACCATGTGGCAGTGGGTCAAAACCTTGTACCCCTGGTGAACATCAAAATAGCTGGTAAATGGATGTTCATCCCTCTAAAAATGGTATTAATAGGTATTGATCCATAGCCATCTGTGCTTGGCTAGTTAGCAAACATTTGCTAACTAGTCAAACCAGGATATGGTGAACCCATAACCCAACGATGCAACATCTCAGCGGCAAAATTTAGGAATGGGTCAAGCCTCTAAACCATTTATGTTACCAAAAACTGTACATTTATGGTAAACCCAGTATAAACCCATTTCCAACATTACGGTTTATGGGTGGCATAAAGCATCCCCAAACCGGGATGGTGTACCGATTTTTGGTCGCTCCAACCTAGCGGCGTCTGTTGGTGAATTCCTCATTTTGATGGTGACATACCCATCTCGCAGATCATCTGGGCAAATTACCAACATCTTAACTGCAAATAAACAATCCTCGGTCATCTACAGTAAGGTTGTTGTGAGGTCTCTAGTCTCTTGCGATTGCAAGCATGAGATATGTCCGAACATGGATACAAAGTAGGCCAGTCCCAAACACAATGATGGAAGCCGATGAATCCATCCATGATAAACCATCGTTTTTTATTTCCAGACGAGTGCATCAGAGATGGATCTCCAGGGTTTCTGGATGTTTCAGTGACTGAGTTTTCCTGAGGCTTATGATAAAACATCATCCCATTTCTAGGGCTATTTTCAATTTCATAAACCTCGGTTGGGGATTTTACAATTTTCGGGTTTCCAGTCTTAACCATTGTCATACACCGCTATTGACCTTAAGCATAAAGTTGCCATCACCATTTTTCCACGATATTCCCACTATATGTCCACTTATTCATCCAGATTTTCGGTTCAATCTCTATTACTCCCTACTAATCACCATTAATCACCATTAATCACCATTCATCGCCATTAAACCAGGATATTCCCAACCCCTCTTCCCCCGTTGCGACCAGTTTTCGCATCCCTCCAGGTCGCCAGGTCATCTGCCCTCAGTACGTCAAGTGCCTCGGAAGCTGGACGATACAAAGGACCGTCCTGGACCAAAGACGGGGATGTACATGGGAGATCTTCCATGTATATATATATATATATACACATTATATATATAGATACATAGTAGTAAAACATATATATATATATGTATATATGTATATGTATATATATATATGTATATATATATGTATATATATATATGTATATATATATATATGTATATATATATATGTATATATATATGTATATATATATGTATATATATATATGGAAGATCGTGATATGGTATATAATGTGTACATATCAAATAAATTCAAATAACAAGTATAGATCATCTCGAAAATGAACGTGAAGCTCACTTTTGAATCAATGCTGCAGGCTCGTTATTTGGATGTTCGCATTCCCGCAAGGTGGCCCCAATGAAATGTTTGTTTATAAAACCCATGAACACGATAGTTTTATCTACTATATAGCAGCAAACAAACTTGGGGGAAAACTCGAAAAATCTCAACTATAATTCAGTTATATATGCACATATATATATATGTATATATACAATAGTTGATTGACAGTTAGATCTACCATGAATCATAGTATATCGGAGTTACATAAACGGGTATGTGCACCAACTCTGCTGACCAGGGGGACCCGCCTTGTACTTGATTGGCATTGAGGGTTGTCAACGCGAGATCGGAAAACGTAACCGGCTAGGAGTCAGGTACAGAATTTGCATCGACATTGGTTTGAACAAGATCAGTTAAAAGGTGGTGGTCCATCTTTTGGAACTGCCAATGGCAACAGTCATTCTAGGCATCAAACACTCAAGTTTTTGCAATCAAACAACAAGCACATCAAAACATCATGTGGCGGTTTGATCTGGTCTGACGGCCATTTAAAGTGGGCAGTGTTCAAAACTCTTTGTCGTCATCATTGGTTGGTTAAGAACGGATTTCCCACTTCATGGATAGTGAAAAAAACCCGATATATGGGGTAGTATATAACCTAATCTCATAATCAACCAACCATCATTTGTCACCAACCTGAAAATACCTGTGATCATACGGACTTTGGGGAGTCCCCAAATCCATTTCCCATCATTCCAGTGACGGAAAACAACGGCTTCGGTCGTTGTAACGGATCCCCGGTCGATACCTCCCCACCTCCCTGCTGGTGACGGGAACCCGCGCCTGCGGAGTAGCCATGCTGGACGAGTGGATCTGACCTGCGGGCCCTCCCCAGGTAGCAGCATAATCAAACATGAGGAAAACACTCTCAATATGTTCAGAGGTGTACGTATTACACACATATATATATATATATACACAATATATATATACACAATATATATATACACAATATATATATATACAATATATATATATATACATACAATATATATATATAATATACATACATACATGTACAGATTATTACAGTATATATACATCCAAACTGGCCGTTGAATGATGATGGTATACCAATAGTCTGTTTTGATGGGAACATCTGGATGCTGATGGTGGATTTGCCAGTGGCATGTTATCTTACAGAAAAATCTGCGGTCGGATAGAAAACAAACATACGTGACATCACTGGCACAACACGAGCAATAATGCTTTGATTGAGAGAGTAGATACATGTAGAAACAATGCTATACGTTTTAACGTCAAGAATGCGGCTGGGAATATACCAGGAAATCCTCCGCTAATATACAATGAATCAAGCCAACTAGGGCATCCAAGTACGTCCTGACAGAAATACCTACTCTTCCAGCTGGTACCAGCCTGAAAACGAACGTCGAACCCCACATCAACGTCGGTTTGCAACATGATTTTCTGTGCGTTAAAACTCAGGGCATCCAAGTGCGCTCCCCAAATTTAACATAGAACCCAACAAATAGCTATTTCCAATACGAACATCTTCCAGTCAACTTTTTTTTGTCCCGAGACTACCCTCAGATTCACTTAATCTTTGGCTACACAATATGTCTCTCTATTTTTTTCCATTTATAGCAACAAACAACCTATGAACATCTATGAACCTAAGACCTATCAATTCTCAGGGTTTACCCAGATATACCCAGATAGCGAGGTCAAATTCAGGGGAGTCAGCATCGAAAAAGTCGCCTCGCGCTAAGGAGTAGACTGTCCATTGCTTCATCCAGGAATCCTTGGGAGCGCAAGCTGATCTATGTCTTCGGGGTGCATACCAATTCGGATATACCCTCTGGTTATGACTAACATAGCCATGGTATAGATGGCCCATTTATAGATGGTTTGCCTATTAATAGCATGGTGATTTTCCATGGCTATGTTAAATAACCAGATGGTAATAGTAATATGTAACATGGAGCATATTAGCGTTACCAATCGTAACATGTAATTGTTGGAGTGCAGAACAATATTACATGTTAACCAATATCATATGTAACATGGAGTGCATACCACTTGGAGCCCTAGTGGTTACATCCAACAATGTATAACATCGTAACAACTAGGGCTAGGGAGCGGCTAGGGTATATCCAACATATCACCGGGTGATGACTTTTATGGTGAAAAGTTATATTCACATCCCAATGGTCCGGTGCCACATGGGAATTTCTAGTGGTATGGGGCTCGGTCCACCATGATATTCCGTGGTATGTTGGATAACCAATGGAAATTAATGGTTAATATCATGGTGGTTAATATATTAATGGATAAAGACCATGTGATTAACCAATGGAAAGAGGTACTTGGAGGATCATCAGGATCATCCCACAGATCGTGATAGACGTGGATAGTGGGGTTAGTTCACTAACTAACCCATGACTAATGTCAACCCCGGATGAGACTAAACCATGGTTTATGACAATTAGGGGGGTACTCCCCCAATAGTCATTTCATCTAATACTTTTTTATGGTACCCTCCCAATTAAACAGCCGTTTGCGGTTTATTAATCCAGGGTTGACATTATATGGGATAACTTCCGGGATAAGCCTAGTTGGAGGACTCATGATCACCAGGCTTATTAATCCTTATCATTTATCAATGCTTTTCGCTATAAGTTGAGTTGTTCAGGGATTTCCCTGCCACGTACTTGATTAATTACCGTTAGAGGACTGCCTAAACAGGGTACCTTATTTTCAAAGAAAACCCACATCATTGGCCCAGCATGTCATCTCCTATAGCTGTAACCGGGTCGCCGCTTGAAGTTGACACTTCCGGAGCTCTCGTAGCAGGGCAGCTACCTGCGGCGTGGCCATAGTTGTAAGGCTTGTATCCCATCTCATGGGGGTTAAACTCCCGTAGTTATAGCCATTAATAACCCCAACTGCACCTCCAAGTATTTATGGCCATTCAGACCATGAGGTACCCTGCTTTTCGGACGAAGCCGCAGAGGAATTGACCATGGATTCACAGGGTGTAAGTCTCAACACGAACTTCGCATTCACCAGCTATTCTGATGTGAAAAACCGGGTACCAACAGTTTGATCGCCAAATCTTGTCTGGAATTGCTTAGAAACTGGATTCGGAATTGGAAGGGTTTGCAGCACTTGAAATCACCATCACTTGAGTTAGGACAGTTAGGAACAAGACTTAGAAGCAACCTATCAACCTGTCATGTGGTTGGGAATACAGGATGGGGCCCCCCAGTTATAAGTTGGTTTATAAACCATTATAATCCCCACTAACTATAGTTATATCTACCATAAACCATTGTTAAGCCACTTATAAACCAACTTAGCTATCTTGGGGGCCCCGTCCTGTAAGGGATAAGAGAAAAAGAGGAGACCAGTGGTCGCTCCGAACCGCTCCCTCCAGTGGTCGCTCAGTTTTTCTGAGACGAAAAGGCAGCCAACCATTTTTCATCGGAGATTTGGAATTGAATGGCTGCAATTCATGGGAAAATAACTATTTTTAATGGGAAAATCAACTATTTCTATGGCCATTTTCAATAGCCAGCCATTTTCATTGTGGTTGTACTCAGGGAAATCCCCACCTTCATTCGTTTGGATCGCAAGCCACATAATTTCAATGAGGAAACTTTACGTCATTTTCGTTGTAGATTGCCTTGGTGAAAAGCGAACAGTAATTTTTAGCTACCCTCTGGTAAACTAACATAGCTATTGAACATGGCCATTTATAGTGGATTTACCCATTGAACATGGTGATTTTCCATAGTTTTTTGTATGTTTACCAGAGGGTAATTTTAGCTAACTTCAAATATGGGAAAAGATGGGCTCCTGACATCCACCAAATCACTACTCAAAGTGTAGGGCACTCTTGAAACCTTTGCGAAAGATGTCAAGCCTGCCATATGTGTTCTCCAATTTTTCCAATATCACATTGTTGTATATCCCAAAAAAGTCCGTACATATTATCCATAACCAATATATTCCCATTATATCCCGATTATATATACTTGTTGGTTTTTGTGGCACCATTTTGGTTGGTGCTATATAAACATGGTAAATTCCATTCTGCCTCCTATTTTACACCCTCTCTCCCCATGGAATGGTTTTCATAACGCAATCTGTTGGTTATATGCTCCATTTGTAGGTTATTGTTGGGTAGAGCCACTATTTTTGTTCGTAAAAACTCAGTAACTTCAAATTAGTAGAAAAGTACGCTCCAGTATACTTGAAGGCCCACTTAGTTCGATGATTGACCTATTAAACATTGATACTTTCCATAGCTATTTCAAATTCCCGATAATCCCTACTTGGAGGACCATCCCACTTAGTAAGTGGCAACCATGGTCAGTAAGTCCCCATTTCGTGGATCCACCATTTACAAGTAAGATCCACTTGTAGTAACCATAGATAACACTAAGCCATCCTAACCCCACTTATTTCCTGGAAATCTCTAGCTATTTATATAAGTGGCTTATAGCTATGGTTAACCACTTCCGATCCGATGGGGTTTCAGCTTCCAGCTGCCCCCACCTGCATCCAACTGCGAGCTGCAGCGCAGGCAGCCACTTGCGCTCCATAGGCTGGAACCTGCGAGCCCCAGCCCCAAAAATCACATCGAAAGTGGGTAAAACAATGCCATAAACTTCCATAAACCACCCATGAAAATTTGGGAATGGTAGCCCATACCACCTATACAAATGGTGAAATTGGGGATGGATTATTGTTGTTTTACTCACATCTAATAGATTTTATGTGGATCTAGCCACTAAAAGTGGAGGTTTGACCACCAGAAACGGCGCTTCGACCAAAGCAAATCGGGAATTGAAGCAATACAGGGGGCTAGCTGGGACAACCCAAGAATGAAACTATTGAACCCCCAAATTTGGCTTTTTCTGAAACTTACTGGTGCTTAGCAGGGAATTTTTGGGAATGATCCATAATCACTAGTAAAAAAGAACAACCAGCAAAGTTTCTCCCATAACTGGGGGTATCTTGGGACTGAGGCTGAGGCGTCGAGAGGTCCCATTTCGCTGCCAAGCTCCGGTGAAAGAGCTTGCTCCTGGTGGGAGTGTTGCAAACCCCAAAAAGATGAGGACAGTAGTAGAATCTGAGCTAAACTTCTCGGCAACATCAGCAATTTCGGGGCTTACCACCATTGAACCACCATTTCAAGTGGCGTTGAACAAATCAGAATTGGGGAAGCTGAAGGACCCTGAAGCAGCACCTGATGACCTACAAATTGTGGCGAGCAACAGGTGGGACCCTTAGATTTGCTGCCCATACCCTGTGTGCTACTTATATCATTTCATATCCCTAGTTTTGCTCAGAAAACCCACCATTTTTCTTGCTTGGACCCTCCATCGCCGCTGAAGCTCCCGCCAACCCCACTGGGTCGCCCAACCCATCGTGCCGCCTTTTGCAGAGCCGATAAGTAGCCGTTGAACGTCACCAAGTTGGGCCTCACTACGTGCGAGACCGGGGAGGACTTTGATGGCTCTTGGATACATGAATTGTGGTGGTTGAAACTGGGGCATTTTCCCGAACTGGCAATGTTATGGTGAACATTTGATGATAAATCATGGTTTTGTTGGAGTATACCATGATTTCAGTCACACCCATGCAGCTCAACCATGCTGAAGTGACTAGTTTGAACATCTCAGGCAACCAATGAGGGTCTGATATTTCATGGTGAAGCAACAAGGAACAGGTGGATAGCCAGCAAACATGGGAGTTTGAAAGGAAACAAATTATTTTGGATAAATACTAAAGTGGGACTGCGAACAAACAAAATTAAATATGTATCTGGACACACGCACACACACACACATACACACACACATATCTATATATATATATATGTGTATGCTAGCCCCCCGGTACCTATGTATGTAGCAATGCATCATATCGAACTATGCATAAACGCTACTTTCAATAACAGAACATTGGGACTTACTACCTACATCTACCTACTAAGCAACTCATCAGAAAAGACGAGAACATCGTAACATCGGAGTCAGATTGCTGTCCAAGACGCTGCAAGGATTGGGGCGAGAGCTGGTCAAAGAGCATGAGCCTTGGGAAATGTGGGCGAAGTGCCAGGGATTTCACCAAACACCACGGGAAATCCCTAACTTCGGATGACTGGCAACTTGTGGGGGGGGATATGAAGGCTGATCTTGGGAGAAACATCGAAATTGCTGGGCAACCTGGGAACTTCCCATCCAACTTCAGACATCCCTGTTTAACATTGTTTAACCTGGGATGCCCAAAGAGTTCATCAGTAAACATCCAACCAGGCGGCAACAATTTTAACCGTGGTTGCTGCTGGACTCCCTTCATTCAAGAGGGATCAAGGGGATTTCCCAAGTAACCATAGATACACAAATAATCATAGATATAGGTGATATACAAGGTGGTGCCCCATAGTTAGCTAAGTTGGTTTATAAGTCCAATAACTATGGTTTATAGGTGATATATCTATAGTTAATGGGATTATAACCCATTTATAACTTTAGGGGGCACCACCTTGTAGGTTTAGCATGATTAACCAACTGTTTACCACAGGTTTACCTACATGTGGGGATATAATGGGATGCTCATGAACCCAATCAGCCTGGGTGGTCATCTTCAGCACCGTCTTTCGTCGGAGAAAATGGGTCAACCGGTAAACCCATCAGTCCACGGGCAACACTGGCAACACTCCATCAAGAATTTGGCCCCAGCGCACCACTCAGAAATCACCTGGAAAAATAATCCCAGAAAACTACACATTGGCCCTACACTCCCAGAAAACATCCCACATTCCAACTTTTGGATCCCATAAAATCATATAAAATCTAGATCTCAATATCCATACCCTCTGGTAAACTAACATAACTATGGAAAGATCCACCATGTTTAATGGGAAAATCAACTATAAATAGCCATTTTCAATAGCTATTTTGACATAACCAGAGGGTATCCAGAACTGCCATAACTTGATCCCAGTTCAACTACTGAGTTTCTGGACGCTGCTGCCCAGCGCCCCCCATAACCTGGCAGAATGCCAGGTTATGGAATCCTGGATCCTAAAATTCACATCTTTACAGGATGGGGCCCCCGTTCGATAGCTAAGTTGGTTTCTAAGTGGTTTAACTATGGTTTATGGTAGATATAACGAACTAGTTAATGGGGATTATAATGGCTTATAAACCAACTAACATCACTGGGGGGCACCATCCTGTATGTCCTCCATTTTTTTGGGGGGGGAAGGGGTCCATATTTTGTGGTTTGTTTCGTTTTTTCGGGGATCGATTGGGATATGTTCTACTAATACTAGTTTCTACTATTTTTTTTCCCAAATGTAGGCAGATGAGCACAAGGGATTTGCCCAACAATCATGGGGAGATATCATTTGACAACGTACAAAGATCAGGATATGACCTGCAAGAATATGTGCTTCAGTACTCTCATCACCAGCAGGTTTTTACTTGGTGATGTGGGATATGGGCTTGAAAAAAAGGGGATGGACAATTTTTTTCCAGAATTATCGGGTCTTGAAGTTTCTCAATTACAGGACAATCTATGTAATTCTAAAACAAACCCATCAGAAAACCACCAGGATCCATGATAAACCCTGGTTCCTCACGATCTCATTCTATCATCTTTCACGTCAATTTATTGCAATAGTTTTTCTTAGCTCTACATACCACATAAAACTGGTCAAAACCAATATATACCAATATCATATTGTTGATATTGTTGGTTGTATATCCCAGTATCCCATGATGTCCCAACTGTCTTCCCATTATACCCCCAGAATGGTCCTCCACAAGCTGCAATGGCTGCGCCATAGCTGACCACGTTGAGCTGCAGCCGAGGTAGAGACCAGGATCGATTTTGGATGGCGATGCAAGAAATTGGGGATGGGTCAAAACATTCAAAACCCATCAAAACCCTGGTGAACATCATTCAATAGCTGGCAATCAGATGCTCATTCCATCTCATTCCCCACTTGCAAATGGTAGGCATTGATCCAGAACCATATTCTAGGCCATGGAGCTCCATTCTTTTTCGTTTCGCTCAAAAGCAGCTGCATGTGTGCCACCTTTCTGGCCACCTTTCAGGTGGCACGTGGCACGGGGCCGCTCTCTACCTCTGCCACCGGAATGAGGAGTTCACCAATAACAATTACGGGGTCTTAAGAATACCAATCTAAAGGTAATATCCAAGATGGGATACACTACGAACGTCTTGGTGTTAGCAAGCTTCACTGCCGAGCACACAACTATGCTCTCAATGACTCCCCGAAAGCCTTTCCAGTTGCTGGTTTCAACATGTTTCAACCACCGACCTCATCTGGAGATGCCAAGTCTCGCATTCAGCTGCTGAAATCCATAGATTCGCAGGAAAGCATGGGCTCATCACAACGCCGGGCTCATTCGCGCCCCAGAATGGGTCACTCAGTCAGGGGAGGAGGACCTGCCAGCATGATGTTGTTGCTAGTCAAACATCAAGTTTCCAGGGCACCACAAATGAACAGCGACAATTTCTGCTTGAAACGTCCAAGTTTTGTGAAAAACCCAAGTACCCAGTTCTTCGACCCATGCTTAGGGGTGAATCCCAGTTACTCAGTGGGTAACACTATGATACCGTGATATGGAAACATGTCAACCCCGGATGAGACTAAACCATGGTTTATGACAATTAGGGGGGGTACTCCTCCAATAGTCATGATATGATACTTAAATGGTACCCTTCCAACTAAACAATCTAGGGGTTTACTAATCCAGGGTTGACATTACCCAGAGTTGTATGGGTTGTAAACCACTGATCCGATTCGTGGGATGCACATCCAATTCATCCAATATCTGTGCAGAATAGTGACGGATTCCACTGGCTGCATTGGCTTTCCCCTGCTAAAATACAACTTTGAACGGTTAAATTGGGCGCCTCCGTCTTCGGATACACTAGTATATTATATCCCAAGGTTTAAGAAAAAACTGTCTAACCTGGAACTAGTTTGTAGGTTTTTCTTTAACCATGGAACTATTGTTACCTGGAACTATTCCATGTTCTAACCTGGAACTATTTTCGATGGAAAAGACCTGATCCCATCGTTGATCGGCTGCTGAAATGGTGAACTCCCACCAGATGACTCCGCCGACCTCAATCTATTCGCCTGTAAAAGAGAACATAGGCGGCCTGAGCGTACAGGATGGGGCCCCCCAGTTATAAGTTGGTTTATAAACCAATATAACCTGCATTAACTATAGTTATATCTACCATAAACCAATGTTAAACCACTTATAAACCAACTTAGCCATCTTGGGGGCCCCATCCTGTAGGGCAATCTGCGTTACCACCATGGCTGGTCCAAAAATGCCGCCGGAGCCACAACAAAAATCGGAACATGGCGTTGCAAGCTGATTTTCTCATGAAAACAGTTGGAACAACATGTCTTGTTTGGGGTTCCGATATTTTTGGGAGTGTAATATGAGATAGGGGCTGATGCTTCTCTTCTGTGGATTCCGTGGGATTGTCGCCTTGCCACCATTTTGGGACGCAACCATCAAAAGAATTCATTTGGGAAATCTCTGACAACATGGAGGTTTCCTATGTCATAGGGCTACCCCAGTTCTCATCCAGCGTTTTTTGATTGGCATTTTCCATGAAATCCAGCGAGCTTGGGATACCCCCATGGCTATGGAAACACCCAAAGTCTGGATTTCGACCATCCCAGCTGACCATGGTAAAATCATCATGAAACCACTATCACTAACATCAACAATTGAAATATGTCTGGTTGGTGGTTTCAACTTTCAACCCGAAAAATGATGGAGTGAAAGTCAGTTGGGATGATGAAATTCCCAACTGAATGGAAAGTCATAAAATTCATGTGCCAAACCACCAACCAGATTTAAATATATCAATTTTTTTCATGAAAACATAGGGTGGATGGTTGCGATTCATCCGAATCACCAGTTGAAAACGGTGGTAACGTTTATCCCATCATAAAAAAAGGCTTTCAACCATCCTTTTGGTGGTGGTGGTGCAGGATTTCGCTGGCCCATCCATCGACCCACCAAGCAATCACCGCACCTGAGTGTCCAGATCTTCCGGAGTTGCCTTGGGAAATCTGGTGGGGTTGATGGGAGGCTCGACCAATCAGAGTGAAGTCATGTGAAAATTTGGGTCACAATGAGATTAATGAGATTATACACGCATTATGAAAATTTGGGTCAGAAGTTTAGATTCACAATTTTCTAGAACTTGGAGTCTCACGAACAGGAGTATATTACAACTGCCAAGGTGTAGGTACTGCTAAAAACATCTAAAAACCAAACTTCTGCGGTCCAGGACCCAGCATTTACGGCCTCAGAAACGGATTTGAAGGTATCCAAATGTATCCAATATTCCCTCGATTCATGGCTCAACATGTGTAGTTCTTAGCTGATTAGGAACTGATTAGTAAATATGTTTCCTGAATGGCAATCAACACATTTTCTTTCAAACACCCATCCAGCTGCTGTGCTCGAGCACGAGACGAGTTGCCCTGCTGACGATGGAGTCATTGAAGTTGAACCATTCGCCCAACTCCAGCGTCTTGGCGCTTGGGGGTACTACCACCTGACCGCAGGCGAAGGCAGGTCATGTTTGGCCAAGGGAATTCACTGGTGGTTGCAATGGTGGTGTCCTAGACTTCGTTGAGTTGGCGGACATAACTCCGATTTCACTCGGGTGGTAGATATATTGAACTGGTGAATGTGGATTAGAATGTGGATTATAGACTAATTGGGGGGGAATCAGCCTGTTGGAATTGGGCTACTGCAGAATGTTTGACTGAGGGTACCCAATGAACTGGTTGAAGCAACTTCCAACCTCAAGCTTTTGGGTTCCAAGCCATGAGCTAACTGGGTTGGAGCCCGGTGGTTTGGCATTCTGGAGATAATTTACAATGATAATGTTATAATAGGGGAATCTTGGCCTTGCAAACCAGCAACCATCAGCTAAAGAATAATGGATGTTGTCCGATTTAGTCATGAACACAATATCGTGACATACCATGAATTTTCAGCTGGGTTCACTGTAGCGTAAATGCAGTAAGTGCGGCAAATGAGGTCATAGACGGTTGAAGCAATATAATGAGCAACATAGGCCATATAGGCAATGGAATCGGATACTGTAAGATATCATGGGGTGATAAATCAATGGGGTCCTGAAATAGACCACTCATTAGGATTGTCTCCCAGTGACCTATGATGAACTAATCCACCTCACAATGGGATCGATTCCCATCGAGAGCCCAGGCGATTTGTATCTGTGGATGCAGTGATTTCTTTGGGATACTGTGCCAGAAAAAGCACAGTTTAGGTGGAATTTCAATCCAAGTGTAAGGGTTCCCTTATGTTTCGCAAGTTCTTCCTTGAATCAATTCCAGGATTCAAATGGGTTTTCTCGCTGACTCAGGGATGGGAGAGAACGGATGTGTTGAAGCCCAGATCGTGACTCTTCAGTTCTTCCTTGGTTTCGAGAAGCAACCAGCCAACCCGAATTCTTTATAGTCAGTTTTTGACCTTGAACCAAAGTGTTTCATAAAACATTCCCGGCCCATGTTTTGTGTCCCTTTTACCCAAAAACACCGAGGATTTCCTAGTCCCTTTTCGCTGCCGCTCCAAGGCACAGCATTGGCCGTGTAGTGACCACCTCCCACATTGCCATGATGGTTGATGACCCCGTAGAGCTCATAGCGCGTGGAACTCGCAGATCTCGCGCCCTTTTGGCACATGTACTCCTGGCGAACCCTGGCGGACTGATGTGGTTAAAGCAATAGGATCCACCATCCCCCAAAAAAATCAGCATTTATAACTGGGTTTTACAAACCATCAATCTAGATGGTTGGTTTATGACATTGCTCTACTAACATTCTTCCTGGATAAATCCAGGTGTCTCAGTTCACCGATGTTTTATGGCCAGTCACCATGATCTTCCGGTATTATCCTAGTACTAAATATACAGAACTACATTCATGGTAAACTACATGGTACTCCAAAATGGATACAATGGACAGCAGTACACCAGGGTTTCAAGGGGTGATTTTTTTTGGGGGCGGCAATTGCTAGAGAGATGCCTAAGTGTTTGGGTGCCGGATGATGGCTCGCCATGTTTCGTTGGTGGCCATATCGGCATGGCAGGTGATGTGTTTCGATGTTTCATGGCTTTCCCCTCACTCACCGGGGAACATGATGACAAACCATTGGATTTTAGGATATAACCACCAAAAGGATAGAACAGTAATTCACCACTTCAATAGAAGTGTAATCACTTTTCTATGTTTTTTTTTGAGTTTCTAGCCATCTATAATCCAAATATATATATATATAATATATATATATATATAATATATAATAATATATATATAATATATATATAATAATATAAATATATATAATATAATATAATATAATATGTATATGTATATGTATATATATATATATATCTGTTTCATAGCCATTTCTTCGTGAAACTGCTCCGTCGCCACGCGTCCTCCAAGT
The DNA here is from genome assembly GCA_947184155.2 of Cladocopium goreaui. Lineage (NCBI taxonomy): Eukaryota > Dinophyceae > Suessiales > Symbiodiniaceae > Cladocopium > Cladocopium goreaui. The sequence goes on from CAMXCT020003458.1 coordinate 212,519, forward strand.
CCAACTCGTTGGGAAAGTCCACGGAGCATCCGATCTTCACCAAAGGGCCGTCTAATCTGCACCAGGGCTGGCTTTTTTTTTCGACCGAAATCATGAAATAATAGATGTTAATAGTGATTTATAGATGGTAATAGTGGATTAATGTGGATTAATGTTGATTGATTAATGTGGATTAATGTTGATTAATAGTGGTTAATAGATGTTAATAGTGATTGATAGTGGTTAATACTGTGGATGGAAGAAATCCGAATCACCAGTTGATAGATGGTTTATAAGTTTATCCCATTATTTATAGAGTTTCAACCATCCAAGGTGGTGCAGGATTTCGCAACCATCCACAGTATCATGAAATTTGAGACCCCCAATCATTGCCACCTGCTTGAAGCCGTAAATGGCTATGTAAATGGCTGATTATCGTAATTAAGCCAATTTAGGCCAGTTTTGAGCCATGCCTAGTTGCAGGTCGGTCAGGGCACCATTTCAGTGAACCACAGACAGGTCGATTCACTATGGGGTCACAGAATGATCACTGTGCATACTGTGACAGGGCAGAGGGGCTCGAAGGCCACCAGGATGTGAACACGAACTGCCTAAGCTTCGGGGTGTTTCATTTTTTGACAATGCAAAGCATACGGCATACATCATCTGAGGCCTCTCCCGACCGAAGCGCTTGAGGTGGACGATCAAACACACTGGTAAGGACCAAAGATCCAACTTCTTGGTCTGACATCGATGCTCCTGAAACTTTCGAGATTTTCAGCTAATTCATGGCCATTTTTGAATGGAACTATTAATTATTAGCTGTGAGATTTTTGGGGTACAGTGCACTGTTTACACACAAATCCAAACTGAGAACGGGCAAGATTGACCCTATGGGATCTTCTGGAAATGGCCCCAAATCAAATGGCCAGGGTTGTAAGGCGAAAGACAAGACAGACATCTAGTATGGAACAAAAATGGGAAATGGCTAATGGGCACATCGTCTCCCAAAACAAATTTGCGAGGGATTCAATGCTAGATGCCATGGAGGTATTTTATTTGGCTCAACCTTGGACAACCTGTGGGCTACATGCTTGTTGATTACATGGTGCGAGGCAGCTGACGGATTTGTGGGGTCAAAAGACGCCAAAAAACACGAAACGACCAATACCCAAATGAACCATAGCAGAAACCTCGTGTCACTGTTTGTTGCTGGCTGGTTCATGGCATTTGCCAGACATTGAGTGCAATAACCACTGTTGAAGCTGTTCAAGCAGGCAGGAAAAACCCCTCTGCAGTACGATCATCTTCCTTGGTAGTATTCTGACGTTTGCAGCTTTGATCTGTATGTTGTGCTGACTAGATCAATGGGGATATTCCCTTACATAGGCCTTATATATGGTAGGTACCTCCAATTGAGGTTCCTGGAATGGCCATTGACTAGATACCGTGTTTTTTTTTTGAGTACCCATAGGATCCATGTATGCTATATATGGTAACATTTACCATCAATATACCCCCAATGTTACCATATATACCATACATGGATCCTATGGGGTATGATTAGACTAGACCATATTAAACCCGTGAGAATCAAACCACTGCAGACGTTGGTCTCCTTGCACTTCTTGCAGTAAACGCTGTCCTGGGATCGGCGAGGAATGGGTGACCTATCCCGAAATCCAATGACAATAAGGATGCAAGCAAAACACAAAACACCAAACATGTCAATGATTTTCAAGCGACTATGACATCTCTGGATCATCAATGGATTCCTAAGGATGCCGACTATGACATATGGATCATCAATGGAAGGATGCAACATGCGAATTCAGTGAATCGAGTTTCATCAGCACACGGATTTCAGCACCAGTTCTATGGTTTTCCCCGATTCCCCGCAGAGTCATCGTTTCGACAGGGACACCATCCTAGTTGGATCAACAAGATCAACGAGCATTTACTTTCAGGTATAGTAGTTAGGGAAAATACGGATGATTTAGGGAAAAACAATAACATTACATCATTATCCTTCAATGTTTTAGGGAAAAACAAATCAAGAACATTCAAGGACATACGGGATGATGAGGGATGCGTAAATAATCCACCTGGGGAACCACGTGTCAACATCGTGCGATCATGTTCAACATCAGTCAGTGTTCTGGGGTCATGTCCATTTGCTGATTGCGTGCAGTTTTTCGATGTTTTTAGATTCTTTTGTGTCAAGATTGCAACACTATAGTCTATTGCTTGGACTTGTGAGACTTCCATGTTTCGTAATTAGCTTAGTGGCTGACTATTGGACGCCATCTTTTCTTGGTTTTATCCCATGTTATTTTGGTAAAACATGGTGAAACGTCATAAGATTTGACTCAGCTTGAGGTATCCCAGCCCAATATCCCGAGCAACGACCCAACGACCCACGACATCGTCAAGGAACCATCTCAGAAAGCACTTCCTCGGTACCATTTCTGGCAAATGCTGCCGATTTTTTGGGAACACAAAACAGCACTGTCCAAAAAAGGACACGACAGGGGGACTTGACTGTACAGAAATGGGAAGTTGAACCAATGAACATTACCATCTGGTAAACTAAAATAGCTATTGAAAATTGCCATTTATAGTGGATTTACCCATTAAAAATGGTGATTTTCCATAGCTATGTTAGTTTACCAGAGGGTAACCAGTAACTGAACATTGTGATTTCATTGTGAACCAATGATGAGATGCAAAAATTGCCGCTTGAACAACGGGGAGTTTTTAGCATTTCAGAACGGGATTTTAGACATCAATTTTAGGCTTATAACCTAATTGGTGGATTAGATTTTCTGGTTGGTTGATGTAGATTCCAACCACTGGCTCTACTGCTGATAGCGTTTTCTGCCAGGTCGGGGTGGTTACCTGATAGTATTTGACCTCCGGCCATCAAACATAGCAATTGACAATTGTTCTAATTCCCATTAAACATATTAAAACCTCCATTTTTCGAAGGGATTTTCCAGCTAGCCACGTTTGATTGCCAGAGGGGATAAGATCATTGGGATCATCCATCCCAGGTCATGGCATTCCTGAAATGCCTATGAGCAATTATGAAAACAGGCTATTTCAGGATTTAACTATAGCCATAGTTAAGAAACATCACTATTAATTTATTAATAGCCATAGTTGAGAACTATTGGATCCATAACTAAAATAGTACTAAAATAGTATCAACCACAACTTAACTATTAAGAATGGGATTTGACTCTTAATAGGGTATTTAACTGCTCATTGGTTGATAACAATCCCGCTGGGAAACGAAGCCAGGTGTAGAAACGCATGGGTCAGGCCAACATGGGCCACTTGAGAATCAACGATAATTATCCAACATAAATCCCAGTTACCCTCTGGTAAACTAACAGTTTTCTATAGAAAATCACCATTTTTAATAGGTAACGCATCTATAAATGGGCCATTTTCCAGAGCTATGTTAGTTTACCACAAGGTATCCTAGTTATAAACCAACTTGCCGATCTTACGAAATTCATTCAATGGCACTTTAGTCTATCCACATCCCCATTTTGAAGGCCAACAGAACCAATTCAGTGATCACATCATCCAAACAAAACAAGACAAAAGCTGAAAGCACCAACTATTTCGTCATTTGGGGGTCAAAACACCTTAAATCAGCATATGACTCCACAATAATGTGGGTAAAACAATGCCATGTTTACCATCCCCCCAGTCACTATTTATAGCTTCTTTGGTTACCATCCCCCCAGTCATATTCCTGGGTGGTGGCATTGTTTTACCCACATCAATAACCATCAACCATTATGATTCTGATTGTTCATGATTGTTCATGATTGTCCATTATTCATCATGGTTAACCATTGTTAACCATGATCAATCAATGATCAATCCATTATTAACCATTGTTAACCATCATTAATCCATTGTTAACCGTTATTAATTCATCATTAATCCATTATTAATCCATTATTAATGGTATATTCATGGCTAATGATGGGATTAATATGATGGGATATAACCCAAACATACCCTTACTATTATAACTTTTGTTGTGTTAACCATTATTAACCATTATTAACCATTATTAATCTGGTTGGTGGTTTTAACCATCTTGAAAAATATTAGTCAATGGGAAGGATTATCCCATATATTGTGGAAAATAAAACATGTTTGAAACCACCAACCAGTAATCATTGTTTTACCCACAGAACCCAGGCGACAAATCGCCACCGATCGCCACCGCCTAGCCCACCACCGAGCGTCGCGCTCCATGGACTTGGCCAAGCACGCGCTGAGTGTGGTGCCAGGCCCAGCCTGGCTGCGTTTCGTGGCCTTGGGCAGCAACTCCTTCAGTTGTTCTGCGTGCCTCGGGGGAAGTGACCACTGAGTGAAACGAGTGAAACGTCTAAAACCATGGAATTTCTAGAAGCAAAATGGAGGATTGAACTATCATGTTGATAAACCAGGATGATCTATAAATCTACAGAGTCCAAGATATTCATATGATAAAAATATCAGATATGGTTGAAGGATGTTGAAGATGAGCGTGTCTGAAAATGCGATACGCCAAACTCCAATGGGTCCAATTGTCACCATCTTCCGCATTTTTTCCAGGCCACGGTGTATACCCCATTTTCAGACATACCAATATGGCAGTGTGTCAAAACCAATAGTACCCCTTCTGTTCACATCAAAATAACTGGGATTTATGGATGTTCATCCCCCTAAAAATGGTATTAATAGGTATTGATCCATACCCATATTCTTGAGCAATACCATTCCCAGTCTTCAGGCTTTGCCGCAGGTCAACATCACCCCAAATCCTCGTAAGTCCGACCACATATATACCTCATTTAAATCATCATTCCAGATCGGGATGGAACAGCAAATTTATCCTCTGGTAAACGTTTACATAACTATCAAAAATTACCATTTTCAATGGGTAAATCCACTATTTCTATGGCCATTTTCGATAGTTATGTTACTTTACCAGAGGGTAGAAACACCATTCATAACATACCCCGAAGATCCAACATGGAACCGATAGCAAACACATGGCAGATGAGTTTCCCTATTGGAAAATGACCCCCGTGCGCCGAGCGGCTCGTCGAAATCGATTGCCAATTGCTGGGGCGCCAGGAAGAGTCCATGATCTTCGAGCAACAAATCACCTGAGCGCCACGCTGGTGAACTTCATACCCAAACCGTTCCCAAAGTCACTGGTTATAATGGCTGGTTATTGCCCCAAATATGGCAATAAAAGGTTTTGACCCATCCAAAAGAACTAGTTGATCAATAGGTATCCTGCGGCTTACCGAGAACCAGGTAGTACAACACAGTGCCCACTAGAATCATCAGCAACCAACAGGGATCAGTTGGGTATTTTGAGTGGCTCACTCTGTTTGGTTCCATGCTTCGTTGGAAATGGCGTTGGAGAAACCGTGGATGTCAACCTTGGAGAAATCTTTCAAACGGAACAAAACCCGGAAGATTCTCCCAAAAATCCGGCCAGAAACGACGGCAACGGAACGGTTCCACTCAATTTGTAAAAATGTTTTTTCCTATCAAAAGACGCTCGGAAACCATTACCAGGTTGCATTAGCATAGGGTACCATACCCATCTTATATATTTCTTATACCACATGTTGCTATTCTCATTCACATACTTTACTGGTTGGTGGTTTCAACCCCTCTGAAAAATATTAGTCAATGGGAAGGATTATCCCATACATTATGGAAAATAAAACATGTTTGAAACCACCAACCAGTACCTTACAAATACATGAACTAGAGTGAACTAGTCGTCAAGATGGCTGAATGGAAAGTTTAAGATCGCAGGCCACGCTTGGACAAAGCTTGGCATGGAAGCTCAGCGGGCCCCCAGTTATAAGTCGGTAAAAATAAACCATTTTCTACAAACCATGGTTTAAACTAGATTTTAAAGATAATTATAGTTGGTTTAGATTCACCCATTAAGCATATATATATATAATACTTCGAAAAACCTTATAAGTAGCATAAACCACAGTGACATTGGAGCTTCACCAACTTGGCGATTTCGTCAACGGGGGGCCCCACTTTGTTTGCCGAGGTCCGTCTTGTTCCTTTTTGTTTGATGCTTTTAAACTCCCATAGCTGTAGCCACTGGTGAAAACAACTATGCTCCCATTGAATGGCGAACCGAAGCAAGGTCTCCAATAGGTAGCCCCGCAAATTTTTGTTTCATTCATGTGGGTTTTGAGGGATTCAATGCTGATATCATTGGATTAATGGGATTTCACCATGAAAAATGGTGATTTAATGGGATTTAATTGGATCTTCGTTTCTGGGAATCAGTCTATCAACCTATCGCAACCTTTGCAGTGAAGTGTCCAGCTTTGGTGGCATAGTTGTCCACATTTGTGAGGATTTCGAAGTTCCAGGGCTGTTCGATTTGACAGGATTCCAGCAAGTATTCGGCCATGTCCTGACGCTGAAGCATACCTCGCATAGAGGTTAAAACGTTTTTTAGAAGCAACTGGATGTTTTTCCTTTGGAAGGGGCTCAGGTCGTAGGTTATTTTCCGAAATAAATACCCCTCAAAGATGGGCGGCCTAGAGCTCATTTTGGGACACAGAACTTCTGGACACATCACTTTTTTTTGGAGGATAACGACTATTCATTACTGTATTCAACCAATTGTGATGTTGCAACATCTCAATATGTGGATAGATAGCTTGATTTCCTCATTTTTGGAACCAAACATTCCTATCCCAATTACCATTCCCATCATTTGACGGTGAAATACCAGTTTTGGGTGGGTGTCCTTCCTGGAAACAATAGAGGGGGTGGTTTGATATCCCATTGGCCTTCATCACTACCTAGTGACTTAGTCCATCCTGGGTTACCCCTCTACTACACCTCCAAAATGTAATATGCAACCTGAAAAATGGGGTTCCTAAGATATTGTACTACTGGATATGGACTAACTCTTAGCTTCCAGATCAAGAGTTACAGTGTGTGCCTGCCCCATTTATGTTTCTTAATTTGGACGCCCCATTAACCAAGCCACACCATGATAGCCATGAGCACCACACTGGTGCCTTCCGCTGGTGCTCAGTGTTAGTGCAAACAGGGATTCTGGGTAAATTATAATATTTCACTAACCTGAATTAAGGCCATTTAGGGATGATTCCCCTTACTAACTATGATTTCCAATGAGGGAGAACAGTGAGGTCGTTATAATTTACCCAGAGGGATACAGTATCCCAAGTTATATCTACCATACAACATAGACCATAGTTATAGTTATTGGAGTTATCTTCACCAACTCAGCGATTTCGTCAATGGGGGCCTCACTTTGTAGGAAGTGTACCCTCTGGTAAACTAACATAGCTACCGAAAATAGCCATGTTATAGTGGATTTACCCATTGAAAATGGTGATTTTTGATAGTTATGTTAGTTTACCAGAGAGGGTACGTGAACCAGGAAGGGCCGATCCATGATCTCATTCCCCCAAGCTTTGCCCAGCGTTCCTTCAACTGCTTGAAGACCTCTCCATTGGAAGCATCTCTGGGTACTGCCACGATGCGCGGGGGTTCGAACTTCTCGTATTGCCTTAGGACATTGGGTGTTCCATTTGGCAGTGTGTCAAAACCCTGGTACCCCTGTAGTTCACATCAAAATAGCTGGTAAATGGATGTTCATCCCCCTAAAAATGGTATTAATAGGTATTGATCCATACCCATTTGTGAATCTATGAAAAAAACCCTGAGACGGAGGTTTATAGCTGAGACCACCTATAAGAGAGGATTTTCAATTAGCCTGTTTAATGAAACCAGAGGGTATCTCTGTTTCTCCCTGGGTTGAATTGGTCCAATCTCCAAAATTTCAAGTCCCAGATTCTAGATCATTTCCGGCTGGCGGAAGGGACTTTTGAATATCATTGAATATCCCTAACTAGCTGACTTTTAGATTCACCAACTTGAAATCATGTGATGTTGGTACGGTTTTCATGTTTTCCATATGAATGTTATTACAATTTATCCAGATGAACAAATCAACATCGAACCCCAAGAACATGTATTTAGCACTTGGATGTTCACAGCACTTTCTAGAAATCAGTCGCTTGGTACTCCCATCACCAATCCTGTCACCCAAGTGATTGGCCTGACCTGTGAAGTGCGGAGTGGGTAAAACAATGCCATAAACCATCATCCCGTATGGTTACCATTCCCAGTAATGGGTGGTTTATGACATTGTTTTAGCCACATTACTTCATTGCATGATGAGACTATCATGGCTACATAGATCATCATAGATCCCTATTACTGGATGACCATCCCCCAATATGGGAAACAGATACATCATGCCTTTGCTCGCGACAGGGCATAAACAAAATCTCAATGGGTTGATCCTCCAGACATTGGAGAGCTTTCAATGCCATCTTGATGAATAATAAAACACCCACACCCGTATTTTAACTGGAAAATCCCATGACAATCCCAACGAAATCGAATGGAATTCATATCATGGAACGGTTCCCATGGATAACCATTAAACTATGGATGAGATCCTAAGAATTTTTCCGAGTATTTTTGGATGGTTAACCGAGGCCCAGCAACCATGTCTGGGAGGAGAACTGAGTGGGCTTCTGCTTCTTCCGGCACACCAACGGGATAAAGACCTCGCAACTTCTCCATGGAATTTCTCATGGAGATGTGAAGCAACAATCAAATAGCATCGCTCAAACTTACCCTCTGTGTCGCAACTAATCCATGATTATGTCGCAAGATCTAATTTACAAACACGGTCATCATGGATCAACAATTTGATCTCAGATATCCAGAAAAAGTCTATCTTTAGCTGGGTATGAGGAGTTAAATATTTCTCAACAAGAATGGCCAGGACCCCATCATGGATTAACAGACGCCCTATGGTCGGTTTTGGTCCGTCTTGGTGAGTTTTGGAAGAGTCGGTTTTTCCACAGCTCTGTCATGTTTTTGATTGACTGTATCATCATACTGTGGATGGGCCAGCGAAATCCGGAAAACCACCACTTTGGATGGTTGAAAGCCTATAAATAATGGGATGTTTACCACCGTTTTCAACTGGTGATTCGGATGAATCGCAACCATCCACCGTATCATCATGTATCCTCATTCTCTTCTGTCAAATCCCTCAGCCTTTGGACAACATATCTTCACAAAAAACTTCACCGTATCGCTGGCACAAGTCATTTTTGCAGATTTTTCTCTTCGTGATGCCCAAGTGATGGCTGGCTCAGAAGCCTCATGGGCCAATCAGCCAATCACATGCCGGCGAATCTTGGATGATTAGCCCCATGAAAAAGTCAGATGTTCAATGATTTTCACTTCGCGAAGCTGAACACATTCCCCCATTTACATTCATTTACGGCTTTTTGAGCCCAAGAACCAATCACATCCAATCACCAGGGTTTACCCAGTAGCATTGGTGAATCTCGGTGACGTGAGTTGGATATTTGGGATGATATGGGTCAGTGAATAGCCTCCACATTGCAGGATGCATCTACCCTGTCTAGTTGATCATCAGCCTCATTTTCAGAGCTTCGCCCAATTTGAGATGGGTCAGTTATGGTCAAACCACTCCCATTCTGTCCCAAATATCTGGATTCTATCCCCCTAAAAAACACATGGTTTTTCTAAAGGGTGTTCAATATTCGGGTCTTGTACTTTCCCATTCACTTTGATGATTTTCCCATTGGCCGCTCCGTATTTTTCCCATAGATTTTCCCATTTCCACATGAAAAGCACCAAATTTCCCATAGATTTCCCCATAGATTTCTCCATTGGAAGAGACATCACTTGACCCAAAAAAGCCACCGAAAAACCCGCCGCGGCACATGATCCTGCAACCGGACGCCAGGACAAAGCGGCACCTGCAAAGGTGCCCCTGTTTGTCCAGTGTCACTTATTCAGAAGTGATGCAAAACATGGTGATTTCATAGTGATATATCACTTACATATTATCTTATAGGGATTTAATGGGATTTGATGGGAATTAATAGTGATTTGATGGTGATAAAATAGTGATTTAATGGGAATCAATAGTAATTTAAAGGTGATAAAATAGTGATTCAATGGGATTTGATGGGAATTAATGTGATAGAACGGTGATTGAATAGGGATTTAATGGGATTTAATGTGATAGAACGGTGATTGACTAGGGATTTAATGGGATTTAATGTGATAGAATGGTGATTGAATAGGGATTTAACGAAGATAATGGTGATTCATGGTGATTCAATAGGGATTTGATAATTTAATGATGATTCAATGTGATATACTGGTGATTTAATAATGATGTAATGCGACATCATGGTAATTTAATGGAGATAATGTCAACAGTTCGAACCTGAAAATCACCCATTTTTAGTGGAAACATGTGGAAACTCATTTTCGGACCCCGACCTGGTAGGGTCTATGTGAATTTACTGGAGCAACAATAATGGTTAATTTGGGATTCACACAATGCCACCTAGCATTTGGGGATCTTTGAAATCCCACCCATAAAAATGGGGATGACTTGCGGATGGTTTATGGCATTAGGTTTACCACATTAATGACTTCCACGGATTTCGTAGTTCATCCACGTTTTTCCTGGGAACAATTCAAATCCAGATCTTTGCGGGATGGGTCAACAGGGGAAGGGAATATTTTGCTGTGGATGTAGACCCCTGAAACATGACTTCTGTGTCAGAAATTGCAATTCTATATATATATATATATGTCTATCTATACATACAGGTATTACCAGGTAACAATATACAAGTGTATATATATACACAAATACTTACTATCGAAATATCTGCACATCGTACGCACAAATAGCTTGATCTATCTGTATCTATCCATCTCAACATCTCAATGCGTATGTCAATCAAAACAAATGAAATGAAGCCACATCACATAAATTCCTGTCACGCTTTCTATCCATCTCAACATATCAAATAATGAAATTGCACATTGCATTTTGTCATATTTTTTCCATGCCATTTCTCATTATAGGCTTTGTTCCCTAGTGTTCCTTAGGGATGTAAAATCGATCCATCATCCACTTCCAGCCCACCTCGAAAGCTACGATGTTGTCGTTCTGTCGGAAGTCACCTCATCGCAGAGAACAATTGCGGATTCCAATCAAAAGTATGTCCTTTTGGTAAAAGGGGCCAGTTTGGTACCCTTTGGTAAACTAACATAACTATGGAAAATCACCATTTTCAATGGGTAAATCCACTATAAATGACCATTTTCAATAGCTATGTTAAATTACCAGTTTGGTAATACCAATACCATCTATCATCATAGAAACCTCTTGTTAAAGGAGTAAAGACACCCCTCTTTTTTCATCAATCAACCAATGGGACAAGGATCAACATTCGTTTCGTAAGGTCTGATTGTGATTTGCGCATTCCCTTGGGGATCCCAAAGAAACATAGTTTTTTTTTTGGGTTGGACAGTTGGACATACCCTCCACTGCGACCTACAAATGAGGGGAGGAGTGCAAACTCCAAAGATCGGAGATCGGATAGCCATGCCTGCAAGACCTAGACATGATGGAACATCCGAGTCATCAACAGCCATCACTTTAGCCCGTGTCAATATTCTTGTCCTCATGTCCTCTATCCTGTTCAGTTTTGAGATACAGAAATATGGCATTTTGTAGCTATCTGTTTGGATTCTGTTCAGGAATATGACAGGATAATCTCCCGAATGACTGAGGCTATCCTGGCCTGTGTTGAGTGAGGTTGCCACCATCAAATATGTTCAGGCTCAAAATTCATCGTCTGGTAGCTTTCTTACTGGAGGGAGCATTCCCAACCGCTTCTCGGTTTAAACCCATTTCCAAAACAATTATTATCATTATCATTGTTATCCCATCTTATGCAAAATATCGAAAACAGAACATCTTTCAATCATTCTTTCAATCATTTTCAATCCACAATCTGGATCATCCAGACCTCCATTTTCTATCATTTTTCTATGCTTCAAGATTTATCCTCTGGTAATTTAACATAGCTATTGAACATCACCATGCTATTAATGGGTAAATCAACGAACTAAATGACCATTTTCAATAGCTACGTTAAATTACCAGAGGGTACCCAAGGAACATTCACCAATCGACCAATCGACCTTTGTCAACGCCAAGTCACTCACCAAGTTTTGTGGATCGAACTGACGATAGATTCGACCGTAGTACACCTGACACCGAAAAATTGCGACGTTCCAAACTCTGGGAAACAATGGTTAAGAATGGTTAATAACCTATAATAACCTATAAACTGGTTTAATAGTTACCCTCTGGTAAATTGTGACATAGCTATTGAACATGGCCATAGAAATAGTGGATTTACCCATGAACAATAGGGATTTTCCATAGCTATTTGTACGTTTACCAGAGGGTAGGTATTGAATCGTAGTTGAATCGTCATAGAAAATCATGAGAATTTCAATAAAACCATCAATAAAACCACCCTTTCTTTTTCGGTGACCAAAAAAATCAAGAATCTTTGGGCTTAGCAACCACTAAAAACCACTAACGGCTCATAACTTTTCACCATCCATTGGGGTCAATCTACCGGCAATCAAACTTGGAAAATCCCTTGCACATGGGCATGTTAACTTCGAACAACATCCCTAAAATCTAAAAAATATCGTCTAAAGTTATGTTGAACACATGATAATGGCGAGTTTAATTTTCCATCTCTACTTACCCTCTGGTAAACTAACATAACTATGGAAAATCACCATTTTTAATGGGAAAACTCACTATAAATGGCCATTTCCAATAGCTATGTTAAATTACCAGAGTGTAGATTGCCCGTTTCAAATCCATTTCATACTACATTTCACCTGCTGGAAACTTCGAAGTGAAGCCACCAGCTTTCGTAGGAAAGTCCTCTGAAAAAATCGCTGGCCAAGCCATACTGGGTTCAGTACATCCCAGCGGTTAGCAACCATAGTATAACTCACTTACCCTCTGGTAAACTAACAGTTTGTTATGGAAAATCACAATTTTTTACGGGTAAATCCACTATTTCTATGGCAATTTTCAATAGCAAACTGTTAGTTTACCAGAGGGTATGGCTTATAGATGGCTTGTATATATGTATATACGGTATATATAATATACACATATATTGACCGCTTACTAACTGGGATGTACATCAAAGTACTCAATAAACGGCAACATGATCTGAATGATCTGAATGTTACTTGCAAGGATTGCATTGCAAAAAGTGAGAGCAACTAACGAAGCAGAATTGATCCGTGAAAAATATCCCATCCCATGATATTGCTCGGTTAGTAAGTAGTTCTATTGTGGCTTAGTTCATTATCTTCAATCAACCAGTTGGTAACTAACACCCCAGATAATCATTCTGTTATGGCTTACAATAAACCTTAATAATCCTTAAGTCCTACCCTCCAGTAAATTAACATAGACCCTGGCAGCCATCGGGGTTGGAAGATTAGTTTCCGTTAAAACTAGGCTATTTTCACAGGATGGGGCCCCCAAGATAGCTAAGTTGGTTTATAAGTGGCTTAACAATGGTTTATAGTAGATATAACTATAGTTAATGGGGATTATAATGGCTTATAAACCAACTAACATAACTGGGGGGCCCCATCCTGCAGGGTCTATGTCTTCGGCATCCAAGGCGCATCGGCGAAACAAAAGCACGACGGCACTTCAGCAGGGGTTCTCTGCCTGGTCTCGTGGGCTTACAAACACATCCAGATGGGTTGTTTTCTTGTTTTTTTTTGCGGATGTATATAAGTTATAAAACTTATATAACCATATATAGGTGGAAACATATGATTTTCCACATATTTGCCAGAAACTTAAGTTATATAACTTATATAACCAACCCAAATAGAATCTTGGTAACCGATTTTGACTTGGATTAGTTTTGTCACCGTTTTTCAAGATGATATTCGGTATTATGAGCGAACAGTAACTCACAACCTGGCATTTGCTTCGTTCAAACCCCTTTTTTGCTGCTTGTATATCTCTACCTTCATTTCTACCCTCTGGTAATTTAACGTAGCTATTGAAAATGGCCATTTATAGTGAGTTTTCCCATTAAAAATGGTGATTTTCCATAGTTATGTTAGTTTACCAGAGGGTATGTCATAGCATATCGATCTTTCCCGTTTTTTCAAGATGTTTTGCCTTTTCAGATGAGCTTCTGAACCTAAATATTGAACGACCAATGGACATGGTTCCCTTAGGGTACAACCCCAACTAAGCTATTCGTCTTTGCTAGTCATGGGTTGAGTCCCCAATGTTGGTGATATCCCAATTCTTCAATGCTTCAAAATACCTTCATTCATGTTGGCTGGATGAATCATGTCACTTTATGTCACTTTCCCACTCTTGCTCTTCAACCCCCCATGTTTGTTGGTGGCATTCAAACATATTTGCTAGTTGTATGATGGTTCAATGCCCGCTAGTCATATCACCAGTTTTTCTCTGGGGAATGGACCTGCAGAATGCTGCAGATTTGATCATTTTATGGTGATCATTTTGATCATTTTATGGGGTATGGTAAATTAATTGACCCATAATACCCATGAATTGCGACATTTATGGTAATATGGTAATATTTCGCAATAGTTGTCAGCAAATGATAAGCTATGGTAAATTCATGTAACTTACCCCACATTTCACCATACGGCAATACTTATATCATATGATCTATATAAATATTGCCCATAATGCTGATACATGCCCATACATGCCCATACATTCTATTACTGAATTATACCCTCCGGTCACCAAAAATTTGGCGGTTTCTCGCTGGGAAACAACATGATTTTCCAGCTGGATTTTTCTCAGTGGATTTTCCAGCCTGCCATGTTTGATGACTGGAAGGTTCATTTACCCGGCCTGGTAAACATACAAAAAACTGATGGGAAAGATCCACCTTTTTGTAGCTGGGAAAATCCACGAAATAAATCACCATTTTCCATAGCAAACTGTTAGTTTACCGGAGGGTATCATTCATCACCACTTCTAATAGGTAAATCATCATGTGGATTGAGTCTATTTCTATGGGCCAGTTTCATCCATTTTCTGTTAAGCAACCTGTTAAACAACCAGAGGGCAAGTATTCCATTAAATCCCACATTCCATCATCATTTCTTGATGGTTGAGATCCATTCATTCCCATTGAAATGCCATTAAATCGCATATTTAATTCCACATTCAATATCAAAAAAAATCAATGTCCAATATATCTTCTCCCATATTCTTGATGGTTGAGATTATATCTTCAAAATCCATTCATTCTCCGCTGTTTTAACGCATATTGATTTGCCAATTCTCCAATAAATTGATTTGTCAATTTTTGATGGATTCTTATTAGCTGTTATGAATGTAAGCGACTATATTTAATATTTCAGTATCCATTCATTCATATATCGAAATCTCCACTGACGCCCAGTGGCAGTGCCCTCCACAGAGCACTCTCCAGCTCTTCGATCGTGGCACTCTTTTCCACCTCTTGGATTAATAATGGATTAATAATGGGTTGATAATGGATTAATAATGGACTAATAATGGCTAAACATGGTTAATCATGGACTAATAATGGCTAACAATGGATTAATAATGGATTAATAATGGTTAACAATGGTTAATAATGGATTAATAATGGTTAATAATGGATTAAACATGGTTAATGATGAATTAATAACGGTTAACAATGGATTAATGATGGTTAAACAATGGTTAATAATGGATTAATAATGGTTAACAATGGTTAATAATGGATTAATCATGGATTAATACTGCATTAAAAATGGTTAATAATGATTAATAATGGATTAAACATGGTTGAGAATGGATTAATAATGGCTGAAAATGGTTAATAATGGACTAATAATGGCTAATAATGGATTAAGAATGGTTAATAATGGATTAATAATGTATTAATCATGGTTAATAACGGATTAATAATTGCTAAAATGGTCAATAATGGACTAATAAGGGCTAATAATGGATTAATAATGGATTAATCATATATAATACTGGGATGATATTTAATTTCCATCCGATGTCATCAACCGTGGCTGGGAAATCTCTGAAGTAAACGGAGGGTAACAAGAATGATTATATCCCTGGTTCACATATTCCATAATGGATATATAATCATTCTGTTACTGGGTATAGTATAATCATATATATATATATATAATCATATAATCATATATAAAGAGATATAATATACCCTGGTAAGAAGAATGATATATAATGGTGGTTAATGGGTATAAAAAAATATGTATCTGGCATCCTTTGCCAATGTGTGATTGCCATCAATTCGAATACACCTTGGATTTCTTGAATCTGTAGAACCTCGGGATGCAACGTCCTTTGGAACGCGGGGTATGTGTCCAAGAAAGGTTCGATGAACTCATCTGCCTGAGGCAACCTATCAAGGTCCCACTATTCTTGTTGACGAAGTAGCAGTGATTGGTGGTGAAATTGGGTGCTGGTAAACGCATTTGGGCTCTAAATTCATCCAAATGGCTGGCGATACACACGGATCACCGTTGACCCAGCCACTAAAGCACCATTTCAAGCGATGTTCTGAAAAATCCCACGGATCCCCTCAATATGCCCATGTTTGTTGGTGAGCCCCTTCTCTTGGTTGGCCCAAGAAATAAACCTCCAGTGTTTGATGGTTAATACCTGTCCATTTCCCTGAAAATTGGGTGCGGTTCGTGGTTGGGTTTCCCACCATAGTTATAGGGCTTATACCCCAACTGATGGGAGTTACACATGGTTTGAGCCACTCTGAAGCATCTTTGCAGCCACTATTCATCATTATCAACCACTGTGAACTATAGTATTAACTCATGATATCCCTATGTTCTCCATATATTTCTGCCTCAATTGCACCCCCCAAGGGCCCATTTCTTGAGGCTTCAGCCCCCTTGATGGGACCTCCAGTTCCATGGTACGTGGAGGGCTCCGAGGGAAGTCGCTCAACAGGACCGTCAGAGGCACCTGGAGTTTCTCCACGAGTCGTCTGAGCAGATTTGGAAAGATAGGTCCACAGGTCAAGTACACATAAAACTATAGTCAGTAATAGTACATATAGTAAGAATGTACATATAGTAATATATGTGTCTAGAAATAATACATATAGTAAGACTAGTGATAAAACTATAAAAATAACAGTTAAGAATTAGTTAATAACAATAATATACAATAACAACAATTAAGATAGGTCAAGCACAGATCCAGTACACATGTGTACATGCCCCTGAAACTAAGCAACCATCAAAACCTTGACCAAGAAATCCCGAACGGAAGCTGCTTGGGCAGCTGGAAACTTCACTCATCTACAAATAAAAGTCCGACATGCTACAATCAATGGGAATTTCAGGATCCTAAAATGGAGGTACTGTACCATAAAAGACCATATTTTGTTGGGATATTCCCTTACATAGGCCTTATATAGGCCTTATATATGGTAGGTACCTCCATTTTAGGATCCTGAAATTCCCATGGATACAAGGCAGCATTTTCGCCAGCTTAGAATACTCAATTCAGGTGCCATCACCGCCCAAATCTTGGAGATCCCCATTGAGTTTAGGGGGAGAGCTAGATGTATAGGAACTGGATACATATCCAAGTGTTGAGGTGCTATATGCTAGTATGCCAGATAGGATATGCACAGATCACACACACACATATATATATATCTGTATATATATATATACACAAAAGTGGAGATGTCAATACAAGATGTGGGTGTGTCAAAAAATCGTGTAATTATACCATGCAAGACCCCCATTTTTTTTTAAATGGGGATCCATGGCAGGTTTTTTTCGCATCCCAAGGCGCCGAGTGTGGAGGCTTGGGCACAGGCAGTGTGAGATACATGATGGGATCAAAAGTAACGCTCCTGGGATGGAAAGCGAAAAAGATCCAGGCAACTGTGCTGATGGAAACTACCCGGCCTGGTAAACATACAAAAAGCTATTAAAAATGGTGATTTATAGTTGATTTTACCATTATATAAAAATGGTGATTTTCCATAGCTATGTAACAGTTTACCAGAGGGTAGTCTTGTTGATCCCCTCAAAGATGAGAACGTCTTAGTAGGTCTTAGTAGGTGAACTATGTTTAGGTTTCCTCAAATACAAATACCCCAAATCACCGATGTTAAGAGGATTTTCCCACTATAAAACATCCAGTTATTGGGGTACCCCCCATTTAGGGAACCACCCAATATGGTAAACTCATCTAATGCCAAAAAACTTGGCCTCTATGCCTTGGAGTCAAGGCTATTTATGTAGCTTGCAAAAACAGGACATATCAACATGATTGACATGATTGTAGCTCCTGCTTGGTTTTCATGACGTGGTCACCACTGTTTGTTGACATGTCTTCAAAATTTCCCACGGATGTTTTCTTGTATTCCCTTATCTAGCTGTGGGAATCAGAAACCATCCTGCAACTGGCACAGACAAAGAATGAATGGCCAATTTTCAAATCCAGTCTTCCAACCCCCTAATGGAGCAATCTTCCAACCCCCGAATTCTGAGATGTGTTTTTCGGGGTATCATTAGTCAGGATATCCGATTCTTAGATACCTTAGATTTTGGTCCTGGGAGTCCTCTAAACAGGAAGTCACTAAAGAACGCTGTACAAGGATCACAATTTCCCTGGAAACCACTTTTCCTTGGGCAAGTTGTGGTGTAGCATCCCATTGTCGCCAAAAAATCCATTGAAATCCATTGAAATATGGCAGTGTGTCAAAACCTTGTACCCCTGGTGAACATCAAAATAGCTGGTAAATGGATGTTCATCCCAGTAAAAATGGTATTAATAGGTATTGATCCATAGCCATATGCTCTTTCTCCAGGTTTCCTATGGTTTCCTATGGTTTCCTAAGCACCGAGCCAAGTGGCACTCGAGAACACACAGGGCACGTCAATTCGGAACGAATTTGGAACCTGGGATGACCAGCAGAAGGCAAACATGGCGCGGAAGCAACAAGACTGGTCACCCACAAGGAACGTCATTCATAGGCTATATCTAAATATATATATACATTATATATATAATACATATGGGGGTTGTTTAAAATTATGCTACCCCAAAACTTGCCTTTCGCCAACCTTTCGCAAACCGTTCGCAAACCTTTCGCGGATTTCTCGCCTATAAAAATGTCTTTAAAAACTCATGTTTCATGAGAGGATGGGCGGGTGTTTCAGTTCCAATACTAAAACCCATTCCTATCTGAGAAAAAACTCCCAAAATTATTGTTCAATGGTTGCATGAATACAACTGTAACTGCCAAGCATGAATACTATATCAGACTTTATCACATACATCTAGTCTAATAGGTGTATGCAGACCTTTCGCGAACCTTTCGCCGCCCTTTCGCGGTCTTTCGCCACTGCAGCAAAAATACACATCCATTTTTGCAGATGTCACTCAGATACTAAATGTCTTGCATGGGTTTTAGAACGACTTCCATATATATATATATGTATGTACACATTATACTATATTGTTATATAGAAACATTTCCCGGAACCTTAAGTGGCCAAGCTATGGTTTATTGGATCTCCAGGGTTCTCCACAGAGGCACTGAAAGAGATCTACGATGGTGGAATCGCTCCGCCTGCCGTTGCCATGCTCCAAAAGTTGGTGCCATGGGGTAAGGATCCAGCTGGAACTTTCTGCTGAGAATACCAGGGTTACCATCTACATCTGCTAAGGTTTCACTTCAGATTGTCAAAAAGAAGGGCCAAACCAGCAATTCTCACTGGGAGGTGACTTTAATCCCATCCCCTGTAGAAACTAGCCCCATTCGGTGCCATGTGATTTCATCCCTTACTAAACTACGGTGTAAACGGGGAGTGTTTAAAATCAACGGGTCCCAGGTAACCACTGAGTTTGATGATTTTCCCCGCAACCTCCCTTTATGCATGATTTTTCCATATTTTCCCATATGGGAGAAGATGATCGACCAACCGAACATCCGAACACATTTACAGATGATTGAATCCCCGCTACAAACTCCATTTACTTGGACGATCTTCTCTCATCTTTTCTATATGTACATGATATAATGTATACATGTGATATATGATGATAGATGTATGTAATATAAGAACATAAATTAAATAGATATTATATATTATCTATTATATATTATATACTATATATCCCATAGGATCCATGTATGGTATATATGCTAACATTTGGGGTATATTGATGGGATCCATGTTACCATATATAGCAGCACCATGGATCCTATGGGTATTAAATTATATATATTATTGTTCGCATATAGGATGGCCCCCCCCAGTTATGTTTGTTGGTCTATCAACCATTATAATCCCCATTAACTAGTTCGTTATATCTACCATAAACCATATTGAAACCACTTACCCTCTGGTAAATTAACATAGACCCTAGCAGATAGGGCTTGGAAGACTAGTTTCCACTATAAATTGGTCATTTTCAGGGTCTATGTTTATTTACCAGAGGGTATAAACCAACTGAACGCTATCTTGGGGGCACCATCTTGAGCCTCCTATATTTTTCCACAATGTGAGGCCCCCAAGATATAAGTTGGTTTATAAGCCCCAGTAACTATAGTTATAAGTACCATAAACCATAGTTATTGGAGTTATAAACCAACTTAGCTATCGAACGGGGGCCTCACATTGCAGCTATCCTCAGCTATCCCTAGGGCCCTAGGGCGCCGTGCCTCTTGTGTTTCGCCCACATCTCCCGTGCTTTCACCTCCGGAGCAGTGGGATGGGGAGAAAAGTCGGATTTCCCGCGAGCTGAACCATATTTATCGATGAACCATACATTTTCGAGATTCAAAATCACCAATTCATAATGTATATATCATGTATATATATATATTATATTTGAACATATATATATATATATATATGTATATATATATATATGATATATATATGATATATATATATATATGATATATATATATATATGATATATATCACCAGTATTTACAGATTGATCACCATTCATCTTCTTTTAAAAAAAAACTTCATCTCACCGCCACGCCGCCTCGTCAGATTTCGTTTTCTCGTCCTCCTCCTCGGTGGGATACGGATAGCTGGCGCGGTTCACGTCCTGGCGCGAGGCGAGGCCTGGCGCAGGTGTATGGTAAGTTAATGGGTTCATATATGGCTAGTTCATAGCTATAGAAAATTGCCATTTATAGTTGATTTACCTATTAAAGATGGTGATTTTCCATAGTTATGTTAGTTTACCAGAGTGTAGTTGGATCAATGGGAATTTCAGGATCCTAAAATGCAGGTACCGTGGGGATATTCCCTTACATAGGCCTAAACAAAAGGCCTTATATATGGTAGGTACCTCCAATTTAGGTTCCTGAAATGGCCACTGATATATGGCTAGTGTTAAAGTGGTTAATAAGTGACAATATCTGACAATAACTGTCAATCTCTGAGAAGAATGGTTAAGGTGGGATTCGGCCAAGAATGGTGAACAAATGCAAGTTTATGGTTCATAACTGGTACATTTCGTGGTGAGTAACAGTTAATCATATGGTAAACCCAATGCCATAAAGCATCCCTAATATCACCTAGTGACCAGGTTATTCAGGTATTAATGTTTGTAAACCAATAAGAATCCACCTATATGTTGATGGTTTATAACACCGGTAAAATTGGGCATGGTTTACTATTGCTTTACTAACATATATATATATATATGAATATATATATATTTATGTATATATATATATATCTATACAATGCTATTAATCCATGGCATCAATCATTGATATACTCAAAATGATTAACCATGATATATTGATCTCTATCCACATATATATATATACACAAGTATTAACTCATGAGTAATTGTATTTTTATTGAGAATGTTTGTTCTTGAACGGGTGCACATGGGATGGTGAGACGCTGCTTTGCAAACTTCGTGTTCCCAATGCGATCACAGATTCGCAGGTCCTCGTGCAGTGCATCGAGCAAGTAGCAGAGAAGCTCTTGCGCATCGTGCTGTTGATATCCTCCAGAGCCGTGAATGCTGTGTTGAGTTTTTTTGGTGAACAATCTTCTCCAAGACATCTTCCATAGGTTGGTGGGACCACAATATTCATGTTGGTACAAGCCCTGGCCCAAGAAATTCTGGCCTAGCCCAAACCCAAACTATGGCAATAGATGCAATATCGAATCATGCTCCTATGCTCATCTGCACCCTCAAGATATTTCAAATTCATCTCTATGAAATCCAAGATATTTCAGACTCAAGATATTTCAAACTCATGTCAAGAACTTTCAAACTCAACATATTTCATCATAGTTCAAGATATTCCAAATTTGCACAAAAGCAGGCCATCATATTTCGAAATACTCCTACAATTCAACATGAAAATCCCAGAAGGGTTTGGATGATTTCCCAGCGAGTCCCCAATATCTGACCGGTACTGGGACCATCTCTGAAAATCGTAGCTGGTTTGGTGCCATGTCCGCGGTAGTAGTAAGGGAGACGATCCGGTTTCGATTCATCAATCTTAATTTCAGGGATCATGGTTAATCTTGGATACCCTTACACTTTTGTCAAAAGCACATGCCCCCACTGAATGATAAACACACAATTCTCTCGGCAATGGACAATTCCCCCATCTAGAGATGATCTATGATAATTGTCCCACGATGATGTGAATTTAGTTGAGGATTTACCAGCCATGTTTGATGCAACCGGAGGGTAACCCATGTTCAGCCACCAGCAAGGTTTCCATGGTGCCTGCGAACTCGGGTCTCTTCTGTCCGATGAGTTTCTTCAAGGTGGCTGGCGCCACACTCTTGTTCCTAGGGGACATGTCCCTCCGGGAGAAAAAACACGTGGCAGTTCGGAACGTCTCCGAAGTAAATGGAGGGTAAGCATCTTATAATATGTATAGTCCTTTTAGATGGTAGACATTAATTGTGTCCTTACTTGCTCACATCATCAAGAGTGGCTTGCAAATTGCATTCCGGCATTGACCCACACCTATCACAGGAATAGGACCCAAAGGACGAAAAACACATCACTCAGGTAACAAATCACCTAGGCTGGCTGACTTTAAAGGTCCACACATGGCTGGCCGGAAAACTCATGACAACCATCCCCATGACCGATTGGATCCACAGGACAAGCGAGGGGAAAAATCGTCGCTTATCCAAGAAAAAATGAACAATATGTCCCCTGGATTTTATGGTGAGATTTTATGGATACCCTCTGGTAAACCAACGTAACTATGGAAAATCACCATTTTAATGGGTAATTCCACTATTTCAATGGCCATTCTCAATAGCTTTTTGTATGTTTACCCAGAGGGTAACTCCATGATATCCCTGTAATCCTAAGACTTGAAGTTGGGATGATTGGGGGGGTACTCCCATGACTTACTGTGGATTGGCCAGCGAAATCCTGCACCACCAAAAGGATGGTTGAAACCCTATAATATAGTGGGATGTGGATTTCGCAACCATCAACAGCAGGAAACCCCCATCTTATCTGGTTGGTTCGTCAGTTGGGATGATGAAATTCCCAACTGAACGAAAAAATACAAATCATGTTCCAAACCACCAACCACCTATGATATGGTGATACCAGCTCGTACAGTATTATCCCTTACTTTTGGCTTCATATTCTTCTATTGTAGATAATACCCCTTATTACTACTCCCATTATCCCCAACAATTATCCCCATAATCCCAGATTATCTTATGATATCTGGGTAAATTATAATAATTCACTAACCTGAATTAAGGCCATTTGGGGATGATTTCCCTTACTAACCATGATTCCAGTGAGGTCGCAGTGAGGTCGTTATAATTTACCCAGATGATATGGTGATACAACGAGAATACTTCCAGTATTCTAATGTCAAGGTACTCGTTGGACCACATGTCGCGCCTTTGCGAAGGGCAGGGAAGGGCAGGGCAGTCGAGCTGAGCTGTTTCAGTGGCTAATCGAAATAACTGGAGGTTCTGAAAATACCCAAAATGATGTGTTTCAAATACTAAAATGAACTAAGTTTGGATGATTTGGGGGCATCCCCCATTTTTGGAAACCTCATGAAACCTCCAAAAAAGCACTCTTCACAGAAAAAAAGTCCCACATTGGTGATATTGAATAGCTAAAGAAACTTTGTCATTGCTCCTTGATGACCTACAAATGGCGCAGTGCCCAAGGCCTACGGCCTACTATCATTCCTTGGTCTGCTTGGTTGAAAGGGATTTCCATGCAGTATTGACATATACACATTCCCATGATCCATTTGGTACAACGCTTCATACCAATCAGCCAACAAAGGTTCTTGGGATTTCTTGGGCATTGTTCACAAAAACAAACATCCTCAATATCTCCAGGAAGCAGCAGCTGGTGATTCAACTATCTCATCAACATAAGATGGATACTCCCATGATTCTTGGTGAGATCCCCATTACTCTTCCAGACCCACAGGATGGGCCCCCCAAGATAGCTAAGTTGAGATATAAGTGGTTTCACTATGGTTGATGATAGATATAACTACAGTTTTCATGGGGTTTATTTCATGGTTTATAAACCAACAAACATAACTGGGAGCCCCATTCTGCATGATGTCTTTGGCTCAACTGCATTCCCTCCACCAAGGCGCAACAGCTTGCTGAACTCCCGTGCGATTCGTCCCTGCGTGGACAAGGGCGAGGCGGAAATCTGGTCCAGGTACAGAGGAGCTTCTCCTGGCGTCTGCAAAGTGATAGCCTCCAAACATGGGAGTTACCCTCTGGGATATGGTAAACCATAGGAAAACCATAGGAAAATGGTGGTTTAAAGACTTTTTATGGTGGTTTAATGGAATTTAATAGGAGTTACCCTCTGGTAAACATCATTACATAGGCCATAATATGCCAGATGATGATATATATATATATAATGATGATACATGGTTGATATATGGCCATACAATACTCATAGCCTCTGGTTTTCTCTAACAGTTTGCGAACTGGAAAATCACCATGTTGAATAGGTAAATCAACTATTTCAATGGGCCATTTCCTGTAGCTATGTGAAATTACCAGAGGGTATCTAAACTGGGAATTTCATGGGAACATATTCCTATTTGAAAATTGGTCTAGAATTATGGTAGATAAAATGGGATTGCATGGCATTTTTATGGAGATCATGGGATGATTTGGTGGTTAATCATAGTTAATATTGGATTATGTAATGGTGAAGACTGGGAATATCATGGGTAGAAAATTGGACTAATTGTCATATATGGGGATGACAATTATGGAGACATTCATGGGGCTTATAACCAATCATACTAATGGGGATACCCTCCCAGGGATTATGCGAATAATCGTCTTTTTCCCCGTCAGATCCACATTTTTCAGTCGGAAATTGGGAACCTCCATGGATTGAATTGGATTTGCCATCTATACTGGGAATATCGTGGGGATATAAGGGGTATAGAACCATTGATTTTTGTGAATCATTGGGATAGAACGGGAGATGATCACAATCATGGATATCATGGCGATCTGATGACGAGAAAGGACCATGTTTATTGGGAATATAGCCAATCAGATTATCACAAGAATGGGCATAATTGAATTATGAGAGTTATAGCCTCCAAACATGGAGATCTAACCATCCAAAACGGGAATATCATGGGGATATAATGGATATATAAATCATGATGATCTGGCAATGGGTTGTCAAACATGGCTAGATGGAAAATCCTTGACGGGTCAGGGCAGAGAGGTTGTGAACCCCACCACCACCGCAACAACCACAACCACAACCACGGCCACAACCACAACAACAACGACAACGACAACGACGACGACGACAACAACAACATCAGCAACAACATTTGAATCCAATGCAGTGGGGGCATTTAGCATCATTTACCAAGAAAAAGGGTAGCTCTAAAAGCGCACTGAACCCAAAAGCAGATGCAAAAGTGCCGCAGCGAAGTTTCGCAAAAAATAATGCAAAAAAAATCAATGACCCCAGCCACGTCAATGTCATGCAGGAGCAATGATGGATTGAAGGTGTGAAGTGCAACTATGATTTCGAGTGTAACTAAAATGACACAAGTGTAAGCGAAATCGAAGAAGCACCTCGATGGATACTCCAAAAGATGCTCAGGGTCTCGCCCGACACAGCTAGAACAAAGGTTTTGTACCTTTTCGAGCGACTTCCCCACTCTGCACCAAGGCTGCTTTCCGTTTTCGAGAGCCGCCGCTTGCCTCACTTTGTTTTGGACGGGCCAATCCGGCCTGAAGGCCCGGCCCACTGCGGCCCGAACGCCCAGAGGGGCCACTCCATCGTCGCTTCTGCTATCGTGAGCCACATCTACTCCTGATCATTGGAGTCTACAGTCATAGAATCGCACGGAAACAAATGGAGGTCCGAACATCCTGCCCGGATACCAGACTAAGAACCCATGGCATCTTCAAAATGGACAAACGCCCATATCGAAACTACATCACCACCCAGTCCCTGAGGATGCTTATCATCCAGGCCATTGTTTCCTTTCATTGATGTGCTTAGTTCTTGAATGGTTGGGAGTCCATAATTTGACTACAGAGATATGCGTTTTCCCTTGGCAAGTGTAAGAGTCTGGATCACCCTCCCAGCAAATAGCCCCGTCTGCAATGAATTGTCCCATTAAGTGGTAGGGTACAGGATGGGGCCCCCCAGTCATAAGTTGGTTTATAAACCAATATAACCTCCATTAACTATAGTTATATCTACCATAAACCAGTGTTAAACCACTTATAAACCAACATAGCTATCTTGGGGGCCCCATCCTGTATGGCATGCTACAACTGTAGTTCCTAAGCGGTTCCAGCTCCTGGCCGGTTTCTAACCTGAGTTTTCCCTCCAAAAAACAACATATTCTAAACCCATGAAGATGGCTATGTACATCTACCCATCAAAAAACAAATTTACCAAGGGTTACCTAGCTACTAACCGACAAGCATTGGCATAAAGATGGATACAACATCAAAAAACAGTCAAGTCTTTTGGAGGATACCCAGCATGTCAAATCCATTTAAATACAAAAACAATCAACCCACTTATCATCCAAAGAAATTGCTAACATTTTACCAAGAAACAAGAACGTGTCTCTCCATAACTTTTACTTAAAACTAAAAAACACGAACACGTACTCATCCAAAAATTGCTACATGTCAGAGAAAAAACTGGTTGGTGGTTTCAACCCCTCTGAAAAATATGAGTTTGTCAGTTGGGATGATGAAATTCCCAATACTATGGGTATATGGAAAAATATAAAAGCCATGTTCCAGTCAGCACCAACCAGTTATGATATAGATGATTATTATCCCAATACATCCCTGCAGAATGGGGCCCCCAAGATAGCTAAGTTGGTTTATAAGTGGCTGAATGCTATGGTTTATGGTAGATATAGCTATAGTTACTGGGGATTATAATGGTTCATAAACCAACTTATAACTGGGGGGCCCCATCCTGTAACTGTATTCCCATTGGATTCGACGATTTTCACATCATATTGCCATGAAGTTCACCCGGAACGTCAGGTTGCCGACAAAAGGTGCTCCTGAAGTGCCTGCGAAGAAGGTCCGCAATTCCATGGAGTTGGACAAACATTGCCTGGTGGATGGTGGATGGGCGATCTTTTCATATATTTTCTGGGAACAAACATGAATAAACCAGAAAAAAAACAGAAAACAGAAAACCAGAATAAGTATTTTCTTGTACTTCACCCTTCATCTTTTCTTCAGTTCATTTTTGTGGGGCAAGAGATGGCAATGGATGATATTTTGAACGTGACGTGGCGGATTGAAGGGGACTGCAGGGAAGAAGTACTAGACACTTCTTTGCCTTTGAGTCAGAAATCAAACTAGCTTTAATTTGGCCATCAGTTCTGGGATTGATATTACCAAACATGGTGGAAATATGGTGGAAATCACCTTCGATATGATGATAATGATATGATAGATAAAAACACAAACGGTGAATGGATGTTAGCATGGTTGGTCCAAGCATGAAACTGACGAATATAACCCTCCGGACACGCAAAAACAACAACTCTGGGAGATACTTGCCTCTTATCTTGTTGGTTGGTGATTGGTAGCTTCATACAAACAAATCATCAGCAACAGGAACACTCTTGCAAACACATGACTCAGTACCAAAAAAGTGGATATCAACACTATAACTAGCGATTGGTCGTTGAAAGGATAAAGGCATGGGTGCAATGAAACACCAAGGTTACATTTAATTATACTTAATTTAAGGTAGTCCGTCATGGTAGCATCTTGATATGCTGCAAGTGCGGGATATTCATTCATATACATATATATATATAATAACATACATATCCAATTTCTGATGTTTATTCATATCAATATATATATTTATATCATATTTCTGATGACTTTAAATCTTATCTCATCAGGAGCATTTTACTTCTGCAGGGCCTGGTGCTCCTAACACATCCCAACTTTGACGGATTTCCAGAGTAAAGCAGGATCCACTGGGTCCACAAGGGCTTAGCCTAATTTTATGGTCGCTAACGAAAACACTGGCTGGATCCATATGGGCTGTTTTATGACTTTACCATGCTGGATCCAAAATAACGGATGGAAGATGATGGAAACATGTTTCGAAAACCTGAGCTGGCACTAACGTTTTGCGATATTTTGGGCACCAGATGACGGATTGATCGTACACTGTGGATTCCATCTGTCGAGGGACAAGGTGGAATTGATAAAGCATGTATTGCCCAAGTTCTGCAGTCCTTGGTGAAGCAAACAGCTGCTTTGAAAAACCAAGTCGGAGGACTTTTTGGTGTACCAAAACAAGCAGTTCGCGAAGTGGAAAATCACCTAGCCTTAATAGGTAAATCAACTATAAATGGACAATTTTCAATAGCTATCTTAAATTACCAGAGGGTAGGACTTTCGATTCAGGTTTTGACATCTCCCTTTGCTTGTGCGAGTTTTTTGGATTGTTCAGAAAAAGATACTGGGTCTGTCAACCTATCAAACAAATTGGTGACCAAAGCACTGTACTTACAAATGTGGGGTGCTCCCTGGATATCAGCAACGCGACCAACCGATTGCAACAGCATTTCAGTTGTGTGATATCCCACATTTGAGGTATAGGCTGTACGCTAATTGTTTTTAGGGATAACTATGATCCAAAACACACAAACCAAATAGAACCCTTACATCCTCATCTTCGGGCAGGTTGAATCCAGTCCAATCTTTGGTCCAATCTGGTCTAATTTCCATGTTGCCTGCTGAAATCCCCATATGGCTTGATCTTGTTGAGCCCCCATCTTCTCTGGCCTTCAATCCCCATGGCAATTGTGTCTTACCCTCCGGCAATCAAACATGGCTTTGAAATCCCTGAACTATCTGGAAGTGTCTAGCTGGAATATCATAGAACTAATGCGGGATTTTCCAGCAAACCATGTTTCATTTAGTGGATTTTATGCAGAGTTATCAACCCACATACTGAGGATGGTCTATTAATATCTATTAATCCTATACCCCTAGTATTAAATACCCCCATTCCATGGTCCCATATATAAGGTCTCATCCCCTACTAAATCACCGTTTCTGGGGCACGTTCAAGATATGGATTCCCCGTAATATTTTAGCATATGGGTATATGTCAAGTCGGTAGGTACCCCAATTTCATTGGATGGTTAATACTAAACTAGACATTAGACATTTCCATCTGTGGTCCCACATCGGTCTTCCATTTTGATCCACATCCATATTTTCATGTTACAGGGGTTGGTAAATGTACTGTTTTAGGGGATTTTGAACATCACTTTCAAGTATTTGTTGGTGATTATATCCCCAATAGTTGGGTGATGTTCAAGTAGGACATTTACCAACCCCTGTGTTATTTTCATGTTATTTTAAGATCTTGTGGATTCCCTTTGATTTCACTTAGCCAGTCACAGCCAGTCACCTCAGTTGTTACCTCGGCTACCCAGCTACCTCAAATCTTCCAAGAGGCCACAGGCCCCGGGCTGCGGACAAACGCCGCCGCGGCTGACGGATCGGGCCAACAAAGGTCCTGGATCGCCTTCATGTTCGGGGGATTCCAGGCCTCAAACAGCGTGGAAAAGCTCACTTGGTTACTTGGTTTATGATTACAGGATGGGGCCCCCAAGATAGCTATGTTGGTGCAAATAAGTGGTTTAACACTGGTTTATGGTAGATATAACTATAGTTAATGGGGATTATAATGGTTTATAAACCAACTTACAACTGGGGGGCCCCATCCTGTATAGAGTCATTTCTTTAATACTGGTTGGGGGTATACCTACCCCTCTGAAAAATATTAGTCAATTGGGCATTACTCCCAATATATGGAAAAATAAACAATGTTTCAAACCACCAACCAGTATTTAATAGGATTTTTTAAGCATCAATATATGGGGACGTAAGTGGATTGTCTGATCATGTCTGATCAATATGGTTGATGATTAGTGAGGTTTTCATAAAATGGGGGACCCCCCCACAAACCATGGTTCTTTCAGTATTTAAATGGTGGAATTTCAGGATGAATTTGGGATCATTGTGAGTTTTTTTTTTTAAACACAGCTCCGCAACCAAAAAATCGGCATCTGGGACGATTCGCAGGAGAACCACAAGGTGGTGCCCCCTAAAGTAACTAAAATGGCTTATAATCCCACTAACTAGTTCGATATATCACCAACAAAAACCATAGTTATTGGACTTATTTGCACCAACTTAGCGATTCCGAACTGGGGCACCACCTTGCAGGATACATCCTGGCACCTGCAGGAATGCAATGGCGCTGTTTTTTGTTTTAGGAGACATGTTAACTGGAGCACCGAGAGGTGCGTAAAACCAAGCACTTTTTGCGGATCATCCCGGTCAGGGACTAGATACGTGGTGTAGATTCCCATGAAGAAACTGTGAATATCCAGGTATCCCAAGTTTTGATGGTGAAAATACGTGAAAATGCTCTGCATATCTATTCGTCTCTTAATCATTCTTAATCAACACACTCAAGCAGCGCTGCTCAATCAGTTAGCCGTTTCAGTTGAGCTTCCCTCTGGTTATTTAGCGGTTCGCTATGGTATAGATGGCCCATTTTAGTTCGATGATTTTCCCAGAAAGCTCCAAGAAAATTTCATGGATTTTCCAGTTGGATTTTCCATAGTTAAATCATGTTAAATCTATCCCAGTGGTTTCAACCCCTTGAGACGATTCGTCCACTAGGGATCATTATATCATATTATATCAGCGAATATGCGTGGAAAATGAATGGAACATCCATGAAACATCAGCGAACAAAATAACAACACATTGTAAACACCAGCGGCCTACCATTTTCTCTTGTACAGATATGGATAATCACCGGTAAATCATCGAACTAGATGGGCCGTCTGTACCATAGAAACCTCCATTTATAGGAGATTTCCCAGCCAGTCATGTTTGATTACCAGAGGATTACCAACCATATCCCCATCACAATCCCCATTGTTGATGGTTGAATCATGCTAAATCCCTGCAACCTCACAAAAAAACATCATAATCATCCATAATCAATGGTTAAAGGCCCTATATTATTTATATCTATTTGTCATTCGTTCAATCCTAAAAATCAATATTTATCCATGGTTAAATAATGTCAACTAACTAGATAGAAAGTTGAGTAAGTTCTTAGTATATAGATGTATATAGTCTATCTAGTTAGTAACCCATATGAGCCTTCAAGTAGATAATGCTGGGTAAATTATAATATTTGACTAACCTGAATTAAGGCCATTTGGGGATGATTTCCCTTACTAACCATGATTCCAGTGAGGTCGTAGTGAGGTCGTGATGAAATTTACCCAGATAATGTTAATTCCTATAAATTGAGCCACCCAGCCACTCAGCGCGTGTAAAAAAAAACCCAGGCCCAGCGACTCTTCGTTTCGTACTCAGCCAAACGATCGGATTCCATGGGGATCCATTGCCTGACGGTGCCCAGAAAACCCACAGGTTTTCATGGCGATTTCACCAACATATGGGGATGTTTAATGTGATTTACAGTTGATTATTATAGTATCTGGAGTTTGCTTTTTCAGTCACTTATCAATATGGGATAAACACACGAAATCACAAGTAACTTGCGAACACCAACTACTGGGAATTATCCCAGCCATCTGCAGTGTGGTTGATCAGTCAACTTCAATATCAGACCAAACAGATGTACAACGAAACCGTCCAGCCTAGAAACATCAAAACCAGGACGACTGAGTTACTGCATTACATCATTACGTCATCCAATTTAAGCATAAAATCTTCCAGATCTTTGTATGACACCACTGTGGGATTCAGCCAATGCCATAAACCATCAGCCATCCATGAGACGGGGTCATGATAAACATCATCCCAGTCCTAGGAGGATACAGTATACTGTATACTCAGTTTCATAAACCTCAAACTTGGGGATGACCATTTTTGGGTTTACCACATTCAGATACATTGAGGGTACCCTCCGGTAAACTAACAGTTCACTATGGAAAATCACCATTTTTAATGGGAAAACTCAACTATTTCAATGGCCATTTTCAATAGCTTTTTGGATGTTTACCAGAGGGCACACAATTCCCTGCGAACCCATCCAATCTTGGGTTTTCGATATCTATTTGTCGACTGTTGGACAAACCGGGGTCTTTGGTCCCCAGCCTGAGGTTTGATAGGTCATTTCATCCGCACCCCAGTGGACTGATGGACAAGTCGTCTATTTTTTTCCTCCCAAAAAAAATGATTTACACCCAATAGGTGATCCCCAAATGAACATTTATCCACTCTGACCCAGTACCAAGCTATGGTCTATATGGGCCAACAACTGGGACCGCTTCTGTTTACGCCAGAATAGCTGGAATTTATCAGTGTTCATCGGCTGAAAAAAATAATTCTAGACATTGATGCACGGATCCATAGCCTGAGGGTGATAAGATCATAATCCTACTTTACATCTCAATACATACCGTACAATCACAATGTATGACAATGAATTGGTATATAGATTGATTATATATATTATACTACAATTAATAAGTTATGTCACAAATTCCAACTAATACACATCATATATCTATATAGAATATAAATTGCAATACGCCCATTTCCCCCCCCCAAGAAAAACAACTTCCCGCAGCATCAGCCCATGCCTCTGAGCTTTGGTGGTGGGTGAGGCAACCTTGGGGATAACCGCATCCAGGCAGCGGGGCTGCTGAATTTTTCGATTCCACGAAAGTCAAGTGTGGTACATGTCTCAACTACGGATTAACAACTCGGATGTCAATACCTGGCAACAAACTGAGGTTTGGGTCTGGTACTTTCCAATTGTCCGCCTTATCTTTCTTTTCCGCCCTTTCTTTCTTTCATTCATTTTGTTTCTTTTCGTTCTTTTCTTTGTCTTCTTTCTTCGCTTTCTTGTCTTTCCTTTTGTTCTGTTTTCTAAGGTGAACCAATACCACCAAAAAGAAGAAAGTTCTTGTCCTTAAGTGAGCCACCGCCGCCAAGAAGAATCAACACATGATAAGTGGAGTTTATTGAAGGAAGTTTAGAAGTCAAATTTCCGACAATATGGACAGATGGAGACGCAGAGGTGGGAAGAGTCAGAGAAGAGAAGAGCAAAAGAGAGAAGATCACAAAAGAGAAAGAATCAGAAGAAAGATGAAGAAAGAAGATCCAGGTGCGCAAAAAGGTAGCACAGTCGCGAAACACTGTGTTTTTCCAATGATTTGTGGCTCCGGAGGGTCGAAGAGCCATGTGGCCAGATGAGAGGTGAAAAATTGCACGCCGTTGCGGTGCGAACCATGGTCGGAGCATTTTTGGAAGTTGAGATGTCAAAAAAGTGCATGCCGTTGTGGCGCGAAGCACACTTCCAAGTCAAAATGTACAAAGCACACCAGGGTCGGAGCATTTTTGGAAGTTGAGATGTCAAAAAAGTGCATGCCGTTGTGGCGCGAAGCACACTTCCAAGTCAAAATGTACAAAGCACACCAGGGTCGGAGCACTTTTGAAGTTGTGATGTCGAAAAAGTGCACGCCGTTGTGGTGCGAAACACATTTCCAAGTCAAAATGCAAAAAAAACCTCAGCTTCGGAGCACTTTTGGAAGTTGAGATGTCGAAAAAGTGCATGCCATCGTGGGGCGAAGCACGTTTCCCAAGTCAAAAGTGCAAAGAACTGACGGGTACGGAGCTTTTTGGACATTCAGATGTGCTTTCGCGTGGCCGGCACAACGGATTGTGCACCTTGTCAAAAGTGAGAAAAACGCGAGGGTTTTCTAGCATTTCCAGAAACGATGGCAGGTGTGGGACATTTGAAGAGGATCTGCAAAGATGCATTTTCCGTGGCAGGCGCAGTACAAGAGACATGTTCATCAGAGATGTTAGGAGGTCAGGGCGCTGATTTCCTGATAGAGGTTGCGTTTTGGAGCATCAGATCTTGAGTTTTGGGAAGATGATTTTGTGTGACAGGTGCAGCACTTTGTATGACCTGGCATCACTTTTTCGTGGCAAGCGCAATACTTCAGAGACATGGACTGGAAAAATCGCAAAGCACATTGGTACGAGGCCGTCGGCTCTGCACTCAACTTTCCATTTTTGAAGGAAGTCTCGCAGAATTGTTTTGTTTTTGGTGTTGTCAAGTTCAGGGGTTGAGGACGTCTCGCAGAATTGTTTCGTTTTGACTGTTGTCAAGTTCAAAAATTGAGGATGTGTCGCAGAATTGTTTCGTTTTTGATGTTGTCAAGTTCAAAAATTGAGGAAGTCTTGCAGAATTGCTTCCTTTTTGAAGTTATCAAGTTCAAAAGTTGAGGAAGTCTTGCAGATTTGCTTTGTTTTCAAGCTTGCAGATTGCAGACAGACAAACAGATAGATAGACGACTACAACTGCAACTACCACTACACTACACTAGACTACACTACACTATACCACACTACAGTACACGACGCTACAGTACACTACAATGCACTACACTAATTGCATCGCACCACAACTACAACTACAACTGCAAATACACTGCGCTTTTTACACATTACAACTACAACTCCACTACGCCACACTACAACTACAACTACAACTGCACTACACCACACTACATCCAGCAGTTGTGGGTGAGGTGACCACAGAAACCATTGCAACCATTCCAAAAAACACAACTTCAACCACCTTTCGGTCCATCAGTGGATTCGCTCTGCCATCCGTGATTCACAACAACCAACCTCTCCTATAGGTTTCCTATTTTTGAAACTTCCGCCACCGCCTTGTGCGGTACTACTGGTAATTAGTATAGTTACAACTATAGTTAGATGGGTTTATAAGCGAAGTTACCCTCCAGTAAATTAACATAGACCCTGGCAGTCATCGGGGTTGGAAGACTAGTTTCCACTATCAATTGGTGATTTTCAGGGTCAACAAGTTAATTTACCAGGGGGTATATCTAGGAGCGCCCACCTTGTACACATTGAGTCGCTGTTAACCGAGTCACAGAGTTCACATCTCTGCTCTGGACCAAGATGGTCATCTCCTGCTGTAAAAAAGGTGGGTCTTTTCGCTGAATGTGGGATGGAACATGAAAGATTCATCATCGCATGCCACTAGCAAACTTACCAAACACCTTCATGCAAAATGGTCCCAAATATGTGTAAATCCACCCAAACATAAGCATGGTTTATGGTGAGTGTAAAAAATATCAATGGTGGGATTTCTCTCGGGATTCAAGCGACAAACGTCGGAAATTTGCAGACCTGAGGATGTCACCAACATCATTCATTCTTAGCCTCCGTGTATATATATATATATATACAAAGTGGGGCCCCCAAACGATAGCTAAGTTGGTGAACATAACTCCAATTTCACTATGGTTTTTGTTGGTGATCTAACTATAGTATACATGGGGTTTATAAACCACATTGTATACATATTAGAAACATATATTCTTGGTTGTAAACTTTTGCATGTGGATTTATCATGATTTATCTCCCCAGTTTGGGCACATTTCCACTCCAGAAACGCTAGCTGCTCGGCTGAATGATTTTTTTGGGTTTATGATGAGCCACCAACAACCACTGGTGGCGAATCGTATAAGCATTTAACCATCTATCATTGATTCTGGGCAAATTATAATATTTCACTAACCTGAATCTTGTGGCCATTTGGGGATGATTCCCCTTACTAACCATGATTCCAGGGTTCGGTCGTAGTGAGGTCGTGATGAAATTTACCCAGAATTATAGTTGATGTACCTATCAAAATGGTGATTTTCCATTAGTAATAGTTAAACGTGAGTTAATAGTGGTTAGTAACTGAGCCATCTATCATTGATTATTCAACACATGAGCCATGTGTTGAACACCCCTGGGACCCATCCCAATACTTTCATATCACTCTACGGTAGGATTTGAGCCACAAAAAAAGAAAAACATTGAAGGAGGAGCCATCCAAAAAACGCTAAGAAACGCTATTTTTTCGGAGGTCGAACCAAAAATTGGGGTACCCTAAATTTTCATCCAAGTCATATAAAAATGACCATGACTTAGTTTTAACTTTTGGGCATTTCTGGATTTCCCAAACAAAATCCCATGGACTTCTATGGAAAGCGATGGAAAATGGAAACCTTGGTTGACAACCCCTGGTGACTTTTGGGGATTTCCCATGACGACTAGGAAAGCTATAGAAAAGGGGGCCTCCAGTCGATAGCGTTCAGTTTCCTGAAAAAAGTGGCTGAATGCTGTGGTTTATGGTAGATATAACGAACTAGTTTTCATGTTTTTTTTTGTTGGTTTATAAACCAACAAACTTATAACTGGGGGGCCCCATCCTGTCTGGAAAGCTCCGAGAGTTTCCTCATGGCTCTTCGGTTCCGGTGCTCCTCCCAGTCCACCTCCATGACCTCGGCCTGCTTCCACTCGCGCCCGAAGCGACAGTCCAACTTGTCGTAGATCCGAAAGTCCCGGAAGTCGCGGATGTCCTGCGTCTTTTTTCTGGTTGCTGGTTGACCAACGTACCATTGGTTGGTAATATACTATTAAGATATGGTTAATATTAATGGTGATTATATGGTTCATGATGGTTTACCTACAAACCAGGTAGTATACCCTCTGGTAAACATACAAAAAGCTATTGAAAATGGCCATTGAAATAGTGAGTTTTCCCATTAAAAATGGTGATTTTCCATAGTTATGCTAGTTTTACCAGAGGGTATTCCATTATAATTCCAATAACTCCATTATTAATGGATTATACTACCTGGATCCAATAATCCATTATACTAGTGGTTGGTGGTTGAGCTACCCCTCTGAAAAATATGAGTTCGTCAGTTGGGATGATGACATTGGGTTCAATACTAAGTCATGAGTCATGATGACTGGATGATGCCCTTTGGGGGTACCCCAATATTCCCCAATTTGAGGAAACCTCCACATGATGAACACCCAATGTTGAGTTGGGGGAACATGATGTGGGTCTGAACATACTCCCAGATCCATTGGTTTTCATCATTGTCCCAAGAAAAATAGCTATAATCAAACAAACCAATGATGAAAACCAATGGATGAAAACCAATGTCACAATGGGAGTGAAACCAATGGATCTGGGACTATTCGATTGGAAAACCAATGGGGTATACATCATTCTCAGACCAACCCATCTCACCCTTGGATTTCCAGGCCCCGGCCCTCTTTGTCTCTCCCGGTCCTGGTAGGAGGGTATCGTGTTGGTCCGATACTGCGCTAGGCGAGTGGAATCACGCTCGATCCATTCGCGGCCTAGAGAAATCATCCACTGACCGTAGCGGTTTTGGGGTGCTCAATTTGATATATTCCAATATTAATCACCACTAATCATCATGATGGTTTAACGGTTTAACGCAATTTTCATAATTTTCCTCCATTTTGGATATTCCAGTAAATCGAAGTTTCCTAAGTCATGGGGGTACCCCCAAATCATCCATTTGAGATTGGGATTTTCCATTCTAAACCATCCAACTATCGGGGTACCGCCATTTTAAGAAACCCCCGCATATGAGATAACTCTAAAATATACATAACACTTCCATTATTATCATATAAATATACATAATGATACCCAATGGGTCTAACCAACAAGACATGGGGAAACACCAACTGACTATATTCATTACTTGTAGGACTTACATCGTATGTGCTAGTCCAAATCCGTAGATTTTATTGGGATGCCTCTATAGTTAATCCCCCAAAAGCACCAAACATCAACACAGTAATCCATGATAGCACATGTAGGTTTTCGAACAACCAATACATAAGATTTCATCAGCCATGGGAAAAATGGGGATTCAACAAACAAATAAGGGTGTTTCTGGCAGGATAGATGAAAGCAACACGGCATCACCAAGCGGTTCCTGGAACCTTAAGGATTGTCAGTCTCGATAGGAGAACCATGTTCCAATGAAATTCTTAGGGTTGAGTTGTTGGTTGGGTAGCTGGTACTCACAGATTTCTTAGGGGCTAGTGGTTGGTCCCAGTCAAAGTCAGCACCAATCAGCACTGGGTTTTCATCAGACTGCTTCAACTCGAAGGACTTACGAAAGATCTTTGAGTCTTTGAGTCGGGGTTTGCCACTTGACCCAATTTTTTGAACCTTTCAGGTACTTCATGATAGCCTTGAAGACTGCAAGCTATCCACATATGTGGTGGGACATAGCAACAAGACTTACCACCAGAAACTAATGGATATGGGTAGCCTCTGGTAGTCAAACCTGGTAGAAAACAACCTGTTCCAGGCTGCTTGGCCCATTGAAAATGGTGGTTGTCCATGGCCGTTGCCTAAAATGGCTGGTGTTAGCACAAAGCCGGCCTTGCGCCAGCAGTTGATCCTCCTCATTGCCCATCTCCACCTGAGACGCTGAAAACATACGGACATTCCCGATGTGGCTTATGTCAATGGATTGGTTTAAGGGAACATCTACAGGAAACCATCGTTTTTTCCATTAAACATGGGGTTTTCCTGTAAATTTCCCCTTAAACCAATCCATTTATTATGCTGCTACGCTTACTCCGTACTACTCAGTTCATCTCTCTGGATCCATCAACCACCGCTAAATTTTTTTGGCAGCTTTCGTCCCTCAGATACACGGAATCAAGAATCCACAAAGATCTGGGTCAATAATCATTCACTCTCCAAAGTTGGCCAACTATTGGGATGATTCCCCAATTCCAATTAATCCAATTTGCCGATTCCCATCATTCCAGGGTACCCGGTCGCAGTGAGGTATAACATCATTCGGAGTTGGCCAACTATTGGGATGATTCCCCAATTCCAATTAATCCAATTTGCCGATTCCCATCATTCCAGGGTACCCGGTCGCAGTGAGGTATAACATATTCGGAGTTCCATAATGATCGGTTTTATACTCTCATGGTTGGTGACATCACAATGTATATCTCCATTATAGCCAATGTTAGGGAACATTCCATAATGAATCACATCAACATGTTTCCATTCTATTCCCAATACCAATACAATAATCCGCCATGTATTATCATTAAATTCCATACCTTCCCATTCCTTATTGGATATTGTCAATGATTTTCCCATAATATATCCGATTAAGCCACCAAACATATCCCGCTCCCATCTGATTGAATACTTGATAGCTTCTCCCATTCATAATATGCATTTTTCATTCTCCCCACTAAATTAAGTAATATAACTCTCCCATCTTGATGACCTATCAGACATCCATTGTCACTTCTACCATCATATTCTTGATACTTAGACCATGTTAAACTTCCAATAAAACCTTATAGTATCTTACAACTCATGTTCAAAACTACATTTTGGACATCTTACAATTCACAGTTCATAGTTCATAGTATCTTATAATTCATGATTAAAACATCTTAAAACTCAATTAAATATCATTAAATCCACATTTTACTAGGCTTTAAAGGTCCCCGTGAAATATCAACCAGTCCACCAGGCTTGACCAAGCCACGCCCGCGCGCTGGAAGAGACGAAGCAGTTCCTGCTGCAGCCAGTAGTTCAGCTTGTTGCCGGAGGCCGCCTCGGCGTGGAAAAAAAACCAACAAACTGGGGTGCAAATGCCCATTAGTTGGTTAAACATATTGATTAATGGTTGGTTAAACTAATAAACTAATATTAGTTGGTTAATAGTTAAAACATGTTGAATAAACTCATATTAGTTGGCGGGAAAAAACAAACAGTTTATCTAACCTCCCAGAAAAAAACGGTAGTTATACGTGTTTTACTTAACTACTGTGGATGATTGCGAAATCCCGCACCACCAAAAGGATAGTTGAAACCTTGATGAAGAATGGGAGAACCAAGCTACCAACTGGTGCAGGACTTCGCAACCATCCAGTGTATGGGAGAAAAATGAACTTCTATCCTCAGTCACACATGGCAATGGGAAATCACCTGTAAATATCGAGGTTTCAATGGGACAATCACCTATAAAAGGGTGCTTTTCAGTTGCCATTTTTGATTCCCGCAGGGTGAAATCAATCAAAAAGGACAAATTGGGATAGCAACTACTGACTGGATCTGTACAAGATCAAGCAATACGAATTTGATTGAACCCTTGTGATTCCTTATGATGATTGAAGCTTGAACCGTCCCATCCGTGGCCAAACAAAACCTTAGGCCTATTGGTCGCTGGCCTTTCCTTGTCCTCCGAAAAAGTCATTCAGCTTCCTTTTGTGACCCCGATGTGAATTTATTCTATTGCCCGTATGAAGAGTCGTCATTTTTCCTTCAGCAATGTTGATGTTGCTGATATGGTCTCCATAATGAATCCATAATATATCCATGAACATTCGAGTTTGGATCAAAATCCAGCTACGCCCAAAAAAATTGGATGGTTAATACTAAAAAATGACCATCTATGATCCCTTGGGTCTGAATTTTCCTCCCATCCTACCACGAAGAATCTCCATCTCAGTTCCACAGTATCCACACCGCTGAGAGATCGGACAATCTGCTGTCGCCAGTATTCCAGGAAACCATCCAACTTGACACCTGCGCAGGTTTGAATCAATGGCACCGGAAGCGCGGCTCCGGTTAACTGGTGATGAATGGCATGTCCTTTTTCTATGGAATATGATGATGCAAATAAGGAGAGATATAAGTTATGTAAGTATTATATATATACAATAAACTGCTAAATTTCATAAACCCTAGCCTCTATAGGAAAGAAAAAACAAAAAAACGTTATATATCTGCAGGTACCTGTCATAAGTTTTAAAACACTTAAAACGACTTAAACACAAACGGAAGACAACCGATAAGCTACTTAGCTAATTAGCTACTAAAGTGGAAACGAAAGAGTGTTTCGCCAAAAGATAATTCCAAAAAAAGTATATATAGTTCCTTTTTTTTCGGAACTATAATTTTGGAATCCGTTTTCAAAAGTGTTTCACCAAAATATAATTCAAAAAAAAAATATAGTTCCTTTTTTTTCGGAACTATAATTTTGGAATCCTTTTTCAAAAGTGTTTCACCAAAATATAATTCAAAAAAAATTATAGTTCCTTTTTTTTTCGAACTATAATTTTGGAATCCTTTTTCAAAAGTGTTTCACCAAAATATAATTCCAAAAAAAATATATAGTTCCTTTTTTTCGGAACTATAATTTTGGAATCCTTTTTCAAAAGTGTTTCACCAAAATATAATTCCAAAAAAAGTATATTGTTATAGTTCCTTTTTCTTGGAAGTATAACTTTGGAATCCTTTTTCACAAAGTGTTTCACCAAAATATAATTCCAAAAAGATATAGTTCCTTTTTTTTCGGAACTATAATTTTGGAATCCTTTTTCAAAAGTGTTTCACCAAAATATAATTCCAAAAAACATATATAGTTCCTTTTTTTTCGGAACTATAATTTTGAAATCCTTTTTCAAACGTGTTTCACCAAAATATAATTCAAAAAAAAATATAGTTCCTTTTTTTTTCGGAACTATAATTTTGGAATCCTTTTTCAAAAGTGTTTCACCAAAATATAATTCAAAGAAAATATATAGTTCCTTTTTTTCGGAACTATAATTTTGGAATCCTTTTGCAAAAGTGTTTCACCAAAATATAATTCCAAAAAAATATAGTTCGTTTCCTTTTCGGAACTATAATTTTGGAATCCGTTTTAAAAAGTGTTTCACCAAAATATAATTCAAAAAGAATACAGTTCCTTTTTTTTTCGGAACTATAATTTTGAAATCCTTTTTCTAAAAATGTTTCACCAAAATATAATTCCAAAAAACATATATAATTCCACTTTTTCGGAACTATAATTTTGGAATCCTTTTTCAAAAACAAAACAATGTTTTTTCCAGCAAAATTGGTCCCAAAACGGTGACAATGTATTAGCAACATGCCTGGAAAAAGCATTATAAATTGTAGTCTAGTTCCAAAAAAATGGAACTATATGATTTTTCTTGGAATTATATTTTGGTGAAACACTTTTGAAAAAGGATTCCAAAATTATAGTTCCGAAAAAAAAGGAACTATATATTTTTTTGGAATTATATTTTGGTGAAACACTTTTGAAAAAGGATTCCAAAATTATAGTTCCGAAAAAAAAGGAACTATATATATTTTTTTGGAATTATATTTTGGTGAAACACTTTTGAAAAAGGATTCCAAAATTATAGTTCCGAAGAAAAAAGAACTATAGATTTTTTTTTGGAATTATATTTTGGTGAAACACTTTTGAAAAAAGGATTCCAAAATTATAGTTCCGAAAAAAAGGAACTATATTTTTTTTGGATTTATCTTTTGGTGAAACACTTTTGAAAAAGGATTCGAAAATTATAGTTCCGAAAAAAAGGAACTATATTTTTTTGGATTTATCTTTTGGTGAAACACTTTTGAAAAAGGATTCGAAAATTATAGCTCCGAAAAAAAATGAACTATATTTTTTTTTAGAATTATATTTTGGTGAAACACTTTTGAAAAAGGATTCCAAAATTATAGTTCCGAAAAAAAAGGAACTATATTTTTTTTTGAACTATATTTTGGTGAAACACTTTTGAAAAAGGATTCCAAAATTATAGTTCCGAAAAAAAAGGAACTATATATTTTTTTGGAATTTTATTTTGGTGAAACACTTTTGAAAAAGGATTCCAAAATTATAGTTCCGAAAAAAAAGGAACTATATTTTTTTTTGGAATTATATTTTGGTGAGACACTTTTGAAAAAGGATTCGAAAATTGTAGTTCCGAAAAAAAAAGGAACTATATCTTTTTGGAATTATATTTTGGTGAAACACTTTTGAAAAAGGATTTCAAAATTATAGTTCCGAAAAAAAAGGAACTATATTTTTTTTTGAATTATATTTTGGTGAAACACTTTTGAAAAAGGATTCCAAAATTATAGTTCCGAAAAAAAAGGAATTATATATTTTTTTGGAATTTTATTTTGGTGAAACACGTTTGAAAAAGGATTTCAAAATTATAGTTCCGAAAAAAAAGGAACTATATTTTTTTTTGGAATTATATTTTGGTGAAGCACTTTTGAAAAAGGATTCGAAAAT
Source organism: Cladocopium goreaui (assembly GCA_947184155.2). Classification (NCBI taxonomy): domain Eukaryota; class Dinophyceae; order Suessiales; family Symbiodiniaceae; genus Cladocopium; species Cladocopium goreaui. The sequence continues at coordinate 256,123 of CAMXCT020003458.1, forward strand.
TATAGTTCCGAAAAAAAAGGAACTATATCTTTTTGGAATTATATTTTGGTGAAACACTTTGTGAAAAAGGATTCCAAAGTTATACTTCCAAGAAAAAGGAACTATAACAATATACTTTTTTTGGAATTATATTTTGGTGAAACACTTTTGAAAAAGGATTCCAAAATTATAGTTCCGAAAAAAAGGAACTATATTTTATTTGGAAGTATATTTTGGTGAAACACGTTTTCGTTTCCACTTTAGTAGCTAATTAGCTAAGTAGCTTATCGGTTGTCACATGTTTCCACTACATGCTGACTCAATAGCTGCAGTGGTTTGCCCGCATACAAGCGGATAAATGTTTCCACTGCATGCTGAATCAATAGCTGCTATCTCAGCCTTCATTGCACACTAACAAGCCTTGGCCAGGAATATAACCCTTTTTTAAAAGTTTCCACCTGGAATTGCGCAATTTAGCACAATAAACATATCTATAAACAATTTTCAACATTGGCATATCTGCTATAAGTTTCTGGTAAATATTCAGAAGGCTAATGGCCGGTGCAATGCTAAAAAACGATAGGGATTCTCTGCAAGAATCGCCCCGGTAGACCGATATCATGAAGAACGCATGTTACATGTACCCTCTGGTTATGACTAACATAGCCATGGTATAGATGGCCCATAGAAATAGATAGCTTACCTATTAAAAATGGTGATTTTCCATGGCTATGTTAAATAACCAGATGGTACATGATAAATAATGGATGCCCGCTGGTAAATTAATAGTCTGACCTTAAAAATCACCTTCCAACACCAATGAATGCCAGCGTCTATGTTAATTTACTGGACGGCAATCAATCTTATTGCTCAATATCATTCAAACAAACATGGGATCCTTCTGCTTAGTAATATGGATATCTAAGTGCACTAAAATAACTCCAATGTTGATGCAAAAGCAAATAGCTGTAGGCAATTTCAACCATATTCTCAAATACCAAGCCACACAGACACATAGACCGTGAGAAACGCGCATCTTCAGAGGAAAGTAGTTTAATGCACCCCGCATTTGGCAAGGTCTATGCTTCGAGCCATTCTTGGGGCAAATCGTTGCTATTGCTACAAGTAGGTAAGAAATGGACAGAATCCTCTGATCTTCCCGCTTAAAAGGGATGATTTAGGGACGTTACAACAAGCCCACCGGTGCTCAAGTGACTCTTGTGATGACGCGTAAGTTGATTATTGTATTTGTGTGACTTCGGTGCACATGCAGGCAATATCATAAATATATCATAAATATATCATAAATATATCATAAATATATCATAAATATATCATAAATATATCATAAATATATCATAAATATATCATAAATATATCATAAATATATCATAAATATATCATAAATATATCATAACTATATCATCATATCATGAATATGATAAGTAAATCTTGGATACCCAGAACTATTTGCTGGTGATTCCATCGGGGTTTTACTCGTCAAGAACATGTTGAAAAACCACAATGTTTTAGCCGTAAAAAAACCATGTTCTACATCCATGGTGACCAATAAAATCTATCTTTCCGCAGTTTACTGGATCTTCAAACTATTTTTTCCAGTAAGACTATAGTTCAAGCCCAACTTTTACCCGTTTTTTCCATGCCAAACACACCCAAACGCGACAAACACCGCGCCTGCTTCTGTGCCAAAGGGCTCCTTGAGAAGCTGGGCCACCTTGGGAGAGTCCTGCAGCGAGCAACATGGCCCTTCATCTGCCTAATAGCTATAAATTATCATTGATGTCTAATCTCTATCTATCACTATAATTATCACCTGTAAATATAACTATAATATATATATATATACACGTTATCATGTTATTGATTAATATACACTATGATATATAGCTATACATCACTATTATTACCCTGTGGTTATGACTAACATAGCCATGGTATAGATGGCCCATAGAAATAGATGGTTTACCGTTCTTAAAAATGGAGGGATCTTTCCAGCTATGTTAAATAACCAGATGGTATGGATTGAGATAAACGTCAGCGGTTGATCAACAATTACATAATCATAAAGTATATATACTTATAAGCGCTTCAAGTTTGAGTGCATAAATACTATATAAATTTACTATAAGTTGAAACTTAGGGTTGGAGAGTTTCGGGATATATCAAGTGATATTAATCAGGATATAGCGGCCATTTGTGAAACGATTCAAGCCGTGATGATTCTATGCCGAAGCTGGGGACTTTTGGGACTTCTCATGGCGCCATGGCGAAACGCAGCTAGCGAGCGGCTCGCTAGGCGAGCAACCACCGAAACGCAGCAAATGACAATGCTTTTCCAGAGTCCATCAGTCAGATTTTTGGGTATTTCCGCAGCTTGGACTTCACGATCCTTGAACTGGATTACGTCTTGGCAGAGTGAGCTAAGCTTGCTACAGTGAGTGGGATGGAAAATGAGTTCCCATCCCTTTGGAATGTGAAGATAGACGCGTTTAAGCAAGTTTGTGTTTGAACACAGATGATTTCAGACAGATGTCTTGGATATATTAATTGCTCCCGTGGATGCATTTCCTGTCCATAGAAACCAATATATACTCACATAATAAACATATAATATATAATTAAACATCATAACTTATAACCATCTAGCAGCACGCAACCCAGCTCAATTGAATATGGAGCGTCCTGAGGTACAGTCATTGAACAAGATTGAACACACACATACGGTATGTCTTAGTACAATCCCATTGGCACATGTTGTCCATCTCTGTACTCCCAAAGGACAATGGCAAAATATGGCAAATCACGCGTCTGCATGCGTCTGCAACGCTGTTGGATTTGAGCTGCATCACATTTTCGGCTCTGCTTCTGCGAAATCTTGCAGCACCACATACTTTAAGGGTATACCCTCTGGTAATGACTAACAGTTTGCTATTGAAAATGGCCCATAGAAATAGTTGATTAAAGATGGTGATTTTCCATAGCTATGTTAGTTTACCAGAGGGTAGTTGCTTTGTTGAATTTCGATATTTTCAACATTTCATCAAACTTCGGACAGCTAAAGGCCATCACTGTTGCCCACACTGGACCATCAAAGGCTTCTCTTCGCTCGGTTGAATACCATACTCACACACACAAGGAGTTGGCTGAATGGCAACAAAGGAACCAAACTTCACTTAATGTGGTAATTAATTCCAATAATATACAATAAACCTACCATTTCGGGATGGTTTATACCACTCATTTGTGGTGATTTCGGGGATGGTTTCTTATTGCTTTATCAACATCGTTGTTGTTTCTGATATCACCTCCCTAATAGTAAACACCGGTCATAAAACCTCATGTGGTGGTGGATTTGTTCTTTTTCGGGTCCCATACAGGGAAGCCGCTACTACCAATATCCACGGCCGTGATGTAATCCGTTTGCCCCTTGCCGTGAATAAATCTGTATGTCTTCCCTTGAACAACCATGGCTTGGTGGAAATGCTGGGCGTTCAACAGGAAGATTAGGAAGATTCAATGAAAAAATAACCCTTATTCGCACAGTACCTATGCTGTGCAAGCCTATATGTGGAGTCCCAAAACGGCATCAGTAAGTTAGTGGTTTTCCAAAGGCTGTGGCCAGTTTCACCTTGAAGAGCTCTGTAGTAGGGATGGTTGGGGTTGGGGGATTTGGCAGCCGCCTCCCCCCTTGTCTCAATGGATTGGTTTAAGGGAAAATCTACAGGAAACCATTGTTTTTACCATCAGATATAGGGGTTTCCTGTAAATTTTCCCATCATCCAATTCTGTGATTGTCCATGTTCAACGTTACAATACCGTTTCGATTGCCAGTTCACATGTGAATTCGCAGATGCAGCACCGCCGAATGTCCAGCGTAGCTGGCGATCTTTCTCCTGCTGGATTATGCTTATCCTGATGGAAGGATCTTAGTCAAATATGATATGGTCATGTGGTGTCTATGTGGGTATACTTCTGTCTATAGATTCGACGGTGGTGCCCAAACAGGTCTCAAAAAAAGGCTTTGTTTTCCAAATTATTCCATACATTTCCAAATGTTTTCCATACTCATCTACACAAAAAATCTCACAAATCTCTCATCTTTCGCCGATCGACTTGACATCTTTCACCCCTTGCGACTTCATCAATTTCTGTCGAAACGTCGTTTGGGCACCACCGGTTGCGGGCGCCCGTCACCGCCTCCAACCGCCGTCGCCGGTCGCTCAAAAGGTCCCTCCGGTGCCGCAGTCGCAGTCCGCCAGGGGCGTGGCTTCGGTGGCTTCGGGGGGCTGGCCGCCATGGCCCAACTTCCTGGGTCAATGGGAAGGGAACATTTACAGGTTTAAGCCCTATGGTTTTTAAGGGAAAATCATGGAATATCTATATGGTTTCCGGTTAATTATATAAGATTTTCCCAATAAAAACCAATCCATTGAGACAACACACGGCGACGGTTCGGTGCCTTACTGAATAGCCAAGTTTAAGGACGGTCAAGGCACCATGGCCTTGGACGAACACGGCGCGTCGCCTGTGCACCTGGTGCACCTGTCAAGGGAGAATCCCCGCTATAAAAACTGAGCTGTTGGATGGTGAAACCACAAAAAATCAGGGGAAACTTCGGGATTTTCAGAATTGGAAAACCCCATTTATAGAATGTATTTCATCCCAGTTATAACCAGTTATAACTACTAAATGGGGGATCAAAATTTTCGACGCCAAACTGAACCAATGGTATTGAAGCACTGAAACTGAACCAGTCACTACCCCAAGAATGTGGATTTTTTCGACCGACACTGGAAAACAGGGAGACGCCATTTTCGAGACTTGTTTGGCAACAGAATTGTTTGGCATCAACTCCCAAATGGTGAAAGTTATTCAATCAGAATATCACTGACAAAAAACCTTGGAATAAGCACGGTATCACCGGTTACAGAACACGGGATCACTATCAATATATCAGAGTCTTCAGAGCCCTCAGAAAGGTGCCGATTGGTGAACCAATCAGTGGAAAAGGGACATCTAGGGACTAAAAACCAATTGGAACACTGAAACAGTTGTTGGTGCACTTTAGTTGGCGTTTCTTTCTTCAAGGGGAAACACAGACCGGGATGTTGTGACAGCACCAAAAACCGGCCGAAACAAACAACTTCGTTCGTTATATTCCAATGTTTGCTTCGCCGTTTTGGAGATGTGTACTTCACCCTCCGCAAGTTGACCGAAAGTGACCCACACTGGGTGAATGAGGCGATGTGTTCTGCAGAGTCACAAAACTTGGCTTCGCCATACGCCGATACATCGCGGGATCTGATGTCGATCTGATTTACTCAGTGGCACTATACCTTCTGAAAACCATCGAAGCCGTAAACATATCTCCATGGTCTGCAGTTCTTTTTCCAAGCGCAGGCCATTTTGGGATAGTTGCTACCATCATTCCAGTGACGTCGCAGTGACGTCGGTCGTGGTTTATTCCGAATTATGGTTGGTTTAATCACCATCATTCACCATCAATCAATCACCATTAACCACCATTAAACCACCATTGAACCAGCATTCAATCGCCATTGCGTCACTATTCAACACCACTAAATCCCATAAAAACCCTATAAATCACCATTAAACCACCACCAAATCCCATAAAACCCCTATAAATCACCATGAATTAAGCCCTCTCCCGGATGATTGGCAGCGGCCGCGTCGCTACGTCGCGCCTTTCTTCTCCTCCTTCTCCGGCCCTGGCTGCGGTCGCAGGTCCTCCGGCGAGGGGTAAAGGAACCTGGGGCGGCAGAGTCATGGGGCAGGATTCGATGGGTTAGTCCATGGAAATTTGAAATACCATGAACAAATGGAATACTTTGGAACACATGTGAATCCATTGGTATTCCGGAATGGATAGAAATGGTGACTTAAACATATTTAAACCGAAATAGAACTCCTCTGTAGCTATAACTAAGTCATACAACAAAGTTGGTACTTAGCCACACTTTTGCTATTTCAGTCACCATTGGTTGGATTGACAATCTTTTGCCATCGGCAAACCTAACATCTTCTTGTCTACTTGTTGGTTTAACCCGAGCAATTTGCACGTCAGGGATCAGCATTCCAAACAGGAATGGTAAAGACGAAATGTTTGAAACCCAACTGTGATGGACATACCACCAATACTTGAACATATGGGAAAACAACCTATCTGAAGAATGGGAGACCCACCCCAAACATATGGGGATGTCAACAGAACACCCGCAGATGCTAAGTGGTTGGTGGGATATCATACTCTGTTTGCTATCATCTGCTGAGACATATTGTAGAAATCAGGATTTTTAGGCCAAAGTCGCTTCAAGTAGAGGCACAACGTCGATGAGACACCTTACGAGAGTGATGCTGCAAAAAACATCAAAAAACAGCATCCGACTCATTGCAAGTCAACAGCGCTTAAACAGACCAGTGATTGAGACCAGTGAGCAAACATGTATGATATTCTTGGTTTTGGGTGATCTTGCTTACATAGGCGTCCTCAATTGCAGAGGTGTAAGAATAATCAATATGGTCAATTTTATCCGGTCAATAATCTACCCATGTCTTTGTAGCCAAATCGGATGATCTTTGGTAGGCCGTCAATAGTTGATCGGCAAGTCGAAGGATCATTGACCGATACCAACCGCAAATTAGAACTGCTGGGCCGCTTTTGAACATGTCAACTGGGCCGCTCGATTCGAAAATTTGTGGTTGGTTGCTGTTATAAATATCCACATCTTCTATTGATTCTATTGTCTTTACTGCTATGATCTCTTCACTCAATCTGCTAGAAGTCATGCTGCCCATCAAACTTGCTACTTGGATTCTTGCGCATTCAATTGTGCTCGGGTTAAGATGGTTAAGTGATGTTAAGTGGCCGAAACAAGTTGCCACCTTGCCATCGCCATCCCGGCAGACATGAAACCGATCTCCGCAAGATCAACATGGCCACACCAGCATCTACTGAATTCATGTTAGATACCATTCAAAACAGTGATACATATGTTAGATACTGATATATAGATAGTGACATATAGTGATATAATCTTTGCTGGGGATGAACCGGTATGAGATACTGACAAGAATTAAAAAAACACATCAAACTACCATTCAACCCCCAAATGCCATGTTTACTGTCTACATCCGATGTTCGGAACATCCCATCCCAGGCTCAGCAGACAAAGTTGGGGGCTGCGATCATAGGATCTGACAGCATAGCACCGCAGATGCACCACACAATGGCCTGAAGAAAGCGCTTGTTTCGGAGCGGTGCCTTGTGCGTCTTGTGCCTTGAACTTTCACCATGACTTGAACTGATGATACAAAGACGCTTTGAATTGGACAAAACTCAAAAAGTCGTTGTTATTTGACAATGAAATGCTCGGAAATTCTGTGTTTCATAGCTTCAGCGAAGTTCCAAGTCACGTTTTCGGATTGCAATCTCTCCTCTTAGCAAATTCCAGGCTGTTTTCCTCCAAGGCTCACTAATCAAGTTGGCCAGCACCAAGGGCCCGGGGATAGCGCGACTGTCCTGGAGACGTTCGATCCATCAACTGTTCACCCTCTGGTCAACGGACAAAAAACTGATGGGAAAATCACCATCTTTAATGGGTAAATCCACTATAGTCACTATCACTATAAATTAATGGGTAAATCCACTATAGTCACTATAAATATGGTTATTTTCAATAGCAAACTGTTAGTTCTGTTAGTTTGCCAGAGAGTATATATTTTTGTGTCATCTGGGGTATTTTAGGTGTTTCCAAAACTAGGGGATATGCCCAAATCGCCTTGCTCCACCTGAGTGTCAGTAGCTTAGGCTGCGCATGTTCCTAATTTTTTTGCGCATGGCGCTCCACATGGCGCTCCCACTTGACCCATCCAACGTGGGAATGAACACAGTTGGTTGCATTACATATATATATATACATACACACATATATATATATATATTTATATACATATATATATACATATCTATATATACATATACATCTATATATATATATATGATATACATATGTATATGTATATATATATATATTGATGTATGTGGTTAATTATTATCTCAGTATATCCCACTATATCTCCACCAGTATCTGACTATATCCCCATGAACCCATTTATGTTTGTCTTGGTAGCTCCCGATTTTTCAAGCTTCCAAGTTTTAGTGCCCCGAAGTCACCATTCTTTGAAATGGGACACTCTCTGGTAATCACACATGACTTGCTGGAGCATCTCCCATTTAGACAGGATTTTCCTGTCGGATTTCCCAGCTCTCCATGTTGTGCTGACCGACTCCTCTCCAAGTCACCCAAGCCGCACAGCCGCACTACCCGGTCCTGGTTTTTCAACACGGCAGGCAACACGAAGAGCATGGATAACGCGCCGACGAAGCTGCAAAAGGATGACCTTTTCTTGAAAGAAATGAGGCGGTGCCAACCTTGTTTAGCTAAGTCGGTTGAAGAAAATAACATTAATTAACATAATTAGGGTTTGTGGATGTTGATGTAGATATATTGAACTAGTTAATGGGGTTTACAAACCAAGTTTAAACTGGAGGACACCTCACAAAAAATGGATTTAAATGAATTGTATACAATTATATAAATTAGATTAAATTAGTATTCTTAGAATTAGACTAATTTACAAACATGAAAGTTTCACTGGTACTCTGTTGTTCTGGTTACCAACCAAAAAAGGGAATGATCAGAATCAGAATTCACAAACATGTTAAAATCTGTAGGTCCTTAGGGCTAGCAACAATACTTGTGATACACTGTTACACTACGGGATGTACTGAAAGTCATGTCCAAATGCTCCATGCCGGGTGGTGACTAAGTCTTTCACCTGGCTCATGGTTGGCGGGTGTAGCCCAACGATGCACCAACAGGAACTGTTGGGGACGAGAGATGATGATTTTGGCAGCTAGTGCTGTGCTGTCATAACATACTGAACTTAACATCTTCATTCAGGTTTACTGATGGGGATCAACCAAATAATAGTAACATGTGGGGATTTGATACTTTGATGACCCAACTCTACTTGCTTTAATTTTGGGCAAACTTAGATGGTTTAGGACCATCAGAACCCCCATGTTTGAACCATACCCTGATGCTATACGCTAGAGTACTGCAACTCGAAAGAAAATTGGCCACGCCAGTAGCAAATGTTAAACCACGGACATGGGACCGACGAGAACACGTAAATAAAAGCAGTTGTAGGGTAAATAATCCTGAGGACAAAATGAAAGACTGATGTGGTAGCAGCAGTTGTAGTAGAACAGAAATTCTGTTTGTATATAATCAGTAAGGTGGTGGTGGTGGCGCTGGTCCTGGATGTAGTTGTAGTAACATGGAATAATTTATGATGACAAAAACACTGGTGCTGAGTGTACTAAGCCTTTAATCGTTGATCATCATGTTCCTCTTTAAGTGGCAATTTTGGGGGTATACCCAATTTCAGACATCCACATATCATCTTGTTGGTTCTATATCCCATGATGCCCCCCATGATTCCCATGATTTCCCCATCAACCATCACCCAACCCATCATATGTCAACTTTCATGCGGAACAAACTGTAGCAGGGTGAGCCGTGCTAGACCCCAGCGATGTTTCTTGGGTAAAAAACACCCAGTTTCTTCTAGACTGTCAATGACATTTGGGTGTGTCTGAAAATTGGGACCCTAAAATCGTCCTTTTAAATGGCACAGTCAAAAAATCAACCATCGGATTTTGAAAAGGAAACCATTGAACATCACCATTCTTTTTACCCATATATGGACATGGGTTATTTTAAAAGGTTATTAAATGGTCTTTACAGAAGGTTCATAATGGGATATTAATAAATGATAAATGATTAATATACCAAAAATGGGTTCATTTATTTACATAACCCATTATTAATGGTATATTAAGAATATTATTGAAAACCAATTAATAACTAAACATTAATAATAGGTTATTTTTAATATATTTGCTTCAATATCCCATATTAACACATTTAAATAGCCCATTATTAATGGTATATTAAAAATATCATTGAAACAAAACATTGCTAATGGTATATTAATGGTATATTAATTAATGGTATATTAATGGTATATTATTGAAAAAACATGGCTTACTTTTGGGATAGAGCCATTTTGACAATTACCATCTTCACGCGATCGTCCCAAAGGAGCCCAAGATATATCTCAATGGGGCGATCCTAGAATTGTCATCGTTGATTACGAAGTATCGGATAATGGTTAGTAATGGTTAGTTTTGTCATCATTGATTCATCAAGAAAGAACAGCCTTCTAACATGGTGAGTGGAATGTTTTTTGGATGTTACTAACCATTGAGTATTGATCCTATTATCCTAGTGCTAACCATTACCAACCATTATAGGGATATACATGTTACTAACCATTCTTTTTTGTGGTTGATAACGCTTGTCTCCAACCGTTGATAATGAGTACCCTCTGGTAATGACTAACAGTTTGCGAACTTGAAAATGGCCATAGAAATAGTGGATTTACCCATTGAACATGGTGATTTTCCATATAAATCCCCATTTTCCCATGGTTTTCCTATGGTTTTCCCATTAGTTTACCACAGGGTAGTAATGGGTAGGACTATGTATCACCGGGCGAAAAAAGGGGGCCCACTGATTCACCACTTTTTCGAGTCGCGTTGCAACTATGATCCCCACGAATCGGGAAGCCTTAAGAACTCCCAGCCGTTTCCCAACCCTTATTAGCCATTATCAACCAGCACTAACCATAATTGACCATCATCAACCATCATCAACCATCACTCATCATCACCATCATCATCATCATCGTCATCATCGTCATCATCGTCATCCTGTATTATCATATATTATCATCAAAACCACGGGTCACACCAAGTGACACCAGGCCAGTCATGAAGAGTGCACGTTCCACGGGTAACATGAAGAGAGTGCACAGCTGAAGCATCACCAAGGAGATCACCTTGTTGCGATCCGTGGTAGGAAGTTTTCCCACGGGAAAACGCTCCCACGGTAAAACGTTACCACGGTGGCATGCGGTAAAACTTATGCCGAAAGAATGGGAGTGGGAATTCATATGGACATATAGTTGATAAATATTGATGGTGAAACCATAAAAGTGGGAATCTAATAGTGATGAATTTATGAATGGTGAACATATGTGAAAATCCAGTTGTGTGGACCCGGATGAATGTGAAGCCTGGTCGACTAAGTCCATTTACAGTAGCTGTGATCCTGCAGTTCTTCTCGATGCTAGAAAAGGGCTCCTGCATTTTTAATCATTTTTGTTCAAACCCTGGCAATGGTGCCTTTTGTGAGTACATTAAGACCATTCTGTATGAACTTCACTCCAAAATGTTGCTGCATAACTGGTCGTCAGCGGGGAGGGTGGGCATGCCGTGTCTTGGCAAGTTGTTACCTGATCGCTGGTTTCATTCAATGCCAAACAACCCCAAATATGGATGTATAATGTAAGATAATTAATTACTACCAGATCACATCTCCACGTTATCCTAACCCAGTGCTTAGAATAGTATCTCCAGAAACAAATTTTGAGCTATGGATTCTTTTCGTTCTATTCCTCCATTTGTGGTTTAAAAAAGAAACTGTTCACCAACCAAACCGAGATGGTTAAATAGTAGCATTGGCCAATAATGTAGTAACTCCTGCTATCTTGATGATGGTTGGGTTTGGATCATCACCCATTATACCTTAATTATTTGGGGGATCTATTTAGGATCAAAACCTACTATTATATTATTCTACCATATGTTTTTTGGGATGAAACCGCATTTACCAGATATTTTAGTGTGAACTAAGGGTAGGGTGAGTTGTGACCTGGTCTCATGATCTTCCAGACTCCAGTTTTAACATGTCCCAACAGTTCCAGTGACGGCCGCCAAGTACTTCTGCAAGTTCTGCAACATATCTGGATGCTTGCCTCACAGGAGTCCATCGTCACAATCGATTTGCGATGAACAACTCTTGTCGCAAATTGGAATTCAACTAACAAACCTGGAGGTGCCAGGAAAAACATGCGGAATGAACATTCTGAATATCTCTGATACCTTCTGAAGGGTATCAGAATACTGCCAACTGGATCCGGCACTTTTCAGGGTATCAAAAGACGTCAACAAAGGGTGATGGATTTATCCCTCTTGTTCAAGTACTCACAAAAGTAGTGGAAAGGCAAGGGCAGGTCAACAAAACAAGCAACTGCTTCAATCAACACACAGTCGTCATCCGAATTTGCCAAGTCATCTCATCTTCCAAGAAACAAACACCAGTTCCGGCACTTTCTAGGGCATTTTGAAGGGCGCCAGCCGTTTCACCATGTGTTTCACCATGTGTTTCACCATGTTTCGGCGAGGAGCAGTTGCGGTAGTAGGTGATGGTGTAGTACGTGCCCAGGATGGCGCCCAAGATGTTGGAATGGACCAGGATCAGGAAGCCACTTCGAGCTGTGACCTAAAAAGTGCCGTGGCCGACATGATGAACCATGGGTTACCATCTGGTTATGACTAACATAGACATGGAAAATCACCATGCTATTAATAGGTAAACCGTAAACATCCGTAAACCATCTATTTCTATGGGCCATCTATACCATGGCGAACTGTTAGTCATAACCAGAGGGTAAGCTTTGGGGGTACCTTATTTGCAGACACAAATCATCCCATAGCTCACAAAACCACTAAAGGCTGAAGTCTAACAGCCAAGTGTATCTGAAGGAAACACAAGCCAAAACCGAAAAAAATGGGATTTGAATGGGAGTCCCAGTGTTCTTGCACTGTCCAAGTCTACAAGAACGGTGAAGGTCAGATAATTGTGGCATTTTCGAAAGGCCAAACAATTTTGGGCGACATGGCCAGCATTTTTGCTCAGTGACAAAGTAGGCAAAGAAGCCGTAGTAGCCTCAAGTGGAACCAGGTGATGGATTTTTTTCGCATATGCAGAGTGGTTGGATCGGTGTTCGGAGGTTTTGTATTGTGGATGTGTCTTGCAACTGGATAGATTGGATCAAACAGGGGAATTCGAGCGTCTCAGATCTGGCCAACTGGAACACCAATCAGTATCTGTCTAAAGTACAGTTGCCACCGAGGATCTGAGCTGAAACTAGAGCGTGCTCTGGTCACTGGGAAGTTCCTTTTAAAAACATAGAAGCTGAGACTCTTGTGCAAGTCAGAAAACATGCATTTTCTCAATCATCACTTGTCCGTGCATGTTCTGTTAAGCGGGTTGCGTGCCTCGGAACTTGTGATCCCCACCGAACATCAGTGAAGCGTTGAAGCCCTTGAAGCATGTAGCCATCCACCAAGGGTTTCCCCATGTGCCATGGTCAAGGTACATGGAAGATGGAGTAATCCAAACATATAACGCGTACTTCTATGAATCCCTAAATATCATGTACCCTCTGGTTATGACTAACGTAGCTATGGAAGCCATGGCCCATAGAAATAGATGATTTTCCCAGCTATAAACCTCCATTTAGTTCAGGGATTTTCCATGGCTATGTTAATCATAACCATAGGGTAATGAATTGATGACCATCCCCCAGCAACTAGGGATATCATGATATTCCCATGATTGATATCCTCAATATCCTCAATACCCTCTGGTAATTTAACGTAGCTATTGAAAATGGCCATCTATAGTGGATTTTCCCATTAATAGCATGGTGATTTTCAATAGCTATGTTAAATTACCAGAGGGTATATCCCATGGTTAAACACCCTATTTTTGCTGGTTCAATCATTTAAAATCCCCAACTTTTTCCCACCAGGCCACACCATTGCCATCCACCGAAGGCGATCGAGACGTAAGGGGCAGGATCTGACTCACCTGGTAACCAAAAAAAAGGCGAAAAAAGATGGAAAAAATGGAAAAAATGGTCCACAACTGACCATGGTACTGGTGATTTTATGATGCTTTTTAATCACCAATCTTGATGTTTTGATGATTTGCTGGTCATCTTTTGCTGGTTGGTACTGGTGATTTTCCATCAAAACTAAAGGATTAGTTTCCATCCAGTTGGTCGAGGATGATTTAAGGGATGGAAAGCAGAAAAATCACCAGTCAGGATCTATAGCCATGAAACCTTGGTCTATGGATAATAGATGATAATCAGGATATCATATATTATCATTATCACTATAATAATATATTATCATTATGATAACCTATAATTTGATTATCACCTAATCACCAGTCGACCAGTCTATGATAGTCATCATAGATAGCCTCCGGTGTCATCAGCTCCATGGCTTACTGGAAAAATCCACCATTAAATTATCGATGATTTTCCCAGCTAAACCCGGAGCTTAACCTCCCTATTGTAGGGGGTTCCCAGCTAGCCATGTTTGACATCAAGACTCGGGATCCAATTGCCACCGGAATGAGATTTAAGATGATTTTAAGCAAAAATATCAGGAATTAAAACCATCATCAGGAATGGAAGTATGACTATAGACCATAGAATAGAACTGGACCAAAAGAAACTTATGAAGATTTGAGGATCCAATCACCCAAACATTTTCATCATCGGGAGGCTGAGTCATGGTAAGACGTGTGCTTGCTAACAGCATTGTAAGATGAAAAGACGCGTCTACTCGTAAAACAAAAATGAACAGAGGAAGCAACATGGGGGACACCTTTCTTTCTACCCCAAATTAGGAGGTGATGTTTGATGCCAAGCTGCCCGTGCAGCCGCGCAACTCCCAGCGTTGAACCTGAGGATATGGACTCACCTGGCGAAGCAGAAGCAGTTGGTGAGTAAACATCGTTGGTCTGGGTAAATTATAGTAAATCACTAATCTGAAATCATTGAGACAAGCGAAAACCATCTAAAACCATGATTAGTTGGGTTACCAGAACTAAGTTATCCCCAATAATGATTGGGTTATTCACTCATCTGAAATGAGGTTATATAATAGATATAGGGATAATTCCTCTTACTAACCATCAATCGAGTGAGGTCGCAATGAGTTCGTTGCAATCTACCCAGATTGGTGGATTACGTCTGTCTACTGGTGAACTCTTTTCTTACTCTGGGGATATCATTTTATATGTGACAAAACAATTGTAATGGACATATTTTTCTTACAATGGGGATAAAATTTCTTTATATATACATATATATATATATATGTACAATTGTATAACCGCCAAATTGTCCCATCAATCTTGTCCCATCAAGTAGGTTAATTGAATATTACCAGGGCACAACGTCCGGATATTTTAGTTTTGACCACCACATCTCCTGCCTGAACCAAGATGTTACCAGCCATGCACAAAGCTTTGATCATCCCAGCGAAAGAGATTCCCGTCCTGAGGATCGACCAGTTTGGCCTGAAAATAGGGAGGATTTCACTCATTTCAGACCCCGAAATGACAATTTAAATAGGGATTTTGATGCGGGAATTTAGGAGTAACACATGGATTTATGCCAGAATAAAAGCGGTAAAAACGACCCATCCCCAGTTTCCCATGGTTTTTCGGCGCCTAAGCATATCCCAAGCATCAACAGCCGTTCCAAAGTCGACAGCTGCGACCAGATCTGCAAAGGGTGCCAGGGATGCCACTGCAGCACCGGGGAACTGCCCGGGATGCTGGCAGCCTGCAGGGCATTCGACAGAACCGCCTGGTTGGAAGCTGGTACCTGGGCTGATGGGCTGATGGGCGATGTGATGTGTTTAAGAAACCACTTTTGGGATGAAAAACAAGATGAAATCCTCGTGAATTTCTGGCTGGAATGCTCATTATTCATGGGTAAATCGTAGTTTTGAGAGGGGCGAACTGCAATGCCTTGCCGTCTGCTCCTATTTTTGTTGGCAAAATCATCACGCCGGGTGGGTAATTGAACGTGGCGGCGTTGCCTTTTTGACATTTTGATGTTTGTGGATTCTGTGGCGTTATTCGTTTTGCAAAGGACTTTAGGTCTTTTTGTCAAGTTTGCGTCTCATTTCCATTGGTTTTATTGTCTTTCTGTGCGCAGGCCATGAATTTTTGATATGTCATCCCAGTGGGGGGTCATTTCACAAAGTGACAGTGGGGCAATAGTTTTTGCACATGAAAGGGGCGATTTTTTCTGCAGAGCTGGTGACATCAGTTTGGTCACATCTGTGCCAAGGTCTTGCCAGCAAGAGACATGAGGAAATCTAAGTGTTTCAGGGATTCCCAGCGCCATTGGGATGCTAACGTAGTTGGAAGTTGATAGAGAAGATAACAACATAGTTGGAATGTCAAAGAAGTCAGTAACGTAGCTGGAGGTTCTTACTACCAAGGACGTTAATACCCCACCTCACCCCACCCCGTGCAAGATGTTAGAGAAGTCAATAACATAGTTGGAAGTTCTTGCTACCAAGGACGTCAATACCCCACCCCACCCCAAGATGTTAGACAATTATAGTGACAACTACACGTTCGGTTGTCCACCCGTCGGCCAGATCATGCAAGATCCATCTTTCGTTGCCAAATAGGTGGGAAATCACAAAATCCAACTCAGTCGATGGTTTACAACTTGGGTATTTCCTTGCTATTCCCTAGTATTTTTGGCTAGTAAAATCAACATTGAATCCCAACCATTCCCTATTAGATTCCAATTTGTTCCACTCAATTCAAAGAATCCCCAGTTTCTCTCCCAATTCATAGAAAATCTCACAGGTTTTCCACTCATTTTTCCCCCATGTTCTATCAAAACTATCGAAAATCGCATTTTTTCCACGGATTTTGCCCCGTTTTTCTCCCTCAGAACCCACGGTTTCCGCGTCACCGACGCCGTCGCCGCTGTCTCCACCGTGGCGTTTCCCGCGGAGGCGGCGGCCGCGGCGGCGGAGGCCGACTGTGCGGCGCGGGAGGCGAGGCGCGCTGCTTGGGCGGCAGCGGCAGCGGCGACGCCGGCCTGAGATGCCTTGGAGGGACAGGAAGGAAACGTATGGGGGTATATTTAGTACATATATAGTATATATACATATATATATATATATATCTATCTATCTGTCTATCTATCTGTCTATCTATCTGTCTATCTATCTGTCTATCTATCTGTCTATCTATCTATCTATCTGTCTATCTATCTGTCTATCTATCTATCTATCTGTCTATCTATCTGTCTATCTATCTGTCTATCTATCTGTGATTCTATCTATCTATCTATCTATCTGTCTATCTATCTGTCTATCTATCTGTCTATCTATCTATCTATCTGTCTATCTATCTGTCTATCTATCTGTCTATCTATCTATCTATCTGTCTATCTATCTATCTATCTGTCTATCTATCGATCTGTCTATCTATCTGTCTATCTATCTGTCTATCTATCTATCTATCTGTCTATCTATCTATCTATCTGTCTATCTATCTATCTATCTATCTGTCTATCTATCTGTCTATCTATCTGTCTATCTATCTATCTATCTGTCTATCTATCTGTCTATCTATAAATATATATATATAAATATCTATGAGGATATACAATAAAGTGATTTGTGAATGCAACACAGAAACTTAGAATATATATTTATGGGAGATATACAATATGTAGTTTATGGGGATAAACTTGTTATATATATATATATGCATATATATATATACTATAAGTGATACATGATGGTTGGTTGATGATTATATGAGGTTATACTAGCCAATATATCGAGGATTGCCATATGGAGGTATATAGTAGTTGTCTAATTATTAGCATATATTGATATATACCACAATTTTCGTCATATTATTATTATCCCATATATATATATCCATGTTTTCATCATATCATGATTATAGTTATTTTGGCATCTATATTAGCCATTTAGATAACTATCATTATTGGGGATAGCATCAGGAAGGTCATCTATTATTATATAATATACTATTGGTGATAACTATACGATTATGGGATATTATGGATTATCTATGGAAAAATTCTGGGGTATACAATGTAGTAATTCATGGTAATTTATAGTGATTTAATGGTAAATAGTGGTGGGTGGTTTTCCATAGTGATTTTTCTTAGTGTAGCATTGTTCCATATTGCCTTTTCCAATAACTTTATCGAACAAAAATGGAATATTT
Source organism: Cladocopium goreaui (assembly GCA_947184155.2). Classification (NCBI taxonomy): domain Eukaryota; class Dinophyceae; order Suessiales; family Symbiodiniaceae; genus Cladocopium; species Cladocopium goreaui. The sequence goes on from CAMXCT020003458.1 coordinate 274,218, forward strand.
CAGGTAAATCATCTATGAATAGCAATTTCTGATAGGAACATCACCATTTTTAATACGTAAACTATGGATTCTCTGAAAAAAATAATCAATATTACCCTGAGGTAACTCAACATAGTTGTGGAAAAAACACAATCTTTTGTCAGAGGTAAATCATCTATAACTGGGCCATTAGTGGGACAACACCATTAATGATAGCTAAGTGGATTATGGTCGATAACTTTAACCACTGTTAAGCATTATATAAATTATGGTTGGTTAAATCCCTATTTCACCGCCATTGACCACCATTGAACCACCACCATAGTCGTACATCCATTCACCATTATTAACTATTTTTAACCATTGCATATTAATCATTATGAGCCAATATGAACCAATATAAGAACCATTCTAAATCACCAGTGACTACCATTTTTCACCATTAGTAACTTCAATAGTCACTACCATTAGTAACCATTACAAATCACATTAATTACCATGAAACCAAGTAACCAATAGTCTACGTGGAACACATAAGTTATATGGAAAAATCGATCCTTTATGAAAAATGAGGCACCAGGTAACATATAACCATTTTGGAACAATGAAAAATAGTTCCTTTGATAATCACATTAGCTGGAACATTATTCTCATGGACTGTATTACTAGTGACTAATAATATGGTCTCACTAATATGATTAATTATATTTCATTATCAGTTAAATGAATAGATTAATGGTACTAATGTTCCAATATTATATGATTGTTGGATTAATGGTACTAATGTTAATATGGACTACAGGATGGGGCCCCCCAGTGATGTTAGTTGGTTTATAAACCATTATAATCCCCAGTAACTATAGTTCTATCCACCATAAACCATAGCATTCAGCCACTTATAAATCAACTGAACGCTATCTTGGGGGCCCCATCCTGTATGAGCCTCCTATATTTTCCAGCTATCCTTGGATTAATGGTACTAATGTTAATATGGGCTAGATAATAATATCTGGGTAAATTATAATAATTCACTAACCTGAATCTTGCGCCCATTTGGGGATGATTTCCCTTACTAATCATGATTCCCAGTGAGGTCGTAGTGAGGTCGTGATGAAATTTACCCAGATAATGTTAATTCCTAAAAATTAAGCCACCATGAGACGGGGTCATGATAAACATCATCCCAGTCCTAGGAGGATACAGTATACCCATTTGGATTAATGATTAATGGTACTAATGTTAATATGGAACTGAGATATATTAATGATTAATGGTACTAATGTTAATATGGTACTATGTTAATTTGGTACTAATGTTAAGGATACGTATTAATGATTAATATGGTATTAATTTACCCAGATCAACCGCAGATCACCGTTCCAAGCGTCTGCTGCCCGCGTCGCCAGCTGCGCAGCTGCCACGGAGGCCACGGGGTCGCCACCGGTGGCCTTGGTGAAAGAAGTGGTTACCCTCTAATTTGTTACATAGCTGTGGAAAATGGCACAATTATCTGGGTAAATTATAATATTTCACTAACCTGAATTAAGGCCATTTGGGGATGATTTCCCTTTATAACCATGATTCCAGTGAGGTCGCAGTGAGGTCGTTATAATTTACCCGTTTTCCTCCCGTCAAAGGTCCGCGGCCTGATCAAGTGAAACCGCAGCCTGCCAACATTGGAAAAGTTGGCAAAATAAAAAGGTTGGTCAAAAAGAAAGTCCACGTTGTGGTTGTCTTCTCCATGTCTTTACCATTGCGTAGCCCTTGGCCACTTGCTTCAACGCCTGCGTCCAGCTCCCACCCAGATGTGCACGATCCAGCGTGATGAGCTGGCAGTCCTCCACTTCAGGAAATGTGTCATACTTTTCAAAGCGCCGCAAATATTTGTACAAGTAATTCACAACCCCCTGCTGGCAAGGTATCACTGGTCTCTGTCTGAATCCATAGGGGTGGTTGCGGGCCCCCAACAGAAAAAGACAACGGCAAAAACCCCGTGGCCGTGCTGGCCAGGGATCTCTTGTGACAAGCCCCCTGATCTGGTTAACAATTATAGCAAAATTGTTCGCTTGTTCGCCCAGTCCTATGTTGTGAACAGTGACTTGCTCCAAGCTGTCTATGCACTGGAGAAAATCCGTGCCTGCCAGGTCTTTCCTCTTCAAGGGTGGCATGATTTTCGACCACAAAACAAAAGAAGTAACCAGTTCAATCCAGCTAATCCCTGGGTCTTTTTCGTCAACTTCTTCTGTGTCAGGCCATTCCACTTGTCTCATCCATTGCAACACCATATCTGCGAAGGGGCGTCCCCAAGCGGAATACTGTAGGAATGTTACACCAACATCATAAGCAGCCCGTGGGTAGGGCACCTGCCAGTTTGCAAGAATGTCTCTCGGTTCAGGTGCGGTGTTGGCGCGAAGATCCGCATGAACTGTGAGTTCTGTTTTATCTGCTTGCAGCAAAGCAAAATGTCGACGTAAATCCAAGAGATACGCAAGGAAAGAGCGCAAATACAGTTTATCGCATTGAACATCCATGTACATGTCTTGACATAATTGAGCAACTTCCGGTTGGAAACTTTTGCAGGTGGCCACTGCCATCTCATCTGCTTGTCGGTTACCCAAAATGTCATAAACTTCAAGTGCTGTGTGTGCCAGTGTGGGCTCCTGGTGTGCCTTAACCTTGACAACTGTCTGAGATCCCCTACGGAGTGCCAGCCAGAGACGGTAGACCAGGTCAGGGTCTTCAAGGTGCTGAATATCAGTGAACTGGTGTGCCATCTTACAAAGCAAAAAAGCATGTGTGACACTGGCTGAGTCTGTCTTTATTATGGCCCTACTGCACCATTCGCAAACAGAAACAACCGCCATGAGCTCAGCCCGGTGTATGGTCTGTGGCCCTTGCAGCCTAGCCATGGCCAGGCGTCCCAGTGAGACGGGAAATGTTCCAGTCCGTCTCCAAAGCTCGGCCTGTGCCACCCGCTGGTTATCTGAAACACATGTGTCAATAATGATTGCAAAGGCCCCAAAACGACAGGTGTGTGACTGCGGAAACCTGAGTGAACCATCCGTGTAAAAACATGTTGCAAAGCCTAGGCTATCAAGGTTTTTGAGCCACTGGTTTTGCATTGCTTCATCAAGCATTGGTGGTGGTTGACAATAGTGCAACTGCTGTACAAGCTCATAACTGGGGTGCTGCAAAAGAAATGGCAAATCATGAAATTCCAAACCCTGGGTCAGGCAGTGATTAAGCGTGGCATCATATGGTTGCCGAACTTCCTGGGCTGCTGCACACTCAAAAAGCCTGTGAAATCTACTGTCAAGTTGGTCGCAGTGTTGGCAACGTCCGTCTGTATCATCTGCCCACTTCTGTTTTTGTGATTCTGTCTGGAAGCCCAGGGAGAGCTCCTGGGCCAGCTGGAGCTGTTCCCCCTCAGTGAAAGTGGCTAAAACTTGTCTCGTGTCTGGTGTGTTGAGCCGGAGCATTCGGAGTTTTTTCCTGTCGCTTTGGTGTAGCATGACATCTTGGTCCCATGCTTGCATTGCAAACCTCTGAAAGACTGTGGCACTGGTAGTGATCAGAGGCAGTGCCAGTCCAGGTCCTACTTGGACACATCCCTGCGATGTGAAGGACCAGCCAATCTTGCTGAGTGTGTATGCTAAAACCCCTGCAGGTCCTCGGCATCTATAGGACAAACCTGAGTGCTGTGCCGCCATCTTGAAAACCAGGGTCCTAGTTTCTTCATCCAGGGAACAGGCTAGCCTTTTCATGGATCGGAGCATGCGTAGCAACAGTTCCAGCTGGGGGTCTACCAGGTGGTTAACCGCCATTATAGCTAAGGCTGGATTTCTAGCTTGGGAGGGGCCTAGCAAAGCATTACTTATGGCAGTACGCAACTTTTTGATATGGGTTTCACCAAGTGGGATAACTTCAGTACCATACAGCGCAACTGGGTAGATTGATCCTTTCACAAGCTGTGTTTTAACTGGCAACGGCAACTTGATCTGCTGCAGTCTGAGCAGTCTCATGTGTGCCTTTTCCAATCGTTTTTTATATTTACCAAGCTGTGGGGAACCTTGGTAAGTGAGTTGGGCCCCAAGATCCATAGCATTCAGCCTCCGTTGCAAACATCGTGTAGGCTCATGGTTATTTAGAACTGTTTTCAAAGCGGCAAACTGATCAGGTCCTGTGGCCCAGGCCCAGCATTTTGGCCAGTCCACTACCATGTCTACCAGGCGTACAAAGGCAGTAGTATTGCGCAGAATGGCAGTATGGTCTTCCGTGTTGGTGGCAGCCCACGACCAGTTATCAGCATATGCAGACAAGAAAGCGCGTGGTGCATGTCTCCGGATATCAAGGGACCAAACATAGGCCAAACTCAAGATGGCTACTACACTCCATGCGTCACCTTCTGGGACTCCATGATTGGTTGGCAACACACCTGTGCATTCCTGGCCAAGGCGCCAGACACGGCATACATTTTTTAGGGATAAATACCACTGATGTACTAGCGCCGGAGGTACCCCCATCCATAGCAGTGCTTGTTGTACCGCCCGCTGGGAAATGGTATTAAAACACTTTAGCAAATCAATGGAAAGCCCTGAAAGCTGTCGGTTAAGCCAATGGTGGATTTCGATATGCAACTGCTGTCGTAAAAATGCCTCTGCTGGGCCACGACCCCTGAGGAATCCGCTTATGTCAGCAGGCAAGTGTTGTGCAAAATGTCCTAGCAGTTGTCTGGTACAAACTCGGCCCCAGAGCCGGTAGAGTTGTGGCAGTATGGTGATGGGTCTCACCTGGCCAGGTTCAGGAACCTCAAAAACTTTAGGTACTGGGACAGTGATAGCAAGCATGTACCATTGAGGAAAACCATCGGTCTGCGCCAACAATATGTCTTTCAAATGCATTATGGCCATGTCCGGCAATTGCTGCAGTTCTGCGGCTGAAATGGCATCTGACCCCCTGGCTGATGTAGGCTTGAGGGAACGCACTGCTGAGAACCAAACTGCCGCATCGGTTAGGTCCAAAGCAGGCCCAGGTATGGTCTGCGGCAGCCGCATGGGCCCTGTCATCATTCCAGAAAGGTAACCAGTAGTCTGTCAGCAGCCGCAAGATATCCTGGGGATCGGAGTGTGTTCTATCTTGGGTCAGTTGAAGTTCCTCTTCATGGGGTGGCAATGGTTGATGTGTCCGAAGGCTTACTGAGTAATCATCTATTGCAACAATACTACTGTGGCAATCTTGAACAAGAACCGTGGCTGCCATGTCAAATTGCTTGGGATTATCGCAGAAGGCAAGCAGTTGACCGTCAGGCTGCGGGACAACCACAGCCTCTTCTGTGATTTGGCTTTTCATCTGTGACACCGGTGGCATGGTCTGTTCTTTGATCCTGGCATAGGCCGTGGCATGTCCCCGGTATGTCCGGTCGAGATGTCTTGCGTGGGCCTGTCGGTCTTTCTGCAACTTGGCGTCAAAGGCAATCTCGATGTCTGTCAAGTGTTGGAGCAGTTGCAACATGACATGTAAATACTCAGCGGAGGGAACTGCCAAAGGGGCTGGTCCCAATTCAGGCATGTTCTGGCACCATTGCACAAAGGATTTCCCAAAAGCTTTGGATCGAAGGATGGCTTGCCATTCCTGGTGTAGTTCATTCCATTTACTGTAGTGATTGGTATTCTGGGCAGCACAGAGGCGATGATACAGTGCTTTCACTCTACGAACCTGTTTGATCTTTGCCTGAGTGGCGTGCCGGATGATTTCAGATGTCGAGGCATAGTCACTGGGTCGGCCCGGCTTACTAAGGATTACTTTAGGGACCTTTTGTGGCTTTCTTGGTTTACATCTTCCCCTAAAGGCTTTGGGCAGTGCCTGGGTGGCGGTCCATGGTGTGCCATTTTGAACCTGAGTCCTACGGTACGCAATGTCCACTGCACATTCCACTACCTCACCCCATTGAGTCAGACAATCTGGAACACCCAAGGTTTGGGTTGCTTGGGTATATGCTTCAGGCAGTAAGTGTGTATCAATGGTGAGTCCAGTCCATGTGCGTGGCAGTGGCAAGTGTAGCGTTTGCAACGATGTTTGAGGGATACTCATTTTGAAAATAACAACCTGGTGTGTGTCAAAATCCCCTGGTGGACAGACTTTGATATCATGTATCCATCGCGCTGTCCGTGGGCAGGCGACCGCATTGTCCGGCCAGGTGACCCCTTTACAGGTGCATGGCATGATTCTACCCGTATGGGAGGCAAATAGTGCTTTGAGATCGGTGAGTTGTCTGGCATGGGCTTCATCCCCTAGGATCTCTAATGGGTTACAATTAAAATCCCCCATGATGAGGAACGGCAAGTTGAAAGTGTCAGCTGCCTGCAATGCGGCTTGCAGGAGTTGGTGATTGGCCCTATCCGCACCTGAGTGGGGTAAACCATAAATTACTAACACTTGCAACTGCCATGATCCAAGTTCTAGCAGGAAATGTCCCAGGCGGGAAGTGGCTTCCGTTTCCTGTGGCAGGGTGCCATGGATTCTACGCAAAGGCCAACGGCCAAACAGAGCTACACCTGCCGCTTTCCCCCGAAGCGAGGGCTGGCGATCCGATCTTTCTACTCTGTCTGGCAAAGGTGCAGACCAAACCGATCGAAATGCACACGCACGCATTTTTTGGGAAAAGATTTTTTGTACCAGTTCTGTAGCAGCAGTTTCACTAGCACTGAAAAGATCCAGGTTGTGTTCTTGGATTAAGGCTTCATAGCGCTGAGACTTGGACACAATGGTGGTGGGGTTGGTGATACCCCATGTCAATATCATGTCCTCTGGGCCTGGGTTTTTCGCTTCGCCAACCCGCTGGGCTGTGTATGGGCAATGGTCTTCATGGTGTTGTGGCAAAATGCCATGGTGATCTGTACATCGAAAAAATAAAGGATCAACGGGTCTATGCGGCTGCAAAAGGACTGAACAGTTAAGGCAGCATCGGAAGACCTCAGGATAGTTATATTGCTCAAGAAGTGTAGTCTGGCATGAACCTAGTGTCCCTAGAAGTGCAAAATCGCCAAGGGTCTGTCTACTGCTGCAGCTGGGCATATACATGTAAACATTAAAGCCTGGCATGTTCAAGGTCACATGGCATTGAGACTCAAATGCAGTGATCGAAGTGATCAAGTGGTCACCAGTCAATGTCCTGACATCCGGCCATGGGTGATCTGATTTTCCATCCCGGTGGACAGTGCTTGGGCAGTGGTCTACATGATGTTGTGACGAAATTCCATGATGATCAGAACGCAGAAGTAGCACCCCTTCACACGGTCGATACGGCTGCCAAACTACGGAATGAGTAATGTTGCAGTGTGAGACTTGGAAACGCACACAATTCAGCCCATGCGTGTGGGGGCATGAAATGGTTATCCAAAATTCGTCAAAATCGCCAAGAGTTTGTCCACCGTTGCAGCTAGGCATATACAAGTAAACATTAAGTCTTAGCATTTGCAAGGGTTTACTGCAGTGGGACTTGGACACATTTGTGGGGGGATGAGGGACATCCCCTGTCAGAGTCATAGCATTCAAGTCCGTGATATCTGCTTGACCAAGCCTCTGTGTTGTGAAAAAGCAATGGTCCTCATGTAGCTGTGGCAAAATGTCATACTTAAGAAAACGAATGGACAAAATGTCAGGTGGCCGATGTCTCTGCAAAAGACCTGGCAGTTAAGGCAGTGACGTAATACCTCAACACACCAACAGTGCCAGCAATGCTCGTAAAAGCACAGCCTAGGTTTCCAAAGCTTGTCAAAATCGCCAAGAGCTTGTCCACTGCTGCACCTGGGCATATGCATGTAAACTTTAAGTCTTAGCGTTGGCAAGGCAATATAGCTTCGGTACTTGAACACGGTTGATGTGGAGATGGTGCTGCTACCTGGCAATGGCATGTCATCTGTGTCCAGGTTGTGTGCTTTCCCAACACGCCTGGCTACGCATGTGCAATGGTCCTCATGACAGTGTGGCAAAATGCCCTGATTGTCTGTACACGGAAAAGGCAAAATTTCATTTGGTCGATGCGGCTGCAATGGGATTGAACAGTTAAGGTGTCGGCAAAAGACCTCAGAACACAAACATTGTGGCCACACCACATCTAGGCATGATAGGAATGAACAAAAAATTGCAAAATCGCCAAGAGTCTGTTCACTGCTGCATCTGGGCAGGTACATGTAAACATTAAATCTTAGCATTGGAGGCTTGGCAGGGGCAATGCAGGGGCAAATGGCAAAAAATTGGGCACCTGCGTGTCCCTGTGTGTCATTCTGTCAAGGCTCCATATTGTCCGGAGGTGGACATTTGGTGGAAATCAACAGATGCTTCAATTCCGCCATGCGTTCGTCCATGGCCTGTGTGCTCTTATGGAATGCTGCGTGCAACGATCTATCCAGATCTTGTCGAATGGCCTCCATGGACGCGGCAACTTGTTTGGATTGTCTCTGTTCTCTCTCTTCTGCGGCCGCAAAACGTTCCTCCGTCTGCTTTGCAAATTGCTCACTGCTGGCTGCAAGTGTCTGGAGTTGCTTTTCAATGTGCTGGAGTTTCTGATCTTGGGCTGCAAGGCGTGTTTCTGTTGGGCCATCGATCGATCGGTTTCCTGCAGCAGGTCCGGGTGGTGCCTGCAGACGTGGACCCTGCCATGCTGCCCATGGATCTGGATTGTGGTCCTTGGTGGCATCTTTTGGCTTTGCAGATCTTGGTCCTACCATGAGCGGTGCATTTTGGCGTGTTCGTGGAGGCAAATGTCGTATCAGGACAGCCTGGGTGTTGAACATGACCACCCCTGGCGGAGGCTGCTCATCAGAGCGTACCAGCATAGCTTGCGGCCCTAAGGCTCGGACAGCCTGGCAATTCCACTTGATCTTCTGGGCCCAGGTATCAATCATTGTTGTGGTGACCCCAAAGGGTAATCCATCAACCCTGAACACCAACTCACCTGCTTTCTGGCCAGGCATTGGTTGCCCCGGACAAAGAACGGCCCATGCTGAATCAAAATCACTTGCTCGGAAGCGCAGACCCAAGGTCTTCTTCCCTTTGACCAATCCCAGTGAGTTCGCAACTTTGGCACTGTATACAGCAGCTTGACCAGAGTCAGCAAGCCAGAGCACCCGATAGGTGGTGTCCAAGCGACCATCGGCAGTTTTGGGTGTGCAGTAAAGCTTGTTGAAACCTGATTTGGCCAGAAGTTTCGGAAGCTTGTCCTCCAACACCGAACAGTGAACCTGAAGGGTCAGTGCTTGTAAGGGGGAGCAGGCTGCTCGTTCATTTCGAAAGGATCTTCCCCAGATACTGAGGACATGTTCACCCAGACCTTCTTTGTCCAGAATCTGACGGATGAAAGGGACTGTTCGCTGCAAGGCATCTGTCCAATGTTCTCCAGTGAAGTCCGTTTTATACAAGGTCAACGCGACCAGGGCACACTTATCTGCCATCACCATGTGAGGGTCACCTTGCTGGAAGGTAACATCTTTGGTACCCAATTGGAACAAGTGGCAATGTAGTAAAACCATCTGTCCATCTCGGTTGTGGCACGGCACTGTGATTTCAACACCCTGCATGGTGGTTGCAGGAGGCTTTCCTACGATGAGCAGGGCCAATTCATCACTGGAGATTTTTTCTTGGGCTGTGAGCCAAGTTGCTGATTGAGCTGGGCTGGCAATGGCGACGCCTGTTGCTTGTGGTCGGATGGTGTCCAGCTGCGCGCAGGGTGATGTGTCTTGGTTCTGGAAAAAACCTGGGATAAACGAATACTCAGAGGGATCAATCATGGAATCCCCTTTATGCTTTTTGGGCTTCTGCCAAGGCATCCCTTGGGCTTGCTTCCTAGTCTGCGGTGTTGGCAGGGCTGGAACAGCAATGGACGCTTCTTTGAGCAACGCAAGGAGCGCCGTCATTTTTTGGGATCCTACTGGCATGGCAGTGACATGTTGGAGTTTGGCCAACCCAAAACGGTTGCATAGCGTGTCAACTGTGCTGGTGACCCATGACAATTCATAGCCTTGTTCAAGGAGATAGCTGGCAAGTGCTGATTGTTGCATCATGCGATTCTGATGTTTGGCACCTGTGTTACCACCTCCACCTTGGAGTCTCATGACGACATGAATGACAATCGCATCACGGGAGGCTTGCTTGTCCAAGGTTCCAATTTCAACTGCCGGCATGACTTGTTTCGAAAGATGCACCAATCTATGTTCCGTTACCCCATTGTGGGCTGGAGAGCAAAATGCAAAAGCTTGATGATGATTCCCGCAGTAATTTCTTTTGGCAATTCTTCCGTCCAAAGTGGACGGCAAAGCCACTTGATCAGGGCTTTGTGGGTGTAAGGTCCCTCGTATGCTTTCAATACAGCAGACAGCAGACTACGGAAGGCCAGCACTGACATCGCAATGTCAAAAGCTTTCGGTGGAATCACTCCATGAGTTCTCTGTGGCAGGAACTGCAGCATGATACCTGAGGCATACACGGTTTTCTCACAGCTACGACCAAAAAGTTGTTCTGTTTCATGAGTCATGACTTGCATCCAAAAATTGGCAACAACCTCTGTACATTGGCTTTCTCCATGCAGGTGTAAAACCATGGCATCCAAGTTGTAATCCCATGAGATTTGCGTGGTGATCAAATCAAGCGCAGCCAAAAGCCTAAGGATATCCCCTTGATACACTTGGTGGGTGATGGCCTGTGTTGTGACCAAGACAGAGTCCTCTGGCATTTGCGCATTTGTGAGCAATCCAAATTGATCATATAGGTCCTTACCCATGTCAGCTACATCATCATGCGACAAGAGAGGAATTTTCGGATCACACTTATACAATGTGAGCTGCTGATCGACCAAAATCTGTGCTAGGTCCCTGGAATTGTTTTCATGAGCATGTGTGGTGTTATCCGCTGGCAAATGCAACATGGTGGTGGTTTCCATGTCCTTCGGGAAAACACACTCAAAAACATGGTTCCATGGTGCCCTAATGGACTGCGCAGGCAAATCGGATGAGTACCAGAATCTCTGCTCGAATGCATCTGCTGTGATGACTGCTTGCAAGACCACTGCAAAAGGTACTGTGGGTTCAATGGATGACGGAACTGAGATGACACTAGCCGGCTGTGAGACTTCTGGTTGCGGCTGCTTGGACATGCCTGTGCATTGCTTCAGGCTGGCCACACCAACCCGCGGCAACCACACTGCAAGTGGGTCCATTGCATGGACAAATCCAGCTAGTGACTGGGCGCTCTCAAGGAATGGTCCATCAGGCATGTGGTCTTCATTTGTGTACAATGCACCTCCATTCATCGAAGTGACCTGAATCGTTGATGTGCTCAATCTGTACTTGATGAATTGGTCAAGCACTTGGTTGGGCAGAATCTTCGTGGGTAGGAAAGCATTGATTACATGCATCAATGGAATGAGGGCATGAAATGGCAGGATGCTGTTACCCATAACCAACCACGAGTGGTGCAAGTCATCATCCACAAACATCCAATCAAATGCTCCATGCAACAAACCAATTTCCGCAGGGTGAAAAAGTCTTCCTCCGTGCTTGAGCTGTGGTTGCGCAAGGAAAAAACCATAGTATGAATGATCATTCAAATGAGTGTCTGAGAGCTCATGCTGGCTGCCGTACCTGGCCATGAAAGGTGGCAAAATCATGTTGGTGTCATACAGTCGTTGTTGCATGACCTGTTCTGGGCTTTTGGCCAAGATGGTTCTACCTGCCTTTCTGGGATCGGATGCAACCCGGCAAATCTCATCTGTGATGGCCAATGCATCGAGAGTCTTCTGGTTCCACGGCAGCAAAAACTGGGCATGATCAATCTTGTGGTCTTGTGGAAAAACCCACGGTGGAAACGGTGCTGTATTCACATGTGAGTGGGCACGAACTGCCACTGCTAACCAACGTGATCTGGTGATGCCCATCACTGCTTTGGCATCGATGATCCTTTGCCACTGCATGCGATATCCTATCCAGCGGATTGCTCTTTCAACATGGACCTTGTGAGCATGTGACGCAAAACCTGGGACATTCTCAATGGCAATATAGGTTGGTCTGAGAAAACGACATTTCAAGATTCCATGCAAGATCAAAGCTCCATCTTCTCTTTCCAGGCCTAGTCCTTTTGAGGCTGTGGACCATGGGCCACATGGTGAACTGATCGTAACTACATCTACCCCCCATTTAGTTACCAAACGTATCCAGTGGTTCGATCTGACATCATCGCAAATTACCCAGTTCCCATCATGTAAGGCAAATGCATCTTCTGGTAATTCAACCCTAGGAATGACAAATGCCGCTTGTTGGTTCAAGGCAAAGGTCTTTGCAATGTCCGCATGATAGTCAATTCCAACTGAAACAACCGGATGATGGGTGAAATCAGACAGGAAGCGAAATGCTGTGGTCCATCCACCTACTCCACCACTGAAAAGTTCCAAGTGATGAGTGGTGGAAAAATCTCGGTCAGGAGAGTCAGCAAAACACCATGTGGAGTCCATGTCAAAATGAAATTTTGTGACATCACAGTCATCTTGCCAGACCTGCAAAAGCCAGATTTTACATCCCTTTGGGGGCATGCTACTAGCTGCATCCCAGATCATGCATAGATCTGTGGAGCAAAGTTCATCTCCAGGTACTGTCAAAAAATCATGTGCAAACGCATGCAGTCCAAAACCTTCAGGGATATGTTGATCAAATAGGAAACCCAATTCGATGTCCGTCATGGTGTATTGCTTGACATTGATCAGCAAATTGGTACGAACTGGATAAATTTGGCATCCCTTTGAAGAATCACAGTCATAGTCCTGAAGAATAGACCACAGATGTCCCTCCGAAAATGACATGGCTCCTTCGTTCGAGTGTTGATCACTCAAGCAGGCTCACCACGGGGCGGTTTGAGCCCAGAGCCTCGTTATAATTTACCCAGAATTATAGTTGATGTACCTATCAAAATGGTGATTTTCCATTAGTAATAGTTAAACGTGAGTTAATAGTGGTTTATAGTACGAACATAGTTAATAGTGGTTAGTAACTGGGGATTCAGAACTGTAATAACTATTAGCTAATGAAAAAAACTGGTTAGTAATGGTGTAGTTGGTAAAATTCTGGAAAAAAAACATATTTCACTAACCTGATAAACAACTATTAGCTAGTTAATAGTGGTTCGTACTGGGTATATTTCATGGCTTATAGTGAGCTAATACCCATTATTATCTGATTATATCACCATTAGCTAGTGAAAAAAAGGTGCATCAATAACTATTAGCTAGTTAATACTGGTTTGTAACGATGTGGTGTGTAGAATTCTAATTCTGGGTAAATGATCATATTTCACTAACCTGATATAGATTTATATCCACATTCTATTGTTAGCTCACAAACTATGCCCATTAGCTAGTCAATACTGGGGATATATTACCCAAGAATAACTATATATTATATATTGCTATCGTTAATACTTCCATTGGGTAATATATCCACATGATAACTGGAAATCGGTAATGTGTAGAATTCCTATAAACCTCCATAGTTAGTTTTCATACTGGTTGGTAATTAATGGGTTTTTCCAGTTGTGGGTAAATTGTAAAACCTGTGCTGGGCCATTTGGAATTTGTGGATTCGAATCCCATTCCCATGATCCCAATGGGTCCATGAATGCTCAATATCACAAGTTGGGCGAAAACGGGCCCAACCATACCATGGTATCACATCTAGTTTTAAGAGGAGTGCACCCAAGAATGGGGGAAAATTTTTTGGTGTTCCAAAGCTTCAAGAGATGTGGAGTTTTCAGTTTGCAACGAAGATCAGTGGAGCATTTTTCACCGGACACAACACTTCGAAGGCTTTGCATCCACCAAGAATTCCATCCAGATACAGTCTATTTGAATGACTGACATGATGGAATTTCTCCCCCATTGTCAGCAGAAATTTATCATTTTGCAGAAAACCACTGGTTTTTTTTGCACCCATTGGAAAGAACGGAAAACATCGGAAACCCGAACACGTCATGTGACCATCTCAAATTGGACAAAATGGATCTCTCCGGAAATGATTTTGGGACTTGGGATTGGCATTTCCCAAAGGTTATCCGGCCTGGTAAACATACAAAAAACTGATGGGAAAATCACCATTTTGAATGGGAAAATCCACTATTTCGACTGGGTCATTTTCAATAGCTATTTTGACATAACCAGAGGGTACCCCAAAGAGAAACTGGATATTAGCAGTATCGGATTCCCCCCACTGAGAGCAGCTGTCCCCACTAACCTGCCATTTGCCTAGACTTACCCAGCTAAATTTGTAATATATGTTTGGTCTTTGATACAAGAAACAATTCTTACAGGGGCAAAAACTAATTCCATAGAAATATTGTATGATTATAATGATTATAACCATCCAGCAAACATCACTTGCTGGGGTGATATTACTATAAAAGTTGGTCCTTTCTCAATTACCCTTCACCAAGGCTTACTCACGACTACCATATAGTAAAACCAATTTCTCATCGTCAAAGCACGGCACAACCTCAATTTTTCATGATTAAACCATGTCAAGACATGCCAAAACCACCATTCTCATAGGAAGACCTCCAAAATCCCAATTTTTTCATGGTAAACTCCCCATTTTTCACGGTAAATCCCATCTAAAACGCCCCATCTTGCGCCGTTTCTCACGGCATTTTTCGGGTCCCAGCGTCCGCTGCAGTGGCCGCCTTGACGTTCGCCGAGGTGGCCGAGGTGGCCGATGTCGCGGCCGTGCCCGCGGAGGCAGTGGCCACGGCGGCCGCTTGGGTGGCCAGGCGGGCCGCCTGTTCCGCCACCTGTGGGCGATGGAGGATTTGATCTACTCATTAATGATTAATCAATGGTTAATGATCTATAGTGATTAGTTAATAATCAATAGTTAATACTGAAAAGTAAATGGTGAATAGTGAATGGAGGATTTGATGGTCTACAGGATTTGATAATCCCCAGTAACTATAGTTATATATACCATAAACCATAGCTTTCAGCCACTCATAAGGCAACTGAACGCTATCGAACGGGGGCCCCATCCTGTACCATGATCTACTCATGGTGATGATTGTGTGCTGTTTGGGATTTACTGGTTAATGATTAATCAATGGTGAATGATCTATTTGATGATCTATTAATGGTTAGTGATGATTCTTCAGTGATTGGTGAAGCAATGGTTAATAGGTTAATTAATTACAAGTAATTAGATAATGGTGACTATTAAGTCTGGTGATTATAATAAACAACGATTAAGCACCACCACTATTTGATGGTTAATAATGGTTAACAATGGTTAATTAGATAATGGTGATTATTAAGTCTGGTGATTATGGTCAAAGAAATGGATGACTTAATGGCTCATGGGGGTTAGTAGTGGTGGCTGATATATGGCGTTCACTAATGGTTAGCCATTTAATGACTTTGGTATGACTTTAGTTCATGGTGGCTAGTAATTATTAGTATTGCTTAATGTTGTTACAGGATAAGCTTCAGAAACCGCCATTTTCAGTCGTTCAGAGAGTCGGCTAGGTTCATTTTTTTCAGATCCTCTGTTCATTTCACAGTTGGCTATGGAAAGTTGCCTAATTGTAGATGATTTACCTACCCAAAAATGGCGTTTGCCATAGTTGTCCTAGATTGTCAGAAGGGACTGCAACAATGGGGATTGATCCGGGGTGAAAAAAATCCATAACCCACATCATCCCATGCATATGTGGGGATATTCATATATAACTGGTTGGTAAAGCCTTTTGATAAATCACATCAATGTGGTGACTGTGGTGCGCCCTACTTAGCTAAGTTGGTTTATAAGTAAGGGGTTGTGAACCAATTGAACTCTTGGTTAAACAATGGATGACTTAATGTTTAATGGTGGTGCAGAATGGTGGCTAATACATGCTAATACATGGGGTTTATTAATAGTTAACCATGGTTATGATTTATCCAGATTGATTGATGGTTCATCAATTGGGACTCGCTGGTGATTTATGGGATTATTGTGGAATTTGATGTGATTAATCCGTCATTAGAGGATTTCATGATTTATTAAATGGGGGTGTAATGGAATTAAAGTGGGATTGAATAACACCAATAGAAATCGATAATCATGAATGATTTGATGGGTAATGGTGGTTGATGTTGGATTATTTAACGGTTAATGGCGGTTAAAAGTGGTCCATAAGGTTCACAATGGTTAATTTAATGGTAAGTAGTTCGATATGATGTTTCAATAGCTACCAGAAGGTACAAGGTGGTTTATACACCCCATTGGCTCTAGTCATATTCCCCATAAAACCCCACTTAGCCAAGTTACAAGTTGGCTTAGCTATGGCTTAGATATTTAAGGGACCACCATGTACCGTGCATTAGTTGGTTAACAAAAAAGGCGATGAAGCTACCTGGTATTTTATTGGGGATCATTTTAAGATATTGAATATCTAATGGGGATGATATAACACTTGGCTTTATTGGGGATAAAGCCAATTGTACCTCGAACTCGGATACCATGGGATATCTAGAAAAATTGGCCAATTTGTTGTTTATACTGGGATGATTATAAGATAATTTAAAAAAGGGCTGTAGCTAAATTTGGTTTATTGGGACAATATACTCAATGGTGTCCATTGGGCATGATACTACACGAGTGTATCGGAAATTATTATAAGACGTCCAATTAAGGACAATTGAGGATACCTCTGAAATCCTCTGAACCTGTTTTTCTGTTGGTCATCGCCCCATAGTCGATAAATCCAATTTGTACATCAGCAGTGCAGTCCTCTTTGTGGCACCATCCATCGAAATGGCCAGAGATTCATCCACATGGGGAACACATCGGAAAAAAGCTGGGTAACTTATCTGGTTGGTGGTTTCAACCCCTCTGAAAAATATTAGTCAATGGGAAGGATTATCCCATATATCATGGAAAATAAAAACAGTTCCAAACCACCAACCAGTTATTGTCAGTTGAGCACACCAAATTTGATTATACGAAAATTGCCAAGCTTTTTCAATCTGAACAACTGGGACTGTAACACACAAAAAATGGAATTAATCTGGTGTTCTTGAGGGAATGTCTCCAGAGGGAAGAACGGGCACTTGACTTTCAACAGCTGGGGGTTTTACATCACGAAAAATAATGTATCAAATGTATTCAAATGTGGGAATTAAATCAAACATGAGCAGTGCTCCCCGGAACTTCGGATTATATATAATTATATATATATAAATAACCATACTTTTTCTTTTGTTACTGTAAATCTATGTTTGAATGGCATCTGGAAAATAATTTAAACATTTTTTTTGCCCACAGGATCCCCGCATGTCAAACACATCATGAAGCTTTGACAGGTTGTCAACCCAAAGCCATGCCCAAAATCTGGAGGTTTCCGTTTTGTCATGGGGGTAGCCCCAGTTATCATCCAATTTAAATCAATTTAATAGGATGTTCCACTAAAAAAACCATCCAGCTATTGGGGTACCCCCATTGAACCCACCATACCGGATCGCCTTCAATGGAGGATTGACAACAGTAACCCCGCCTACGCCTACACTGAAAAAGCAAGGTTTTTCATGTGGCCAAAGCCATTCATAAACAATTTTCAATAGAGGTTTAGTATTGGACATACACCGGGGATGGCATTAAATATATTAAATTGAGCTTCAGATGGTTGATTATTGGCAGGGATTAAAAAGGGATGGGACTGGCGGGTGAGTCCAGTCTCACCTCTAAATTTCTAAATCCGTTGGTGAATCATACTTTTTTTCCCATCAACATGGCCACTTGGGAGGTATACCCCATTTCAAGACATGCCCATATTATCTGATTGGTTTCAACCCTACTGGATCGTATCAGCCAATGGGAATAATAATCCTAAATAAGGTAAAACATCAAAACAACATGAAAGCGCCAGCCAGATATGATGTTCATTCTGAAAAGGGACGAGATGTCACCACTCACCACCATTACAAAGTGGAGCCCTTGAACGATAGCTAAGTTGGCGGACATAACTACAGTAGCTACGGTCTATGATGCTTACAACTATAGTATTCATGGGGTGAATCTAAACCAACTATAAATATCTCGACCATAAACCACCATAGTTAATCTAGTTATCATGGGGGTTTGTAATAGGGTTTATACATGGTTAACGATGGTTTTTAGTAAATATGGCTTTATAAACCAACGTTCACATCACTCAAAGACCCCACATTGCCTAAAACTGCCCAGCCACCTGGGCTGCCGCTTTAGCGTCTGACGCTGCACGCGGCACCTGCTGGCAAGGGAAGATCTTAACCATGCCTAAAATTGGTACATGGAGGTTTCAAAAGATGGAGGGTACCCAAAATCATCACAAATAAAGGTATTGAAACCTCCATGTACCAATTGAAACATATTAACATATATGTTACCATGGGTTTCAATATGTTATTTTCAATATGACCATGACTCAGCATTGAACCATATGACAATAACATATTGAAACCCACGGTGACTTGGAGATCTCCCATGTACCGAGAAAAGCCCATGTTGTTTTTTGCCTATGGAAACCCATGGTTTTTGAGCCCGTCCATGTTTTAGTTCTCCAGGGACTCCAGTGGCACCTTCCGGGATTCAAAATATTCAAAGCCTGCCATTTTGGGGCCGGCTAACTTTTTTTCCTACTCGGGTCTAAGTTCCAACAATTTTTGCGGAAGTGATGACTCAAAATTCCATGCCCCAACAGATGGTCAAATACAAAAACCCATCCGGGAACCCCATCCCATTTTTGAGCCAGCCATGACCGCTTTATGAGAGCCAGTCCCAAGACCAGCACAGGCAAGCTGCTTTCTCTGCTGCTATGTTGGCGGGCTGTCCAGCTTGCACTTTCAAAGGTGCCGCCACATCTTGCTTCTGTGTCAAAAAATCCTGCAACTCAACTAAGATTCCAGGGGCAAAAACGCTCTCTCTCTTGACATCTCATGTCTCTATTGTTGGTATTAAAGACCTGCACATCTTGTGCTTGGCCTTTGACACATGGGCTCTGGATTTGTTTCAATCGTTCCGCAAGACATGTAAGATAATTACTCACAATCAGAAGCTAGCCACAGGAACAAGTAAGGAAAGAGATACTGGCACAGAAAGTATCATGTGTATGCGTGCATCACGTTCACAAATACATGGACAATATCACCATGCATAAATTTGATGCTCCCAATTCCACTTAGTCAAAGCTGTTGACCGGTCCTGACCCAAAGTTTGGGCGCAGATGGGGACCAAGATAGCCGAGATAGCCAGAATCTTGGTCATCACACTGTGGATGTTACAGGATAAGCCTCAGGAGCCGCCAATAAGTCGTTAAAAGAGAGTTGGCGAGGTCGAAATTGAAGATCTTCTGTTCATTTCACAGATAGAAAATTACCCATTTGTAGATGATTTACCTAGCAAACAATGGTGATTTGCCATCGTTGTCTTAAATTATCAGAGGGGACCCGCAAAATGGAATGGATTTACTATACCAATATAATTATGTATATATATAGTATATATATACATGTATCAAACATGGAGCAAACTCTGTGCTTCCCCCAGTCGAAGAAAATTGACGACAGCCTCAAATCTCCACAGTCACGCTGATTGAATCCCCACACCTACGTGGGTGCAGTTCCACTTAATTTATACGAATAAGACAATAAATATATGTATATATATATGTAGACTATTGGGGGTTACCCTCTGGTAATTTAACATAGCTATAGAAAATCACCATTGGAAAAAGGTAAACCATCTATAAATGGGCCATGTTCCATAGCTATGTTAGTTTACCAGAGGGTACATTGTCAATGTCAACCCCGGATAAATAAAACCATAAGCATTGATCGATTACTTCGAGGGTCCCCCCCAGTGATAATCCACTACAATGGTTCTTTTCAGCCATTGACCAGCCGGAAGGTGATTATTGCGGGGTTGACATTATGTCAATTTGTTGAAAAAACACGACTGCAACCGCAAGCACCACTTGGATGTGCATCCCACGAATCGGATCCGTAGTTTATAATCCATACATAACCCATATATATATAGTATATATCATTATTATATATATATATAATCCCATTTAATATATAGTGGGAATATTCCATTAATCTACATCACTGGGATTTTTTGACCCATTTACCAAGAGGCGCCCGCACCCCCAAGCAGTCACCAGACATCAGCCAGGGAACGATCATGAATGAGCCAGGCATCAAGCGACAAAGGGCTTGGGCCAAAGTTAAGGAACGGCAAGGGCTGGTTTCAGAGATCTGCAGGAAAGTCTGAAAAATATGGGTTATGGAATATAAATGTGGGATTACATGGGTTATATATGGGTTATATATGGGTTATATATGGGTTATATATGGGTTATATATGGGTTATATATGGGTTATATATGGGTTATATTTGTGTTTTATATCAGACATGTTGGTGTACTGTAAATCTTCCCTTCAATTCCCTGAGAAGATGTTGGTCACGGAACTGATGAGTTTCCCCCGGATGCAAGGGGAGGGTGACACTCTTTGTGACAAAGCCATGGTGTAATCATCATCCCGGAGAAAGATTCATCATATTTCACCAAGTATCCCAAACACGGATGGAAGGTGGTGCCCTTGTTTGAATCAACCCAATCCAACTGACAGTGTTAGGATTTATCCCAACAAAAAGAAGAAGGGAACCACTGCGGGAACCACTGTCCCGACTTGACTTGGATATAATACTCCACTGCTCCAAAATGGGGGGGATCCACAAGAATAAACCATCCCTAAGTTGTGCCTTTATTTAATCATGTATAGATCATGTATAGATTTATAGATATTTATAGAGATTTATGTAGATTTATATAGAATTATATTCAAGTGTACTAGCTCCCTTTATCTTTGAGACAATTGGGGATGGTTTATCATTGCTGATCCCAGATTCTAAGCCATTCCATGACATCTCAATCAGCAGTTCCAAGGAGATAGCAATTCTCACCAACCTTCATGACATTCAATGGCTAGCAACCGAGAAAAATCAGCACGCCAATTTTCGTGCTACCCTGTGGTAAACTAATGGGAAAACCATAGGAAAACCATGGGAAAATGGGGATTTATATGGAAAATCACCATTTTCAATTGGTAAATCCACTGTTTCTATGGGCCATTTTCAATGGCTATATCTGTTAAAGTACCAGAGGATAAACATCAACTTTTCCATCCCACCTCAGCTTCCCATACACAAACTCCTCTGGGATGTACTCATTGGTCGCGCAGGACATGAGACCACGTAACCCTCCACCTGCTTTGGCTTTAATGTCAACCCCGGATTAATAAACCATGGTTTACTAATTAGGGGGTATTCCCCCAATAGTCATGATTTGATACTTAAATGGTATCCTCCCAATTAAACAGCCTAGGCTCCTAGGGGTTTATTAATCCAGGGTTGACATTAGGGGTTATACAATGCGCGAATAACTCCTGAAGAGGTAACGGTTTGTAGCTTAAGGCACCGTACAGATTGGATGGTTTGGGAAACTGCTTTCCAATGTTGTTGCGGCGTTGTTTGGATGGTATGGTATCTGTGGGCAGGAAGGAATTTCACCGAATCTTAGCAATCTGTTGGACATGGACAAAGAAGCATGTGGTAAGCACTATAATAATCAATCCCAGTAACCAACCATTTTTGCTTCATTTCACAGCATCCCAAATAGGGACCCACATAAACCCCAGTCGGGGATTGTTTCTTGTTAGCTTCGGTCAAATCCTGAAATCCACATGAGAAGATGGTGGTGTTTGAGATGGCACTTCAGCGGGGGTTGGAAGCAACATGGGGATGGGTCAAAACCCTATCCCCCTGGTGAACATCAAAATAGCTGGTAAATGGATGTTCATCCCCCTAAAAATGGTATGTATAGGTATTGATCCATAGCCACATGTTTTTCATGTTATTGAACCACCCCCTAAATGCCTAAATGTGACCCCACACAGATGTTGAAGATTCTTCCTATCCACAAACCGACACATGATTAAATAGGGCTTCACCAAACAGGGGCAGGGGGGTAGGTCATTCCCACGATTTCATTTTTTGATGATTTGTCAATGGTCAACTATTTAGGCACCATTTTTGGATCTCACTTGGTGATGTGATAGGTGGATCCCCTAACCCTCTGGTAAACATACAAAAAACTATTGAAAATGGCCATTTATAGTGAGTTTTCCCATCAAAAATGCTGCTTTTCCAGTTCGTTATGTTAGTTTACCAGAGAGTAACCCCTGGTGAATCAGGCCACTGTTTCCCTTCCTTTTTTCAGGACTTCAGTGGAATATATGTGGAATCCCCGAGAACAAACCATCTCCATCCGCATCAATGCCAAGGACCCGAGCAGATGTGGCTGCTCGCGTCATGTTTACAATGAACATATATGAAAGTTCAATGGTGGTTTGACCCATACCCAAATTCAACATGGGGATGGGTCAAAACCCTGGTACCTAGTGAACCCCAAGTCATGGCTGGGATTTATGGATGTTCATCCCACTAAAAATGTATCTATAGGTATTGACCCATAGCCAAATTCAACATCACCATACAAAATTGGTGAAAGGATGTCAAAAGCCTGCTGCCCGGCTGTTCAGAATCCAACTATAAACGCATTACCCTCTGGTTATGACTAACATAGCCATGGTATAGATGGCCCATAGAAATAGATGGTTTACCTATTAAAAATGGTGATTTTCCATGGCGAACTGTTAGTCATAACCAGGTGGTAAGTGACTTGACCCATTAAAAAAAGAGGAAACAACTGCATTGACTTGGGCCGCATTGACTTGCCCGCACCTTCGATGATGTCATTGTTGGCATACCTTGCAAAGACCTTCTTGAAGGCTTTCTTCGCCTCCTGATGTCATGTTAGGACCGCAGTCGGAGTCAAAAACCGAGTTGGATGAGTCAAGGATGGATGAGACACTATGACAATGTGGTAGTTTACTGAAACCATAAACCAGCCACAATAACTTCTCAGGTATGGTTTGGAACTATACCATACCCCAAGTATTCAAGTATTGAAGGTTCATAGATATCATAAATTGGGCTTACCACATTTATGAAGAACTAGAAGTAGCTTGAGAAATGATATCAGGGGTTCTTATGTCATGGGGGATCCCCAGTCGTCACCATGGTTGTTTCAATGCTCTTTTGTGGTCATCCATGACAACTGGATGAAAACAGCAGCCACGTCGAAAACGATACCGTCCTTGATTTTTGCGAATGGAACACACTACAGTACATCTTGAAGACATTCCCACCAAATCAAACAAATCTTAAATATCTCTAAAATGGAGTGGGTAGTAGTAAAAATCGCCCAGATGTGAGTTTGGAGGCTAACATTTGGACCCACAAAGGTATGGCTCAGTTGTGGTCTGTTTGAAGATATCTTTTTAGCGCAGAGTCAAAAAATTGAGAACCAGGACCCCAACGGATTTTAAACCATCTATGTTTGGGAACACCCAATTCTGAATGGTGGTGTCCACCATGTCAGCTATTGAGATCATCATCCCAGCTAGGATGGCCGATGAATAAAACCAGCAACCAGTGATACCCTCTGGTAAACTAACAATTCACTATGGAAAATCACCATTCTTAATGGGTAAATCCACTATAAATAGCCATTTTCAATAGCTATTTTGACATAACCAGAGGGTATCTTGCTTCAAAAATGACGACCTTTAAGGGTTTTATGATGCTTTCTTCCCATTTCAGCTTGGTAAAGCCCCCCTGTCCCACCAGCGTCCACCTCCGTCAATGCGCACAGCTCACGGATGTTGCCGGGCTGGACGACCTTGGATAGCCGGTTGTTGCCACCAGTTTTTTTGACGTTTTAAAAACAAATTGTCTGGTTGGATAATGGGGGCGTAATATTTCCACTATTATTAGTTATATAAATGAATAGATAAATGGTACTGATGTTCCAATATTATATGATTAGAAGATTAATGGTGCTAATGTTAATATGGACTAGATGATAATATCTGGTTGGTGGTTTCAACCCCTCTGAACAATATTAGTCAGTTGGGATCATTATTCCCAATATATGGAAAATTAAAATTCATGTTCCAAACCACCAACCAGCCAGAGATTGCTCCACCATGCTGTGCCACGCAAAGTGTGTTTTTTTTTTGCATTCCAACTCTAAACGGAGAGGTATTCCATCTCTGCTTGCGGCAAGGTATTCAGGTATTCAAAATGACATCTGAATGAAACAAATGTGTTTTCATCTTGAATTTCTGCATCCAGTGTAACTTGTGTAACTTTTCTCAGCTATGATTCTGAAGCTTGCCCTGATGCCCACATGCGCTGGACATCATCGAAAGATGTGGCATCGTTCATTCAACTTTTTGGCTGGTTCAAACTCTCTATTTTACACAGGCTATATACCCATAATGGTTGGTACCTCACCAGTCCCTTATCTAGTCACCTGCAAACAAACAGCCAACCTTAGACAGCGTCACCGGAGACTTATATCAGATGGCAGGATAAGGAATGTAATGATCCCTCGAATAGCCCATCCACACATGTAAAACAGGTGACCAAATTTGCCAAATAATTGGATTTTGACCCGTGTCCCATTTTTTCCCCCTTTTTTTAATCTCTGAAACACCATATGAAAACTCACGTTTCACCCCGAAAATGTCAGGCGTTTTTCTGCTTGGGGGTCCAACCAATTTTCCTGAAGAAAATCGCTGGGATCATGGCTGGTCATCAGGTCATCACCAGAATCGACAAGTCGAACTAAACCATCTACTGGGCTGAAACTGTGCAGTTTAGAAAAAACCAAAGAAAAACAACAATTTCGCAGTTCTGGTTGGGTTAAACGGTTAAATTGGTTGAATCAAAGAAATTGATTTGAGTGGCGGAACATCTCTGCCATCTGGCGGTATTCCCAGTCAAATATTTGAAACCATCAGGCACAGGAACATCAAAAAGAGATAAAAAGAGTGGTTTCTACCATTCTATGCTCCATTCTTTGGTGGCCCAATCCATCATTATTCAATGGCATATACGCCCAGTAAATCCATCCTGCAGTAAATCAATAATCACAATATATACACATCCCGTATATCACAAAGCTATAATTATACTTATTAGAGTCATATATATATAATATATCACAATTTATACTTATTATATTCATCCATATATCTGGATACCAATGTTGTTGTCCAATGATCATCCAATTTTTCTGACCCAGCTACCGGCCACGTGGTGTTCTCATCCAGCAATTGCGCCTCATACCTGGCGCGTGAAAATCATGGTCGAAACTTATCGAAGCATTAAGGCATAGGGATTTCACCATTAAGACATAGGGAAAACCAGAGGAAAACCATGGGAAAACCACAGGAAAACGGTGATTTCATGAGATTGATAGCTGATTTATGATAGCTAAGTTGGTGGACATAACTCCAATAACTATGGTTTATGACACTGATTGAGTATACCGGTTTATAAACCAACTTATAACTGGGGCCCCCCACATTGTAGGGATTTCACCAACATGGGAAGAGTTTTGTGCCACCCCTGGATGAATGTTCACCCCTAGGCCGTTTATAAAGGAGGGGGGGTACCATTTGAGTTTCAGATTCTCACGTCATTTTGGGGAAGTATCATGGCAGGAAAGCATCAAACATCAAACCATCAACCAGTTCTACTATCCTCTGCTTGGGGAATATACCCATCTATTTTTAATAAACGAAACGGTTTATTCATCCAGCCTTGACATAAACGAAACGATTAAAGGGGCCATCTTCCCCTTCCAGGGATTTTCCGCACGGCCGATGAAAGCGCAACAGGGCCCAACAAAAAGGGGACCGATCTCCGAAGGCATCCCCCCTAGCCTGGATGTGTAAGTTGGCTTACAACCAGGATATATCATCGGAACTTGGAAAACTTGGATCAAATTCTGATCACATGGGGAGGCCAAAAATCTCCAAACATCTTGTAAACTGGTTGCTGGTTTCACCCTGAAGAATATCACTGGGGGTCAACATTTCATTTCTGTGGTTGAAAATTAGAAACATGTTGAAAGCACCAACTAGATCAGTATATTATCCTGCACATTCTCATTCTAGATGGTTCCCACGTTTGTTTAGTAAAATCACCAACCAAACATTTTTAATTGCTTCCAACCCACATTTATGGTAAAACCACCAGTTTTGATGCTTGAATCAGCTTAAATCCCCGTATGCCTGGCACCCGAGGTACCTGTTTACGGTACCCAAAGTCATAGCTGGTTTACGGATGTTGATTCCGCGAGCTAAGGACCCATCCCCATATGGGGGTGGGTCAAAAATAGTACCCTCTGGTTATTTAACATAGCCATGGAAAATGGCCCATTTATAGATGGTTTACCTATTAAAACCTCCATTTATAATGGATTTTCCATGGCTATGTTAAATAGCCAGATGGTAATACTTCGGGGAACAGAGAGTTTGGTCTATTTTTAGTATGAACCAATTTTGACCCATCTATAAACCATCTATTAACTATTCTATACTTTTCTTAGTTTGCTCTATTATTAACATGTGTTAACCATGTATTCTTAGGGGTACCCAATTTTGACCCATCCCCATATCATGGCATCCCACAGAACGCGCTTCCCTTTCACCATCCACCGCTTGCGGCACGTGTCTGGTGGGTCCAAGTTCCTTCTTGTGATTCGGACCTGCGGCAGGTGACCTGCCTGTGAGTTCTGGTGGTGATTTCCATGGGGATTTCCATGATGATTTCAATGGGAGTTTTTCTGGGATTTCATAGGGGATTTGGTGATTTAATGATGATTGATGATGGTTAATGATGGTTTGTTTCAATGGTTTCTTTGTTTCCATGTTTGTTTAAATGATCAATGATGAGTAATGATGATCAATGGTGGTGAATGGTGGTTAAGGGTGAACATTTACAGGACAACCCAGTATATTTGATGGGACAGTTAGATTGGACTCCCTATGTTTCTGGTCAAGATTTTCCATCAAAGCAATCCATTGTTTGTTGGTTTATACAGCCAGCAAACTATGGATATATCCACCATTAACCATAGCTAAACTATTTCTAAACCAGCTTAGCTAACGAACTGTGGCATCACCTTGTCGAAAGGAGAACCAACACAATTGTCTTTGTGTCCTTTATGTGCGTGCAAATAGCAATTGCTGGCTTCTAGGCTACGATCTAATTTTGATGGCACCCAGTCTTCGCTCCAGCCAGGGCATGATTTCGATTTAAGCATCTCAGATTTGCACTTGACAAAATCGCCAGCGATTCCCTTAAATTGTCAACGAAACATCCTGGAGCAGTCCCCATTTCGGCTTTGGTCAAGTGACTAAAGACCCCCCAATTTACTGGATCAGAATTGCAATCTCATATATACATTATATATATATATATATCACTATCTAATTATATATATATTATCTATCAATAATTAGTAGTGAATAGTCTATTCCAGTTCTCCATTTTTGAACCTGACCCATCTGACGACACGTTGACTGATCCACAGCATGGCATCGTGGCCAGTCCGTGCAAATCAAAAAAGCTGGAGCTGAGGTGAAAACGAGCAACGGTGAGAAATTCCCAATGTACCCGGCCTGGTAATTCCCTATGGGAAACATTGCAATTTTTTGTGGGAAAAACCCTGTGAGAATCCATGAAATATATGGAATCACCCTCTGGTAATGACTAACAGTTTGCTATTGAAAATTGTCATTTATAGTGGAGTTACCCAGCTATAACATGGTGATTTTCCATAGTTTTTTCTATGTTTACCAGAGGGTCATGATTTTCACTCATCAAATCATAATCAAAACACAAACAAAACAGAATTATATTCATAACCAAATCATAAAAACCATACTAAATCTTTGTATTTTATCATGGTTTTCCCACAAAAAAAAACACACACAGTTGTAGGCACGTCACGCGCCTGATGCCAGCAACCACGACCTTCACAGCGTTTGTTGCTGCAAAAAAAACAACTGGGTTTATGGTGGTTTAATGGAGATTTCATGGGATTTTAATGGAATTTCATGGGTTTTTGTCAGCTGAGTTGGTTGAAGCAACCAGTATAACCAGGGTTGCTGGTAGATTATAACTAGTTCATGGGGTTTTAATGGGTTTCGAAACCAACAAACAGAACTGGCGCAATTAGTAAATCATTCCTGTGTTAGATTGCCAGAGAGGATCCACAATCCACACACGAAAAAGATACACCAACAAACAGAGACGCTTTTTTTCTCTATCATTCCTGTGATTGGGTTGCTGTGTGTGTCACTGGAGACTTGAAAACAGCTTGTAATTGGTACATTGGCAATTTAAAAGGATCCATAAATAAGATGGCATAATATTCCTATGTAATTGGTACATGGCAATTCGTCCTTGTAATTGGTACGTATTGTCGCACAATTTTCGCGGATTTGTAGCTGGTGCCAGAATCGATTGAAGTCTTCGTCCCCTCATTCATACATCTTGAGTCTCGACCCAATGTTTCCGATGTGCTTGGTAAAGAGTCCCCACAAATCTCATCATTGATTTGGTGATAATCTGCCTATATTGTGTATATATAATTATATATATAGATAACTGTATGTATCCGTATAATCTCATTATACATATAATTATATATATATAATTATGAAGAACTTACGATAAACAAAAAAAAACTGAAAAAACTGATTTGGTTCCCCCTATCAACCATCATTTATAGCGAGGTCGTTGTAAGATCCAGATGCACCCATGGGTTTCCATCGCCATCACGTGCTGCCAAAGGGGCTGTCAAGAGACTCGTACTGCATCCCCACCTTATCGGGAATGGTTTGGGACCTGTGCCTGCAGAAACAACCAAACAACGATGCGGTTTATTATGGAAAAAATTCTACGAACCAATACTAATATAATATGGACCAACATACATCATATGTTTCTACATCATATGTGTGTATCATATCATGTATCTATCTCTCCTCACAGTTCTTTTTTTCCGGAGCTGTTGACCACGTGTCTCGAGGTGCCCAAGTACCTTTGGATGTTTGGGGGGATATCGGGTCATCCTGCCGGTTAACCAGGAAAAGTATTGAAAACTACCAACCAATTGTTCTCAAAACCCATCATTGGCGATATGCACCCCAAACATTTATTCTGCGTGAAATTTATCATGCCAAGTGCTCAACGTCTTAAGAGGATTTGTTGGCACACATGGAGGCTTTGGCCCCAGACTCAGAAAACATCAGATGGGCGCATGTGAAGTAACAAAAAAAACAGAGTTCCTATCATGTACCTGTGAAGCATAATGGAAGAGAGCGGTTTCTCAATCCAGAATTGGTAATCTGGCTTACTAAACCATCCAATTTTCTGTTGCAGATCATCCTAAACCATCCTGATCGCCAAACACAAATGAAGTTCTGCATGCATAAGTCAGAGTCAAACTTGGATATCTTTTAAAATTATGTGGTATTTTAGCGTTTAGATATCATTCCCGGAGGTGTTTGCGTCTTTTGGTTACATTTCCATCGAACAGCCTCCTGTCAACTAATATGTGGAAAACCCACCACGAATTTACATCATTTTCGCGCGGGTTTCCTCCCCATTGCTTTTCCACATTTTTTGTATGTTTTTTTGACGTGATTGATACTATGGTTGTATCAACCATTAATCATAGAATTCACCTAGTTAGAAATCAACTCAAGCACAATAGCTTACCCTTGATAATCACAATCCATCCCAATTAATCCCAACTAATTCCAAGGAATCCCAATGTATACAATATATTACTGTCTATATCATAAATCCCAATACTTATATATATATATATGTATATGATATGTATATGTATATGTATATGTATAAAATGGTAGTTTACCCTAGGCTACCCATTTCATTACTTCACAACGTCTTCACAACGTGTTCCGAGGTGCCTCAATCAGCTCAGGCGTAAGGCCCTCCAGCACCAAGTCGGTGGACTCCAATTGAGCCCCCTGCGGTGGGCCACGGGACCCCAGTGATGCGCAGGTTTTTTAATATACCATCTGGTTATTGAACATGGCCATGGAAAATCCATTATAAATGGAGGTTTTAATAGGTAAACCATCTATAAATGGGCCATATACCCTCTGGTGAACTAACATAGCAATGGAAAATGGCCATTTATAGTGGATTTTCCCATGAAAAATGGGGGTGGGTCAAAAATAGTACCATCTGGTTATGACTAACATGGCCATGGAAAATCACCATGCTATTAATAGGTAAACCATCTATTTCTATGGGCCATCTATACCATGGCTATGTTAAATAACCAGAGGGTATACATGTATATATATATATATATAAACCACCAATATCAACCACCAACAACAGTGATTTATGATACTTATAACTATATGGAGGTTTCCTAAAATGGGTGTACCACCAAAATCAACCTAAATGAGACCATTTTGGTATTGAAACCTATTGCTTTTGGGTTCCATGTTTCAAGAAATATCCACATATGTATATATATATGGGTTTATATAAACGAATCATAGTTAGCCATATAAAACCGATTACAACCCAGATTGTAACAAGATTCACTATGGTTTATGGTAGAGATATCTATAGTTGGTTTAGATCCACATGAATAGTATAGTAATAAGTATGATAAACCATAGTGAAATTGGAGTTATGTTCACCAACTTAGCTATCTTTCTGGGGCCCCACTACCCCGGTGATACCCTGGCAGCAACACGCAAAAATATTCAAAGTAGAATCCAGTTCTAAACTAATGGTAAATGAAAGTTGTGTTTTTTTGGGGGTTTTACTATACATTTGGCAGATTTGGGATATCAGCATGGAAGGTGTGTGTTTGTGTGTATGGTGCCCTACTGAAAATTAATTGTTGTTGCTGTGTACGTCTGGTAGCGTCGAAGGGCAACCGCCAGGCACAAAAGAAATGAGGCGAAGCGAGAGCAACGCTTCCCTGGCATCAAAATCCCTGACAAACAAGTCAGGGCAAGGCAAAACAATCCTGACAGCCAGGTCAAAAAACAAAATCCAAACCTGACAGGCAATGGCGTGTGAGTGCAGAAACAAAATCAAGGGCCTCAGTAGGTACCTGACACGTGTCAAATGTAAGGCAATGCAAGTGGCGCAAATGCAAAAATGCCAAACTCATACAAGGTCACACTAGCACCAAAAATGCGCAACTGCAAGCAAATGTAGCGGTGTCTGGAAACAATCCATCAGACACGCCGGCAAAATGCAAATCAAAACATGAAATACATCAGGACTTTGCGAGTGCAGCTCTGGCTTCTTTGGCACTTGAAAAACAAAGGAGGGCCAAAACTCGCATCATGCGTTTATAAGGAAGCTTCAAGGCTTCATCAATGGTCATGTCACTTTCGGCTTTGGCTTTGGCAACACGTTTGCGCTCAAAATCTGCAACGATGTCAGGCCGGACAGTCTAAGGAAGGCAGGAAGGAAGGAAGGGAGGGAGGGAGGCAGGCAGGCAGGGAGGGAGGAAGGAGTTGCACCCTTGTTAAAATCTAGAGACCCTCACCTGGCAGGTGGAGAAATATAAAAGCACGGTCCACGAAAATTTTGATTTCTAGATTGCCAGTGGACTCGCAGCCTAGTTGGTTTCGAAAAATCACCCCAGCCCCATTTCTTTTGATCAATGACAAAGCTCGGCTATTTGAAGTGTACAACCGGATTCGTGCACCCCGGTTGTTATTTGGACAACAGCCTATCAATATAACTAGTGATATCATGAGTTAAAACGAAGTTATAACCATGATTGGCAATGCATATTCACTACCTACTAAGTACTAAAACTGCTAAACATACTATGCAAAATCCCTCACCTAAAATGTTGGGGGCCATTTGGGGATGATTCCCGAATCCAATTCCCATGATTGCAGTGGGGTCACGACGTGAGGACATTATAATTTACCCAGATTAATCCATGGTTTATAAACCCCATAACTACATTAACTATATATAATACCATAGTGGTTCTTATATTAACTATCCTATAGTTGTTATAATACCATTAACTATATTAACTATTATATAATAACTATTACAACCCCATTAACCCCGTTAACATTAAGATATCTAAAGTACATTAAATTACCCATTTGGGAATCGTTTATACCACCTATTTATGGTGACTTGGGGATTGTCTATGATTGTTTTACCCACATCATGTAGTTATATTAACCATATTAACCATATTAACCATATTAACCATATTAACCATATTAACCATATTAACCATATTAATCATATTAACCATATTAACTATATTAACCTGGTTGGTGGTTTTAACCGTCTTGAAACATATTAGTCAATGGAAAGGATTATCTCATATATTATGGAAAATAATCCAAATGTTTGAAACCACCAACCAGTAACCATATTAACCACGAATAACAGTAATTTATGATACTTATAACTTCTAAGTATATACCCTCTGGTAAACTAACATAGCTGTGGAAAATAGCCCATAGAAATAGATGGTTTACCGTTCTTAATAGCATGGTGATTTTCCAGTTCGCAAAATGTAAACGTTTACTGGAGGGTAAATCACTGCGATTGGTGGTTGATATGGCTGGTTGCTGTGAAGCACTTGTCCCAGAGCATATCGAGCCACCTTGGGCTTGGGCCGATTGTGGAACTGCACCAGCAATCTGGAGCCCTGCCGATGTCGGAAAGGTGGCACATGATAGAGACAACAGGAACATTTGACTGGGGAAAGCATGGAAAAATCACAGTTGAACATATAGGAACATCATCCAAAGCCATGTGGCACAGGGTCCCTAATTTTTTAGTGTAAATCAAACCTCGATCTTTGTTCAAAAAACATAAAGCAACAGTACTGCTTTGTCGACTCTACAGCTGCAAAGTCTGCAAAATGCCAGAACATCCTATCCCAAGTCGAAGCAGTTTAAATCTCATCTGTTTCGATGTCTTGTAAGGCATGATATAGGTACTGGTTTGTGGTTTCAACCCCTCTGAAAAATATGAAAGTCAGCTGGGATGACTATTCCCAATATATGGAAAGTCATAAAAAATCATGTTCCAAAGCACCAATCAGGGTATAGCTACTCAACACATCTCAAGAGGTCTGAATCAACCGGGCTGAACAGGGCTGATCGTTGGTCCTCTATGACCTACACTTTGCTGGTGGTTTCATGCAGATTTCCCATAGGGATATCGATACAATATGGTGCCCAGTGATGTGAACGTTGGTTTAGATTCACCCATATTCACCCCATGAATACTATAGTTATACGTATCATAAACCGTAGTGAAACTGGAGTTATGTTCACCGACTTTGCGTTCAGGGGTTCAACCTTTGCACAGGGCTTGACGATCCAATTCCTGGAAAGGGGCCCAGAAACTGGAAAGGGGTCCTCGAGCTTCAGAAACACCCTGATTATACAGTCATCCTTACTCATGATTGCTTTTGCCCCCACAGACACATCAAATTGCACAGACACTTTCTTCTGGGTCAAGATTTTGCATGTTTGGTGCCAAAAACCACATGTTTTGGATTGAACCCAAGCTATTCTTGCGTGTGCGAGACTAAAAACATACCGAAAGACCGCAGTGGTCTACCAAGTGTTTCGAACATGGATCACATGTTTGTTGCTTGACATCTATTCTTGCTGATCAAATCAGGTTTAAACAAGTGTTGCTTAAAAATGTCCTAACATCTCACTCTTTGTTGGGTTGATTGCTACCAGAAACACCATCTTCTACTTGGATGTGCATCCCATTTAGGATCCGTGGTGTATCATCAATATATATAACCCATATAATCCCATTTTTTCACTGGGGATATTCCATGAATCTAACTGGTGGTTGTTGACCCATTTACGATTCGTGGGATGCATTTCCAAGTGAGCAGCCTTCAAATTCCCTCTGTCTTTCTATTATACTGCTTGGTTAATAGGGATTCCCCTATTAGATTATTAAGTAATTATAATTCCCAATCTGGTTGGTGGTTTCAACCCCTCTGAAAAATATTAGTCAATGGGAAGGATTATCCCATATATTATGGAAAATAAAAAATGTTTGAAACCACCAACCAGCAACCAGATTGGGTAATATAATCCCCTATAATCATCAACCAACCAGCCGGAAAGCCGATCAGCCTCCACTTGAACCACGGTGGCGGCGTACCATTTGCACTCGCTGCTCACACTGGGCGGCTTCAGGTGGATACAAAATGTGGGACATGGAAACATGAAATGTGGGATTGGTCAACCACCAACCACTAGTATAATGGATTATTGGATCCAGGTAGTATAATCCATTAATAATGGAGTTATTGGAATTATAATGGAATACCCTCCGGTAAACTGTTACATAACTATGGAAAGATCCACCATTTTATAGCTGGGAACATCCACTATTTCGACTGGGTCATTTTCAATAGCTATTTTGACATAACCAGAGGGTAATTGTCATAATGGTTGCCAACTTGGTTGCAATTCATGGTTTAGTGTCGGATTCCATTTAGTTCCAGTGGCAATAAGTATCATTCATGTGGAATTAATGTAAATAAATGTCCAAGTGCATTTCATATGAAGTCCCAAATGAAACAATGGGTCCAATTGGGTTTGCAAAGGTTCTAGACTTGCAAACGGGCACTGCATGGGATCCATTAAATGGTTATTGCAGTTATAATTTCAGAATTGCTGTCACTTACCCAGTATACCACCTGATAAATATATCAATCCATTTACTGGGAGAATAGTTTCAAACCCAATAGATCCCCATTTAGAACCAAAAATGCGATCCCTGCAGAGTTTTTCGAACGCAAAGTCCACTGAAGATTCCCGTCAGGGTAATCTAAATTCATTTGTTGCTCCAAAGAATGATAATTGTGATGTTACAATGGATTTCACTATGACAAAAATCAAGGTACCTGCACTCTTTCTCTTCGCCCATTTCACAAGAATTCTGTTCAACGCGCAAAAAACCGCTCAGCCGATTTCTTATCCCATCATGAGTCCTTGACCAGTCCTATGGGGTTTCAGTACCTCTCACATTACTTAGCCCGAAATCTGTTTTTTTTTTTTTTGCGGCCAATGCGCATAGGATCTTTCGATGTGGCCAATGCAAAGCGAAATTCTGTGTGGCGAAATATGTATATAATATATGTATATATGATATGTATCTAATATATGTATCACTTGGATCCATAGGGAGTAAATCAGAACCACAACCAATGTGGGTAGTCACCTGATTTCACAATGAAAAACTCTGGTGAGATGGGAATGAAACATCCATTTATGTCGGGTATGTAAACATCATTTCCGCTTCATCTTAATTTTGCTTAGTTGATGTTAGTTGTTCTTCACCCCCATATCCTGATTGCGGGGAGGTATAAACATGGCTGGAAAATCTCCAGGTAGTTACTTAGTTCGATGATTGTCCCAATTAAACTTCCATTTATAGAGGATGTTCCAGCTTGCAATGTTTGATTACCAAATGGTATTTTCCATTTATCATCATTATTGCCAGTAATAATAATAATCATCATCATTCTTAATTATTATTCCATCATTGACTATTAGTCATTTACTATTAATCATTCCCTATTAACCATTCACTATCAATCATTAACAGTTCAGTCATTTTTTAATTTGCACTGCCTCCAGCAAATTGTTACTCTTCACAACACCAGCTGTTTGAAGATTCCGGCTTGGCCCGGCGACAATTCTTTCAAGGACATCATTCAATGCCAACTCAACTGGGTATGACATGTGTCGACTGTGGCCCCTTTGAAAAAGTGGCTCCAAACCAAGTGTTTTTCGATGTTTTTCGAAGCCAATCGGGAAGCTGCTGCTCATGCTATCCCAAGGAATGAGATGGCGCAGCTCTGAATCGTAGGTCTTCGGGATGGCTAGTACTGGACAGGTACAAATAGAAGCAATTCAAAATCAGTGGCTTCTGTTTACCCTCTGGTAATTTAACATAGCTATTGAAAATGGCCATTTATAGTGGATTTTCCCATTAAAAATGGTGATTTTCCATTGCTATGTTAGTTTACCAGAGGGTACATCTATATACCCCCATTACCCACAGTCACACGTCATATACCCCCCATTGCCCACGTCATCCCCGACGTTTTCTTCGACGTGCCTTGATCGCCGCCCTTCCTCTTTGGCCGCGGCATCAATCTTGTCATCCACCTCCAAAATAACGTTGGGATCCTGTGGGTCCTGCAGCGATGGATTTTCCATGTCACTTGGTACAGGATGGGGCCCCCAAGATAGCGTTCAGTTGCCTTGTAAGTGGCTGAATGCTATGGTTTATGGTAGATACAACGAACTAGTTTTCATGGAGGTTATATTGGTTTATAAACCAACAAACATCACTGGGGGCCCCATCCTGTATCTGAAAATGATGGGAACAACTCCAGAATCCAATGGTTGAAATCATATTTTCTTTCCCCACCTGCCAGGTGAGGGTCTCTAGATTTTAGCAAAGGTGCAACTCCTTAAAAAACCCATTAAAATCCCATTCAATCACAATTTTTCATGGGGTAAAACCCGTTAAAATCCCATTGCATCACAATTTTTTCATAGGGTAAAACCCGTTAAAATCCCATTTAATCACAATTGAATTCATGGGGTAAAACCCATCAAATCACAATTTTTCCATAGTATAAAACCCGTTCAAATCCCATTAAATCACAAATTTCATGGGGTAAAAACCAATTAAATCATAATTTTTCCATAGGATGAAACCCGTTCAAATCCCATTAAATCACCATTTTTCCAAAGGATTTTGTTCAGTTCCGTCCTTGTAAGTCTTCTGTTTGAAGTCCTTTCTGAGGCGATGAAAGAAGGGCCACGCCTGCCGATCGTCTACCAAGTCGCGCCTGTCCCAGAGGAAGGGTTGAGGAAGCGGTGTTTTTAGCATCGAACTGGAAATCGATGGAAAAGTCACTGGAAAATATAGGAAGATGTGGGAAAAACGATGGACCATACCCTCTGGTGAACTAACATAGCTATGGAAAATCACCATTTTATAGCTGGGTAAATCCACTATAAATGGTCATTTTCAATAGCTATGTTAAATTACCAGAGGGTATGTGAAATTCATAAGAAGATCATGGGAAAATACGGGAAGATCATAGGAACATATATGGGAAATGAATAGGAAATATATGGGGAGATACGGGAAAATATAGAAAAACTATGGGAACATTATTTGTAAATGGAGGTTTCAAGCTGGGAAATTTGTCCATACTTGGAGGGATTGAATCTATAGCTAAGGGGAATGTTAAATATACTAAATTGAATATGCAAAATAGTCGACTCCTTATAGAAACTATAGAATCAACATATATATAATATAATATGTATGTAGTATATTATAATATACATGTTCAATACAATCAAATCACCTTGTACGATCAAATAACTGGAACATCTTTTCTGTTTGTAAGTGGAACCTTGTTATCAATGGAAAACCCATCCTGTTAGTCAAATCAATGGTTGCCTTTTTTCAAAATGTTTTTTGACGTAAACCGGTTTTGATGGCAAACAATGTCAAACGAATGGAATCAACAGATAACCTCATGGATATAGGTATTATATACAGAAACATACTTTACCATGGAAACTGGAAAATTGTGGTTTTTGCTATCAACCATGAATTATGTTTTCTAGTCTAGTACTCAAGCAAAGATAGTATCAGTACTTCAGACATGCAAAATATGTGTTTTTCTATTTGACCAGTCAAAACAACTGGAGTTCAAGAACTGCGTGGATTTGACCAACAATCATCCGGAAACCTTAAGAATCTTAGGAGAAATAGCGGTCCAACAATCAGCAACAGGGTGAAATACCAGGTATCCTTGGTGAACCATTTCCGTCAGCGCTCGTTGATGGTGCGGCAATCCCAAGTGTTGATACTTAAACCATGTTTTAACGCCGCACCATGGTTAAACCATGCCAGAAATGTGGGTTTAACCATGGTGAAACATGGCATTAAACCACTTAAAGCCCAATGTTTTATGGTTAAGCCATGGTTAAACCCATGGTTAAAGCCACATTTCTGATCACCAAAGCAACCGATGGTTTTTCAGCCACATATCTTTGACGCCACATTACCCTGCGGTAATCAAATGTGACAAGCTAGAAATCCACCAAACAAAATCAGATTTTCCCAGAAACTGCCACTTAGTTCGGGGATACCAATGGAAGGATACCAGTACCCCACGTGTTCAGATCCAAGGGGCGATGGAAGCGACCTGGAAACTGCTGTCGAAACTGCAACAACGTCAATTGGGGATAGCAACTCCCAATTCATCTTAAGATTGAAAAGTAAAATCCAATTCAAAGATATTCAAAAAGAATGGGAACTTACATGAATCACATGAACTTACCAATCTTTTTGGGCCTATACATTAATAATCATTAATATAATTTATAAGAAACATGACATGCGGACCACTCGTGGGATGCAATGACCTATGACAAAAAGGTGTTGTTGGTTGGCTCACATGGGTAGAAGTCAAAATATGGGTGCCCAAGATGGTCATCTGTACTCCCCTAATCCTGGTCCTACAGTAGAAGTGTCTCCTAGGTCTTGAATTTTGACTCATACCGACAATCCGACATATCAGCTCCAAAATACTATTCTATCATATTGTATCATACAGAATTGGGTTTATAATCCCATTCAGACCTAGTTTAAGCCGTTTAAGCTTAGTCATCTTAGTCAAGGTAGCTATATAGTGCATTCTGAAATAGAATAGTTTGAAACCTAAAACTATTCGGGATACCCTCTGGTAAACTAACATAACTATGGAAAATCACCATTTTTAATGGGAAAACCCACTATAAATGACCATTTTCAATAGCTATTTTGACATAACCAGACCAGAGGATAGATGATCCGCGACATCATTGGAACATGCTTTGGCGGTAGTGACGCCGGTGATTTTCAGGCTGGGTACTGGTCTACAGCAGGCATGGGAGTGGAGACAGGAGTAAACAACCCCGAAGTTGAAATCAACATCTATCATGTGATTGGGAAGATTGGGAAACCATTTCATAGAGAGTTTATCGACAACCAGCATCTTCCATCGACTGATTGGATAGCTAGTTGTTGGTTGAAAAAGCTCCAGTCATGGGGTGAATCTAAACCACCATTCACATCATTGGGACCCCACAAGTTCCAAGTCGTCTTAGTCAGATCCTCGCCAGTTCTGGACACCTAGCATCACCCATCATTTGCTGAGTATCCAATATCCAAACAATGGTCTTCCTTCAACCTAATGGTTTTTTGGTAAAATCAATAAATGTCCTAAATGTCCCAAAAATTCAGCTCAAACTCACTGGTTCTTCCTTGGTCGAAGCGCTTAAAACTCAAGGGCTGTCATCGCTGCCCACCTTGAAGATCTCGTTTCAAGCAGAATGGAACTTCCATCGACTACCTTCCAAAAGGCCCCCACAGGATGATCCACATCATGCTGAACCCATGGTACCCATGGAACCCGCGCGACAAGATTTTTTGGCGACCTACTCACCCCAATGTACCTCAAAATGTTGGAACTGGAACACCCCAAATATCCCAAATTTTCCCATTGTTCTATGGTTTCGCATATCATTTTCATCATTTTCATTCATGTTCATTGAATCATCATTCTCCATGTCTAAGTCATAGCTGGTTAATGGATGTCTATTCCCTTAAAAACACGGTCATGTGAATTTCTTCGATGGTCATTTTACCAATGGATTGTCATCATCTTCGCATCATTTCAATGGCCATACCCTCTGGTAAACTAACATAACTATGGAAAATCACCATTTTTTATGGGAAAACTCACTACAGTATAAATGGCCATTTTCAATAGCTATTTTGACATAACCAGAGGGTAACTCACTGGGAGGCACCCAAGGATCAACCCGGGGATCATCCCCAGGAAGGGCTCATCCCATGGGGCTTCCCAGTTTGGGCGCCTGATAATCTTCTAAAGGATCATCACCTTCTAACATTTCCTGACGTCCAAAGATGGACCAGAAAAAACCATAGAAAAAACGGGGATTTTAAAAGGGTCATGTTTTTTTTTTTATGGCAATCTTATTAGAACATGTGATAAATTATAGTGGGACATGCTAATTATAACATATTATATCATATTATAACCATCAAAATGGACATGGAAATTTGTATGGCAATTTTACGCCCAAAATAGGCGTTGAAGCAACATGGAATCCACCAAAACGATGTGGAGATATCTTGGTCTGTCTTGAGTATCGTTGCCCCCAATTCTTATCCGTACCACGGGCTATTCCGGGTCTGGCCCTCAGAGTAAAACTACCATGCTTGTGAAATGCGAAAATCAGGGGTACTCTTTCCAAAACCTAGACTTCATTGGAAAAACCTATTGGAAAATCATACGATTTTTTCTGGTTGGTGGTATACCTACCCCTCTGAAAAATATGAGTTCGTCAGTTGGGATGATTTTTCCCAATATTGGAAAGTCATAAAATTCCATGGTTCCAAAGCACCAACCAGTTTTCCTTGAGTTTTTTCCTCTCAAACGTCGTTTCTGATATTTTCCTGGCCAGTGATGTCGTTTGAACGATATTGGACTTCACCCGAAACACAATCCCTGGGGGGCTCCACAGAGATATCAGATATACATAGGAACACCATAGGAAAATGGTGATTCAACCAACAAACATTGGGGTTTTAATGGGATTTATAGCTGATTTATGATAGCTAAGTTGGTTTATAACTTCACGAAATTATGGTTTATGATATACTTATAACTTTTGGTTAATGGGGTTTATAAACCAACTTATAACTGGGGGGGCCACTGACAAGTGATATCAAATCTATCCATGTCTCAATCGCATTTGCAGGATCCATCAACCCATTTTTTACTCAACGAGGCCTGCAAAGACCAACATTCAAAAAACACCTTGATATCTTGATGCTGTTTGGTGAGTTTTGCAGTCCCTCAAGTTGGTTGATCCATTGACCTCATCTGACCTCATCTGACCTCATCCTCCGGTTGCACCCGAGGTCAAGAGACGAAGTTTGAGTCTGACCCAGCAACATCAACTAACACCAGTTCCTGCTAGGCAGGAAATTAAAAATAAATGATGGCAACTGTGCCCCAATTCAAATTCTCGCATCTACTATTTTTTTTGGTTCGGAAACTTTTGGTAGCTCCTTAGCTCGCTACTAGCCACTGGATAGTAACATGTTTATGGGTACCCTCTGGTTATGTCAAAATAGCTATTGAAAATGGCCCAGTCGAAATAATGATTTTTCCCATCAAACATGGTGATTTTCCGTAGTTATCATAGTTATGTTAGTTTACCAGAGGGTAAGGGCCAAAAAGTCCAAGGGCCTCATGCTTAGTTCCATAGGGCAGCAAATCCTCATCCAAGAGCTGGTATGAAGATAACCCATCACTCCATACATCCAGGATTCGACCGGGTCTGTTTGAAAATTGGGATTAGTTCATTATATTAATCATTGAGTAACCCAATCTAGTATTGGTATAAATCCAAGAATTATTGGAATAAACAGTAGAATAATTATATGAACAATGGATTATCCATTAATTTTAGAGGAAAGATGGATGAACCATTGGACTGTGGGGCTCCCAAGATTTTCAGGTACCTCCGACTGCGATTTCGACGTGACGTCTCCGCGACAAGTGTCCCAACCCTCAAGGGAGTCAATTAAAGTCTGATCCACCTCTAGTGAGGGTCTATGCCACAAGTGCCTGATTGCGGTCAGTCTGGTGGGATCACAGTGGGATTCGCTGGGATTCGCTCAAATTCCATGAAGAAAATTCAAAGACATTCAACGACATCATGTTTGCTTTGCTGAAAGCCTCGAGTTTCCATACATGAAACGTTGGGATTTCAGTTCAAACAAATTGGATTTGATTAAGGCATATGAAGGCACTGAAATTAGGAAGACGAGTAGCAAATATTCAGATCGAGTACACGGCAAGGCTTGTCATCGGCTTAGATGTTCACCACAGTTGTAGCTATGGTGAATTTTTGGGTTACCCGTTATTTATAAAGGGGTTATAATCATGAAGATTACAGTAACCATTGGCTAACTTGGATATTTCTTGGGGGGATGGGCACGGGTGCTATCCATGATTCTGGTCGTCTTCTTTTGGCTAACTTTGAAACCAAGCATTTCAGCTGCCCCTGCTGCCACAAAGCAACATCATACTCTGCTTCCTTCAGGTTTTCTTACAGTAAGCCTTTTGGTTCCATTTGGTCCCTGACTTGTTCAAATTGGGAAAGGGTGCCACTGAGCCCCAGAAAGCTATCACAGCAATGATATTTGAACAGCGTTACTGACTCGCTTCCCAAATTCACTTCGGGTAGCTGTTCCTCACAACCTAAGTTGGATGCTTCAGTATGCTTGGGAACCAAAAAGGAACGAAATGATGCGTCCATTTAAGTTCGTATCCCTGTCTTCAAACCAAATAATTATACTGACTCAGTTGAAGAAGTCGAAGACAGGCAGCGCTGTGATCATATCGCTGTTTGCACCATGCGGCAAGGGATCGGTTGAAGGGAAAATCTTCGCCCGGAAACCATGGATTTTTCCATGTTTTTTTTTAAGGGGTCTCCCAAATTTTCCTGATTTCCCTATATTTCCCTTAAACCAATCCATTGAATGTGGCCACCACACACACTTCCCGGTGATGCGAACTCACTGGCCAAACACACCCGAAACTCCATCTCTATCCTCGATGAGGGCACCAATGGAGGCCGAAAATGGTGAATTCTAAGGATTTCATTTCAACTACATACTGTGATGTGATAAATCCAACACTGACCGGGTATTAGTTCGGTGCTATGCACCCCTATGATTGATGACGTCAAATGATTCCCAAACGGT
This sequence comes from Cladocopium goreaui, assembly GCA_947184155.2. Classification (NCBI taxonomy): domain Eukaryota; class Dinophyceae; order Suessiales; family Symbiodiniaceae; genus Cladocopium; species Cladocopium goreaui. Next base: position 317,135 of record CAMXCT020003458.1, read on the forward strand.
TGTTGAATCGGAATCGGATGATTTACCCTCTGGTAATTTAACATAGCTATTGGAAATGGCCATTTATAGTGGATTTTCCCATTAAACATGGTGATTTTCCATAGTTACGTTAAATTACCAGAGGGTATTGGCTTTACCATCTGCCCATTTTTGGGCGCAGATGATCTGCGGCATTTCGGGCGGTTGGTCCGAGAGACACTTCTTCAGTGTACTTCAAGCCCAAATTCGCACCTGGGCACTTCGAAGATTTCTCCAAATTGGAGACAGCTCCAATGTGTGCAGGTTACCCATGATTACCCTCGGCACTGCCCAAAAAAAGTATCCACTTGTCGGAGTTGTATGATTTGTTGTCAATTCAAATCTGGCCGGTTCGTGCTTTGTCAATGGAATCTGATGGTGGTTAGACCGTAGATCTAACTTGGTTTAGAAACGTTATCATAGATACATATAACCATCATCAACCATCAACCCCAGTCATCATAGATACATATAACATGTTATATAAGTTATAACTATATAGTTACTATATGTTACTATTGTAAAAGAAGAAATGCTACAACTATTATAAACTGTAAACCGCAGTTATCATCGTTGTGTTCAACAACTTGGCGATTCCTGTTACGCCTCACTTTCTTTCCAGCGATCCTGCTAGAATGCTTTGGTGAACACACCATGTGTCATGAAATAGATTTTTGAAGTGGCACAGGATCCGTGTATGTTATGCCATTTGGATCCATTTGGCTCCTTGTGGCAAATTGACATTTATGAGCGTGCATATAAGTGTGTTGGAATGCAGCTTACATGGAGATTCACAATTCAAAGTTGGTTTATACATCACTGGCTGCGAAATCCAAGGAGGACTTGGAATGTCAGGTTGGTGGTCACAACTCTCCTAGTTTAAGATCTATTATATATATACATATATATGTATATACAATATACATATATATATACATTAAATTCACGAAGAAGACTATGCAGTGCCATTTCCCCAGTCAGGATGAAACAACTTCAAGCATTTGTTTACTATTATTTTTTGTTTTAGAGCGTGGGGATCATAGGTTTTCAAGATTTAACTTGAAATTGTTGTGTGACTCCTTAATCGCATAGCATTCACAGGGATTTTAAGATGTCAACTTATTGACCATCAGCAAACGTCTCCAACTTCCAAAACGTGTTCGTTACAATCCAGTGGAACACCTGTCCCCAAAGTGAAGATCCCTTCGGAAAAAAAGTTGTAGCCGCTTGGAAATAGGAGGACATTTGTCTGTAACTTTCCAAAACTAGGAACACCCAATTTTCCTAGCAAAAAAATGGCGAAATAGGAAGGGTTGGTAGTTTATGGTTTTCTGAATTTTCAGTCATGTGTTTTTGCTGGCCATTTCCAAGGAAATTCTTCCTTTTTTCTACAGGATGGGCCTCCCCAATGATGTTTGTTGGCTTATAAACCCCATTAACTATACTTATATCTACCATAAACCATAGTGAAATTGGAGTTATGTTCACCAACTGAACGCTATCGTAAACGGGGGCCCCACTACCCTTGAATTCAACCACTTTTTTTCGGCAACGGGTCCCGCGGGCCCCGCGTTAGCCCCGCGGGCCCGGCTTGGAAATAACTTAAGCAGTACCTGGATCATGCCCTGGAAATGCCCCATCGTACCTTGCACAGTTCGTAACCCAAATGTTTTTTTTTTTTTAAATAGCATGGACTATATGCATTCATAATGCCAACTGCAGCCCATAGTAGGGTACATCCATAGTGTATCCCTGCGTTGTCTACCCGTTACATCTCCACAAAAACCTCCATATTTCGTCGGTGAAATCACCAATCATTTACTTCAATGGTGTTCCCATTAAAAATTGCGAAAAAATTGGATATGATATGATATTATATGGATGAACAAATAGATGGGAGATATACAGTAATCTACAAATCTATATAGATAATCGATATATTATCTATAGATCTAATCTACAAATCTATAGATACAATCTATAAATCTATAGATAGAATCTATAATAATTTATAGATGGAAAACCAAAAAACCCTCTGGAAAGTACCTCCCTTGCATCATCCCTGGGAACCCGATCGGAGGTGGCTTCGAACCTGGCTTTTGAATGATTTTGACGGAAAATATGGTGATTTCACCAGCACAGATGGGGATTTTGATGGCATTTATTGCTGATTTGTAGCTGATTTATAGCCTAGCTGATTTACAGTAAGTTGATTTACGATAGCATATGATAGCTAAGTTGGTGACCATAGCTTCAATGTCACTATGGTGAATGTTTATGATACTTAAGTATAACCAATTGGACTAATAGGGTGTATAAACCAACTTACAGCTGGGCGGGGGGCCACATTGTATTATCTGGACTACAACGTATTAAATCTGGACTACATAATGGAATTTGGAATGTACTGGATCTTGAACATAACTATTCAAATGTAGCATATTTAATCAATATCTGGAATTCAGCTGTACAAAATTGGATTACATGGGTCTTAATATGGCTCACTGATCTCGTTTTAGGATCTAGATCCGTCGGGTTTACATCAGCTACCTTTTCAGCCAAAGTAAGATGTCTCAAAGCAGCGTCAATTGAGACATTTTGAACCCTGTCCAAGATCAACAATGCCATATTATGCTTCCAAAAATTGTTCAGAATTGCTCGACATGACCTGAGCTTGCCCGACAAAAATGCTCAAAATTGCTCAAAGTTGCTCAAAATTGCTCGAAATTGCTCGAAATGTCTCAAAACGTTTCAAAATGTCTCACGATGGGCCAACAAGTGTCTAAAGGGGTGATGTGCGTGCATATACAGGTGCGAAAGTTGTCGTTTCTTGGCATTGCTGTTGCCGGTGTGTATTGTTGCATGGGCTTAAGGTCAGTGTCAATTGAGCCGAGGTCATGCCTGCTGCTACGTTCAGAACCCTCAATCGTCAGTTTCAACTGACAGGGATCACTTGTCATTCGATTGGTTGCCATTGTTTCAACCAACAGCTTGTCCCGAAAACATCACATTGCTTTGATAGAAAAAAAACGTTCATGCCCGCAGTTTCTTTTGCTTCATTACTGCCTCTTGGTGATACCACAATCAGACATGAACTTCTGGGATTTTTTGGGATTTTTTGAGATTTTAAAAGTAGCGGATCTAAACCTAACAGATCTACACCCCAAATTGCGAACAGTGAATGGCTTGAAGACAATGAAACATGGGGATATCGGGATATCAATCAATGGCAACGGGGATCAACGGGGCTATGAGTCAAAATGTGATGGAGCCACTCTCTCAAACAGCTCCATTGGGATGGAAGTGAGACAGACATGTCTGATTCCACCATATTCCACCGTCCATGTTGGCTCTTCTGATGTGAAAAAGAAAACAGATACTTCAGATACTTATTTCTTCGCTTTTCAAATCATTCCATATAAATGTTGCAAAAAAATCTAAAAAATTGAACAATGGACCATAAACCAATAAATCTAGATTTGCCCAAATCCTGTAAAATCAATTTTCCATGCTCGTGTTGCAGGAACTGGAACCCCCTCGGCGGTTTCGCGCTGATGCTGACAAATGTGCACCCTCTACCAGTGAGTGCGACGGCAGAGCAAACGTGTTTCTTAGATTCCCTGTGAACCTTTGGACATCCTTGGATGTTCATCGCCCAGCACGCGACAAGTCAAAAACATTCCATCAAGCGACTTATTGGTTCGTACCTTCTGAGTCTTTATACCAGTCTACATTGGCTGGTGAGGATTCTTTGAATACCACAAGGACAGCTAAATAATTCCCAAACCCAAAGAAGCCTACGACAATTGGAGCAGTACTACACAATCAGAAACTATCAGGCACTCATATGGGGATGGGTCAAAACCTATTACTGCCATATTTTGGGGAATAAACAGGCATAAACCATCTATTTAGGGTCCCCAGGGTACCAGGGTTTTGACTCATAGCCATATGTCAATTCCTTTCTGGCCAAATTGTCACACTCTTGATTTCACCAACCTTCAATGTTTTGTTGTTTCTTATCCGGTAATCAAACATGGCTAGCAGGAAAATCTCCCATTTATATGTTTTTTTTCCAGTTTGAAACCTCCGTTTGCAAGGAGTTTCCCAGCTAGTCATGTTTGATTACCAGAGGTTTCTCTACCCATATCCCTATCGTAATCCCAATTGTTGATAGTTAAATCATGTCAAATCCCAGTTTATCTGGTTGGTGGTTTTAACCATCTTGAAAAATATGAAAGTCAACGGGAAGGATTATCCCATATATTATGGAATATAAAAAATGTTTGAAACCACCAACCAGTTATCGTTCTTAAATCCCCATTCACCGGAGTGTTTGTGGATTATTTGAAACCACAAAAGTTTGGCCAGGTCCATGATTTCCGCTGCATAGGTGGTTTCTTTGTTCTATTACCTTGCCAACTTGCCGCTGGTGCAATCCTGCCCCTGTCGAAACCTAGCCTGGAAATAACAACAGAAAACAAATCCTCATTTGCATCCATGCTCAGCATCAAACATGTGACAACTCTCAAAAAATGGCTCTTCCGAAATGTCTAATGGCCGTTTGGGTCCGTCTAACATGTTTTTTTTTCCCATACCGTGTATCCCCACTTCAGGACGGCTAAACCATCAATGTGGCCCCCCCCAGGTGCGTGAGTTAGTTTATACACGTCATTAACTCTAGTTACAGGTACCACAAATGCCATAAATCATAAACCATAGTTGTTGGAATTATGTTCACCAACTTAGCTATCCTTCTGGGGGCCCGCTTTGTGGAGGTGTTCTCTCCTGCCGCGCCTCCTCCAAAGTATCGGAGCGAGAGAATGGGCTCTGCAGCTTGGAATCGATGATCGGCATGCCGAAATCATCGACCTCGGTCAAGTGAGAGGTCAAACATATTATTGTGGTTAATCATAGTAGTGATGAATGGATGGGATATAGATGGGAGATATAAATCTATAAATCTATAGATGGGAGTAAATAATAGTAATAGTGATTAATGGGTAATTTATAGCATGCTGGATAATAATGATGATTGATGGATATACCCTCTGGCAACCAAATGGAGGTGTTTCACCGTTTTGTCATGGGGGTAGCCCCAAATCATCCAGTCATCATGGATGACCAGACAAACAGTGTTGAAACCTACGGTGACGACTGGGGATTCCCCATATGGGGAATAGATCCCGGGGATCGTCAAATGATTCGATCGGGGGAATGGAATGGGGGAACAGGATGGTGCCCCCCAGTGATGTTTGTTGGTTTATAAACCCCTTTAACTATAGTTATATCTGCCATAAACCATAGTTATGGGAGTTATAAACCAACTTAGCTAACTATGGGGGCACCACCTTGGAAGGGATTGGATCTTTTTATTTTGTGGGGTTGTCAAGGAGTTTTTTTTACCCGGAATGCCTTGCCAATGCGTAGGGGTAACAACAAATTGCACAAGTCTAGGGTGAAATCCATCAATGTCAAATCCACACATTTCAATTACAGTAGATATATACCCTGTTTAAAAAAAAAAACATGAAGCTGTGGATGCTTATGTCATCTTTTTTTAAATACTGATCGTACTCATCAGTATCTGAAAATATCTAAAGCATCGCAAGAATCAAGACGTATATCCTAAAATAGCCATCAATAATAGCTGGTTGGTGGTATACCTACCCCTCTGAAGAATGATGGAGTTCGTTAGTTGGAATTATGAATTTCCCAACTTTTCATGGAAAGTCATAGAAATTGCATGGTTCCAGTCACCACCAACCAGCCATCAATAAAAATGGGACTTCACTGACCCATTCGCCACTTCCAGGCCTTGTAGACGGTGAGGCAGAAGGGGTAGAGTTCAACCCGCCTTGGCAAACATGTTTTACGTCGATCCATGATGCTGATTATCAGTTGATCCACGTAATCAATGGGAATTCCAGGATCCTAAAATGGAGGTACTGTACCATATAAGGCAATATTTTCAAAATATATCCCCTTACATAGGCCTTACATAGGCCTTACATATGGTAGGTACCTCCAATTTAGGTTCCTGAAATGGCCATTGACGTAATAATCAAAATTTATCATGTGGGTAAAACAATGCCATTTTTACCACCCATGACTGGGAATGGTAACCATATCACCTATAAAAATGGTGATGACTGGGGGATGGTTTATGAAATTGTTTTACCCACATTAATTTATAGGAATCTATAGGCTTTTCGTGGGATTTGACGGGAATTCATCTATCCCCCATCCATATCATGAATAATGGTGATTTTTCATGGTTAAGTGGGATTGTCATGGTGATTGAATGGAATGTAATGGGATACGAAAGGATTAGATTTATGGGGATATCTTTGATAATGGGATCAAACCGTCGAAAGGGACTTGTCAAACATGGAGGTTGATCCCATTACTCCTTCATATTAAACACCACCATTCCAAATAGTCCAAATTTAGGTGATTTCATCCCCTACTAAACCATGGCTTCTGGGGATTGTTTGATATTGTGGGGAAGGGATTCACTTAATTTCCATCTATCTTGCTTATTCAATGTTTATTTAATGCAGACAGACAGAGTAGCAATTTTCTCGAGTCGATCATTTGTTGCTGATTGGGGTAATCCTCCAAATGATCACCACAGATATGTGATGATATGTGCATCTTCCACGCTACCTACAGTAATTGACTCTTACTTGACTAACCCAATAAAATCCCGAGGCTTGGTTCCAAAGCCATGCTGGGAGGTCTGTGGAAATCCTGGCTATAACCCCCAACGGGATGATATACCCTCTGGTTATGACTAACAGTTCGCCATGGAAAATCACCATGCTATTAATAGGTAAACCATCTATTTCTATGGCCCATCTATACCATGGCTATGTTAAATAACCAGAGGGTATATATTGCCATTGAAATAGTGAGTTTTCCCAATACAAATGGTGATTTTCCCATGAGTTTTTTGTTTACCAGGCCGGCTATTTGAGATGGATATGGAAATTTCCGGAACTTGATCCTCAGAATCCAAGGTTCATATTTTGGCCCTCTCCGATGACACGACGCCTGCGAAAAATTCTGCGTCTCACGATCTGGGATCGGCGAAAAATCCAATGGACTTTGTAAAAAGGAAGAAGGTGGTGCCCCAGTTCGGAATCGCTAAGTTGGTGCACATAACTCCCATTAAACCTATGGTTTATGGTAGATATAACGAACTAGTTAATGGGGTTTATAAACCAACTTATAACTGGGGGGCACCATCCTGCAGGAAACCCTGGGTAAAAATACCCAGAAATATCAAGTTTTGCTGCAGATGTCCACCCCCAATGACTGGAACGCGTGGATTTTTGCAAACCTCAGAATGAGTCTGTAGCCAACAAAAGATGCGGTTTTAACCATCTTCAACCAAGAAAAAGAGGTGACACAACTAACCTATAACACTTGGGGAGAAGTGGTAAGTAACCACGGACCCAGTCATCCTCATCTCTAGTGATGTCCCAGGAATCTAGCTGGAAGTAGGGGGAAACTCATCATGATTGGTTCACCACTCATGATTCCCGGAGCTGACATCGGAACCAGCGAACATGGAATTCGGGATGTAACTGGAGATTGAACCCACCAACTGATAAAGAAATGCGATGATCTACCCCGCAAATCTCAGCGGAGGCTGTGTGTGGGCCACCAGGAAGCCAATCACCAGCATTTTCCCATGACCAGATGGTTTCATGGTCATGCCATGCGCAATCCTGAAAAAATAAAGGGTACTGTATATCATGAAATCATGGATACCCTCTGGTAATTTCTTACAGTTTGCGAACTTGAAAATGGCAAAATGGCCATTGAAATAGTTGATTTACCAATGAAACATGGTGATTTTCCCATCCGTTTTTTGTAAACGTTTACCAGGCCGGGTAGAATCCCGGCCTGGATTGTAGCTATCCCCCAAGGTGGATCGCAGCGTTGGATGCAGTAGAGGGTCAACGATTGTCAAACTCACTTTCTCACCATCATAAACTGACTCTTCTAAGTGTATTACATAAGTGTATTGTATATAAACTATCATAAACTATATAGTAAACTTTAAGTTTAGTATACTAACTCTTCATTAGGGTCCATACTTAGCATACTAAACTTTATAGTAAACCATCATTTTTCACGCCGGCACAGCGCCTCAGGATGGGCCCACCAGGGTACCAGCTGTATAAGAGTTTCCACACCTCCTGGAGCGATGAGTTTGTCTTAGTATCAATGGGAGATCTTCAGGAGCCAATACATGGAGGTACGTTAGTACCATATGTTTGGCCATATTTTCTGGTGATATATCTGATATTCACTTACATAGGCCTTATAATTATAGGCCTTATATATGGTAGGTACCTCCATTTTAGGATCCTGAAATTCCCATCGATAGTTTTTATGGTTCCTAGTCTCAGTATGTCAAGTAATGCATTGGTCTTATGGGTTTTCAGATGTTTTCAGATCCTTACTCATCTCCATCTTTTCGGCTGTTGAGATTCCCGGTTCTTCTTTGTTGATCCTTGAAATTGTCAGAGTCATGAGCCTTCTGAATCTCCGGTAGTGACTTCTGGGAGGCCATTTTGACCAATGTCTACTTTGCAACATGGACAACCTTGGATCGACAAGCCAAAAAAGGCAAATCCTGGCTGTGTTCCCCAACTATCGCCACCCAAACTAAAGGCATGCAAGTCTACCCCAAGGTTTTTTCCCAGTTTAAATTTACCAATGTGAACTGTATATAGCTGCATATAGGTGCTATAGTTATATAGTTGTTTGAACATCGAATTTTTGGAGGTAACCAGACCACCGACCCATCTTATCAGTTGATCTTTGAAAGTCGCGTCCTTGTTCAGAAGGATGAAGTCTCTATTCCTGGACAATTCGGAACGAAAGGAACGAGCCAATAGTGACAAAGATCGACCTATACCCAGAAAACCCACAATTGGTTTCGAAGAAATGGTCGTTCAACTCTAGTGAAAGATCATGCAGAACCATTTTTCATCAACACCATTTGGATCTCGATCTGTCGATCTGTTCGAGGGTCACTACACAAAAGAAACATGCCAAAAAATTGTGTGTTTGAAAATTAGGTACCCACAAATAGCCATTGGGAAACACATTTGGTTAACCAAAACCGACTAACCAAAGATCACCAATTTAGATCCAAATAGATTTAGGGTTTGCCGGTTAACCACTAGGGAATATTATCATTTTAACTTGATTATTATTGTTTGTAGTAATGATAGTTAGTTGATTATCACCAATGATAGTTGACTGATCTAAATGGTTGTAGCATGACTCAGAATCTATTTACAGTAAATCAATCCATATGGAAAATAGTTACCATTGGTACAACTTATTTCCATAGCTCTGCTAGTTTACCAAATGGATTTGTAGAATCATATCATTTCCCAAATCTATTGATAACAATCCACTACAAGGTGGTGCCCCATAGTTAGCTAAGTTGGTTTATAACTCCCATAACTATGGTTTATGGCAGATATAACTATAGTTAATGGGGTTTATAAACCAACTTATAACTGGGGGGCACCATCCTGCAACTATCATTAATAGTTCAACTAATGGCAATTCAACTATTAATCATGATTTTAACATCACTATCAACACTATCCGTTGGACATAGTTTGTTTTTTTTTTACCAGTAGTAACAGACACGAATTTTATTTGATTGATCATTACCATCAGTAGTAATTACCATTGAACTATCATTGATAATTATTCAACAAACTATCATTAATGAGAGTAATTGGCAACTATCATATTCATCAACTAACATACCAATATCAACACTATCCTTAGTCATTACCATTTACCATCTGGTTATTTAACATAGCCATGGAAACTCCCTCATAAATGGAAGTTTATAGCTGGGAAAATCATCTATAAATGGGCCATCTATACCATGGCTATGTTAAATAACCAGAGGGTAATTATCATCTAATTACTAAGTAATTCAAATATTGATGATAATTAACACTATCCTTACTAATTACCATTTAATTATCATCAATATTTGTTTATCCTTTGAAAGCCAAGTCACTCAACTAAGTTACTCTGCAGCTGTGGACAGCCAGGCCTGGGTTCGGACAAATGAAAATGAGCCCAGCCGAAGAAAACATGTGTTTTTTCATGCGCAAATGATGGTTTTTCATGGAGAAAATGATGTTGTTCATGGGGAGAATGATGGTTTTTCATTATAAACCAATATAAATCCAGTTACCCTCTGGTAATTTAACATAACTATGGAAAATCACCATTTTTCATGGGAAATTCACTATAAATGGTGATTTTCCATAGTTATGTTAAATTACCAGAGGGTAAACCACTGGATTTAGAGGTACCCCATTCTCAAACAAACCCATCTGTAAGCACTGTTTGAAGTCGTGTTTTTTCATACTGTTTGACCCATCGTCGGTTGGGTTCTTGTCCTGTCTTGAACAGGGGTTGATAACTGTTCCATTTTGGGTATATTGGACATCACCTTATAGTAGCCATTATAGACCATATACCTAATGGTTGGGTGATGTTCAATGGGGACATTTAATGACCCATGTTGAACACTACAATAAACAGGAAGTACAGTAACCATCCATATCATACTTGGATGAGGAACATCCGTATGGACACTTCTTCTCAGAGCCTAGATCATCTATACAGGGTACTCTGTGCAAACATAGCCTGCATCAATCGTGTACTACGAGTGAGGGTGCTCACAAAGGGACAGCTCATCTGCAGAGAAAATGAGCAACATGCCACACCAAATGGAACAATGTGGATCCACTCTTCAATTCAAAGGTAGGAAGCGCAGAATAGATTGTTTCATTCATCTCATGAATGGGCATTAAACCACGGAATTGGATTCTGAACAACATCAAGATCCCATGGTCATTAGCAGTGTCCACGTTTGTTGATGAATCTCAATTAATGACCAAAAAACATCTACTCCACCAAGCATATCCTCATGGATGGCCGATCTGATATTCCCATTTATCGTTACAGAACAACAAGAACAAGAACAAGAACAAGAACAAGAACAAGAACAAGAACAAGAACAAGAACATGAACATGAACATGAACATCATCATCATCATCATCATCATCATCATCATCAGGTTGGTGGTTCAGCCACCCCTCTGAAAAATATGAGTTAGTCAGTTGGGATTATGAAATTCCCAAAATTTCATGGAAAGTCATAAAATTCCATGGTTCCAGTCACCACCAACCAGTCATCATATGTCATCATCCAAGGAAACAAAACCGCCCAACGAAAGACCGTGAGGCCGGATGATGAGATCCGAATTGTCAATGTTCGGCGGTTTTTCGCCTCGCCGTCAAGGTACACTGAGGGGCTGCAAAACTTCCTATGGAACCATCTGCTTGGATGAACATCGATGAGCGATGGCTGTTTGGGCGTGAGTAGCATAGTATTTCGTGCCACGATGATTTTGGGAGTGTGCAAACAAAACAACATACTTATGCGATCTTATGCGCAACTTCAAATAGTTCCCCTTGTTAAAGATCATCTGAAATATTGCTGCTTTGAGGTGGTTACAAGACATCCAGAGATGGGAATCGACGCAGAGGCGTCGGTTTTTTGCGAGATGGTTGATGCGTTCGATGCGTTCGATGCGTTGGGTTTTTCTACTGGTTGATTGACAGAGGTTTCAATCATGGTTTTGAAAGGATGATAAATAGAGGTGGGTATGAGTCAAAACCTTGGCACCCTGGTGAACCCCTTAAATAACTGGTAAATGGATGTTCATCCCCCCAAATATAGCAAGATTGGTTTTGATACATCCCCAGGTGATGCAACTCCACAACGTGCCACATAATGATTTCCAGCTCATTCAATGAATCTTTGGGGGGGCTGAGCATTTTTACTGGGACTCCATCAGAGGAATACGGTCACAGACAACCACTGCCTGGGTCCGGGAACATGGTGGTTTCTGCAAGAGGGGGTTGCAATGACCATTGACCTTAAAAATCCTTGATGCGACCTGGTTAGGTATGTCCTGGGTAAATTATAATATTTCACTAACCTGAATTAAGGCCATTTTGGGATGATTCCCCTTACTAACTATGATTATAGTGAGGTCGCAGTGAGGTCGTGATGAAATTTACCCAGGTATGTCGCAGTTGCCTTCAATTTTGGGTTTAGCCCCGAATCAATTGGGATGACCTTCCAGCCAGTAGCTGTTACCTGCCACTGCCTAATGCGGAAAAAATTGGTTGCAACCCAGTTAGGTTTGGAACGAAGGGTATAAGAGGGTATAAGTGCTTGAATACCACTCATGTATCACATATGCCTGGGATTATGATGAAGCCAGGTAAGCTTCAGTTCAGCTAGCTGGTTTCTCAAAAATCAGATAGAAAAGCTGGACATCTGGAACCGGCCTTTGGTGGTTCCACTGCAGGAACGACTCCTCGATGGAAATCGCCACGGTTGGGACTAAGGAAACAACAAGGACGTTGAATTCACAAAAGTCTGGCAATATATGGCAGTATGTCTGAAAATAGGGTATATTCCCAATGAAATAGCCATTTAATAGGGATAATGATCAGCAAAACCATTGGGTTTAGGGGTACACTATTTTCAGACACACCCATATATGTGTCTTTCATCAACGAACATTTAATATGCATGATGAAAGAGCATATGGATAATCAAACGAAAACATCTATAATCTGGCAAAAATAGACCATCGAACTAAGCAACCATGACTGGGAGTCTTTACATCATCCCAGTCATTGGGGTATATCATGGTCCCAAATTTCATAAATGTCTATTAGTGATGGTGACTAAGGTGACTAGGGTGACTGTGGCATTTTGTTTACCACGAAACATATATGAAACATCTTTTGCCCAACTGATCAGATTCAACAGATAGTTCTTTTAGACCAATAAACATCTGCATATTTGACCTACGGACCGGAGATGTCTGGTGATTTGGGGAAGATTTTGTCGCATATGCGGCATGTTAAACATTCAAAACCTAACACAGAATTGTGGCAATTCTGTAAACGAAGTCAATTTATGGTGTTTTTGCCACGCGGTTACGGCGATTCTTGGGCACTGAAGCAACCAAAAAAAAGAGGATGAATCGTGATGAATTACCCAACCTGGTTATGACATTCACAGTTCGCCATGGAAAGATCCACCATGCTATTAATAGGTAAACCATCTATTTCTATGGACTATATATACCATAGCTATGTTAGTCATAACCAGATGGTACGATTCAACAGTTGGGCACCAGTCACCAATACAGAGGATGGCCTACCACGACCAACATGAGGATCGAAGCAATGTGAAACGGATCGAATAACCGTTGAGACTTTTGAGAGACGGGACAGGAGAAAGTAGGCCTTGGTCAAAAGAAAAGGAGACTTGACCAACAATCAATGTTCCTGTTAGAACTACCCGGCCTGGTAAACGTTTACAAAAAACTGATGGGAAAATCACCATGTTTCATTGGTAAATCAACTATTTCAATGGCCATTTTCAAGCTCGCAAACTGTTGGTTTACCAGAGGGTCTCCATGATTCATGGGCTTCAACATGTACAGGGTGGATGCCAACTACAAATGCGACGGGCCAACAATCGACTAAACCAGTACTGGGTGGTGTCCCAACTACCAACATCCCTGGACAGCATTGGATGCGAACCAGCTGCAGGTTCTATGATGGGTGTGGAGAATATGTTTCCAAGACAACACATATGATAGGTTGTCTGAAAATTGGGTACCAAGCCAGTCACAACCGGATGTTCCAAAAAGTTGTCCTCCTGGATATATAGAATTTTTGGGGTACCATGGAATCCCATGTCTATTCACCATCTTCACCCTAAAAAATGTCGAGGATTATCCCTCCATTCCTGGACAATGCCACATATTTTTTCGTTTGGGTTTAAAAATCCTGGTGGCAAGCCCTGCAGAAAGTCACACACCAAATACATAGAATAGCCAAGTCCCCTCTGCCGTTAGACAAGCATCAAATGATGTGGCTGTGAAGGCAGATCTGCTTTGCAATCCTTGGCATTTGCTGCACACAAAGTTGGGATCAATATTGCTGTGGGACAATTCATGGGTCATGGGGGAGATCGGAAATGTTACTCAAACACATGTTTGCTTGTGAGTCAGTTTGTGACTTGGAGGCCAGCACAACTTGAAGGCATGTGTCACCACAACTTGAGAAGCACCAATCCGATCTCTGACTATAGAATATGCCGAGTCATTTGAAACCCCTTCCAATTGGGGGCCTTGCAGTTGGGGAAACAACTGCAAACAATGTTCCAGTGATAATGCCCAATTCACCCAAAAATCATAGTCAACAGGGGTTGAGCAGCTGCTCAGGCTGCTCAGTTGGGGGACACAACTGCTAACCCACAGCAACTCCGATCTCCAGAACTCCCCAAATTCGGCGCAGCTTCAAACAGTGTGTAGTCCTTCCAAAGGTCCCACCATCTCATGCTAAGGACATACCAAGTATCTCCTCTTCGAGCAGCACAGGATGGAAAACCCAAAAAGGAGCCCTATGATTCATATGCAGCTACCATAAGTGCTGGTAAAATCTATAGGTAGATTATTACAACTGGCAATAGTAGATGATATAGGTGCTAATTGGTAGATTATCCCCATCTTTTAGTTTTTTTTCAGTAGAATATAATCATACCTGGTACCCTCTGGTAATTTAACATAGCTATTGAAAATCACCATAGAAATAGTGGATTTTCCCATGAACAAATGCCATTTTCAATAGCTATTTTGACATAACCAGAGGGTAATCATCATATTCCAGTTCCAGTAGCTGCAGCTACATTTTCACATCTCAGGTGCATCTATGGTATGCGAATTTCAGGAACCATCCTAGCACGCCACCGCTACCTCGAAGTGCGCAAAAAATTGAAGATAGGTTTGCTTGTGAGTGCTTTCATTTGATGATGATGACGAGGAGGAGGATGACGATAACGGTGACGATGATGGCGATGACGATGACGACGACGACGACGACGAGGAGGAGGAGGAGGGGGAGGAGGGGGAGGAGGGTCGTGGTGTTGGTGGTGGTGTTGGTGGTGGTGTTGGTGATAATGATGACCTTGGGGTTCAACATTTCGGATTCTTATCCAACGCTGAGGCCGTATGTACGTATACATCTCTACATCTAAATATAACTGTAAATTCCACACATGATACTATGGTGTAGTAACCCACACAGCATCATCATCACCACCACCACCACCACCACATCATCATCATCATCATCATCATCATCATCATCATCATCATCATCATCATACTCATACTCATACCTCATATCTCCTTCGAGTGTATACGCACATGAATGCACAGTTTCAGAAAAATGCTGGGAGAGAGATATTTACGTAGTTCATATCAATACACAATGTGGATATAGTTTAGAATATATCTACATATATCTTTAGAATATATCCACATATATCTACATTATGTGTGATTGCATGGAAACAAAGGATGTATCAATGCTTTGACGCTCGTTTCTCTGATTGGTTTTTGTCAGGATTTCACCTTCGGATGTTGATAATATCTCCAATATATGGGTTAGTATATTCCCTAATTAATCACCAAACGAGGTGTTGAACGCTGCTCACATCATTGGCACCTTGTTGAAGAGAAGAAGTTTGGAAGACCTCATGCACCAACAGCGCCTGAGGCAGCCGCAACACATGTTGGGTTTTCGAGATTTCTAGCTGATGGAATCTGATCATGCCCCAATCATCATGTTTCCATGGGGGGTTCCTACAATGGGGATGGATGGTTTACAATGGAAAGTCCCTTGGACATGGATGATTTAGGGGTACCCCCATGACTTAGGAAACCTCCAAATCAACTTTTGTTTTACCTCCAAGTGATCATCAAGCAACGCAACAAAAAAAAGAAACTGATGAATCAAGCATTCTCATTGCAAAGAAGCTATCATGTGGTGAAGCTCTTAGCTCCCTGCTCCCCATTTAGTAGGCTATATGGATACCCCAAACGCTCCGTTAAGCGCTGCCTCCCAGTCTCTGGAGGCGGTAGCCTCTGCAGCACCATCATCACCCTCCCATTAAGGAGAGGGGCACCCCATTCCCCTGAAGTCTCCCACCTGTTGATGTGGATCTTCAACATCCCCGTTGGTTAGCGACATGGCATCAATGCAATGTCAGCCCGCGAATTTTGTGTTGCACATCCGGGTGGACCTGAATCTTGGTATCTTGAAAAAAGGTAGAGTGATTCTGTTTGGGATTGACTTTTCCTGAGTGAAAAATGGTGCAGTTCGGAACCATGTGCTGCGGAACCATGTGGATCAGAGAATTGATTTTGACAGCACATGGAACAGCTTTGAACCCAGTCACGGAATTGGGGTTTGCAGGTCACTCAGCTTTTAAGTATCAGTTTGACCTGGCACAAAGGAAACTAGTTTGAGAGTGTGGCCGTGAACGTCAGTGGACTAGGCTAAAAGATGCTAAAAGAACCTTGGCGTTTCAGCTTTGCTCATGGCTGAACCTTTGCCGGAAGAGACTCGAGCAGAATGACTGGCGAGGAGCACCATGAGTCACCCAAAGACTAAGGAGAAAATGCTGCCTTATACGTGCAAAAAGGACGCCACCAACTATAAATTGTTGTTTTTGTTCGGGCCAATCCTGTGGGGAAGCCACCAAAAAATGCTTAATGCTTGAGGTTTCGATCAAACATACTTTGAGAGTTGAAGCGTTTGATGTATATCTCAGTAGACTTCACAACTTGGGATTCATTTATTGACTCACATTTACACAGCTAGAGAAACAGCTAGAGAAGCAGAGTGTCGATACAAAGTTGGGCAGCCGATAGCCAAGTTGGTGAAGATGACTCCAATTTCACCATGGTTTATGATACTTAGATCTGGGTTAATTATAATATTTCACTAACCTGAATTAAGGCCATTTGGGGATGATTTCCCTTACTAACCATGATTTCCAGTGAGGTCGTAGTGAGGTCGTTATAATTTACCCACTTAGATGATACTTAGACCTATAGTTCATCCAAGGTTTTTATAAACACTCACATCACTGGAGATTCCGGCCACATTTGTGACGTACGGTCTTCCCCTTTTTATAGAGGCCACCATTTTTTTGTGATGGAGAAAATTCCCGGCGAATGTTAGGTTTAAGCAATAATACCCTCTGGTAATTTAACATAACTATGGAAAATCACCATTTATAGTGAGTTTTCCCATTAAAAATGGTGATTTTCCATAGCTACGTTAAATTACCAGAGGGTAAACCAGCCATATATTGATGAAACTGATTCAATCCATTTTGTGGGGATATCTTCTTGGGTATACCGGGTATATCCAGGTTTTTTACCACTGGGAATCCATCAGTCATCCGTTCAAAAAACACGGAAACCACCTTTGTAGGAAAAGCTCCCCGCATCAGTTCCAGTGCCTGAAACGTGGGATCTTTGACTTTGGAAACGTGGTAACCGTTCCCCCCTCATATTAAAAACCCCCCAGAAACCATGGTTCAGTACAAGGTGGTGCACCATAGTTAGCTAAGTTGGTTTAGAAGTCCAATAACTATGGTTTATAGGTGATATATCTATAGTTAATGGGATTATAACTCATTTATAACTTTAGGGGGCACCACTTTGTAGGGGGATGAAATCACGCAAATTTGGGACCATGCAAATTGGATGCAATTGGATGCAATTGGGCTTTTCTAAGATGAACGGGGGATGGGATTATCGATTATGTGTCTGCCATCCATCTCTGTCCCAGTTCGAAACTTCTCCCAGCAAAGCATCTACAAACTTCAGGCATTATCCCAGGATGTGTTTTGTTTTTTCCGCAAACATACATAATTTGACCTAAGCAAGAAACATGAGTTCCAATATGTTCCAATAACCAACAACACTGGTTCCAGACGTATTTTGAGGTCTTGATATCGCAAAAACATGGGTTTCTCTAACGGAATATTGGCCTGGTTGGCTCATGTTTGCTGATCTTGCCCCTGACTCCAAAGTGAGTTGAAAGCTGGTTGGTGGTATACCCACCCCTCTGAAAAATATGAGTTCGTCAGTTGGGATGATTGTTCCCAATATATGGAAAAATAAAAAATGTTCCAAACCACCAATCAGAAAGTGATTTCCACCTCTAAATCTCGAAATGCTGGCCTATCGGCCTATCCTTCAGCTACCGCAGATGTATTCCTATTCTTCCTACAGTGAATGGTGGAGAAACTTCGCAGATATAAGGCAAATTAATAAGGTTGGTAAGCCACTTGCCCCCTGGGTATCTTAAAGATAGCTATGGAAAGTCAATATCTTTAATGGCTGAAGCATCCACAGTATAAAAGTGCCATTTTCCGTTTCGAGCAAAGCTGGCTGAAGATCTGTCAGATCCCAATAGAACTGCCTTCATGGCCTGGTGACCTTATAATACACATAGCCGCTGGAAATCAAACGTGGCAATGGAAAATCCTCGACAAATAAGGATGTCTTAATGTATGTTTCATGGGAAAATCAGAAAAGCATCGAACTAAATACCGGGGGTTAAAATTGTTATGTCTGATTACTGAAGGGTCAGTACCTTTAGGCAATAAAAACACGGCAATAGTAAACCTCTGATAAACATGAAGGTTTGAATGGGAGAATCATCGAATTGAATGTGTGATCTTCCAGCAAGTCATATTTGATTTCTGGAGGGGAACAGCACATTTAGCAACTGGCAATGCTTGAACATTAATGAATGTAACATATAAGATAGATGATGATAGATTTGATTTATAAATTTGCGGTGGGTCCATTCATACCCGAATTTGTTTCCATAGCCAATTTTCATCAATTTTCCCTCCGGGGCCCGTTTTGTGGGATCCAAAACCTTGTCGTTTTGGTGGTGATTTTGCATTCAAACATGGCAGTTGAACATTCCCTCCATGACTAGGCCACGGGGATTTTCCATTGCCACCTTTGATTGTGAGGTGACGTTTTGAGGTGGCCAGGTTGCCCAGATTCTCAGATATTGCTTTGTCGGAAAAACAGTTTGACCTCAACATGTATCTATATAATATACAGTGTACATATACCTTATACAATAATATACAGTATATGGTGTATATATATATAAGATGATTTATAATACAGTACGTCTATATGATATACAACATTACAATATTATGTACACATATACATATAACATAACATACATGCGTTGCAACCACCACATTGTATGGTTTATTCGTATATTTTCATGTTTTCTTAAAAACACATATATATATATATCTTTATGTCACTATATATAATATTATAGACACATACACCTACTGTCTTTCAAGCTCAAGCAAGCCTGGCTCCAACAGGTGGGAATCCTGCTCAGCAGCGACAGGGCCGATGACAGTGCTACCACCTCGGTGGCCGGCTCCATGGGAAAACGACTGTTTTTCTTTCAGGAAAGAAACCAGGAAAGAACCAGGAAACAGTCGTGATTTTGGGGGGATTCTATTTGATTTCACCACAACATGAGGAACGTGAACAGAAAAAATGTGGAAGTTTTGAAAAATAAGATCTTAAGAAAAAAATGATGTGTTGTAAATGATATCAACGACAGGGTTACCTATCACCTTTCATGGATGCGGGTCATGGCCACCATCGGGTGCAAATGGACTCACAAATGGCTGTTTCGAGGCAAATCACACAAACATGTGATGGGTAAAACAGAGTGAACCATTCCAAACTAAGTGATGACTGATTTCCAGATGTATATATATATATTATATAATGATATATATATATATATATGTGTGTCATATAGAGATCTGAGTACAAATGTGTGCCATCTATTGTCAAACTGTCACTCTTTGTCTGATGAATGGTGAGGTGGTTCACAACTGATTTTCCTGGGACCGATAATTGACGTTGATTTTGACACATCTACAGAGTTGTTAAATAATCATGAGAATGAATAACGTGTTGGTTCAAAATGATCGACCGCATAAAAATTACTTGGTGTCACCCCCAAAAAATATACCCTCTGGTAGTTTAACATAACTATTGGAATCATTGGACATCACAATTTTTAATGGGTAAATCAACTATAAATGGCCATTTTCAATAGCAAACTGTTAGTTTGCCAAAGGGTATGGTTCCCAGCTGCCCGCGGTTCACCGCCAAAAGAGAAGGCCTTCACACCAGTAGATTTTGGTCGCCCATTACTTGACCCGCATCCAATTTTTTTCTGAGTTGGCAGTGTGTCAAAACCCTGGTACCTAGTGAACCCCAAAATAGCTGGTAAATGGATGTTCATCCCCCTAAAAATGGTATTAATAGGTATTGATCCATTGCCAGTTTGAGTTGCTCGTCCAAGGACGAGTGGTTACCGGTAATCTAACGCGGCGGAAAGCCGAAAATATTTTTAGGCCCTTTTTTCGCTGGGACAATCATTGATTTATGGCTGATCTTCCGCCATGTTGGATTACATCGTTACATTCCCAGCCTCTTTTTTGCCAACTACCATGCTGACCAATGATTACCAAATTTGGAGAGTAAACATCCATAACCCTATGAATGTCATTAATTCTGACCCACTTTTATCTCGACACAAATCCACAACAAACAACACAAATCACCGGAGGTTCCGGCACTACCAGGTGCCAGCTGAACAGTACGAAGGGCCGCTGCCTGGCCCAGCCCCTTTCGATCTGGATCGGGATTTTGTGAAAGTTTGGAGCCCTGACCCCTGGGAAAATGGATGAAAATGGTATTCAATGGTTTCATGCCATTTTACCAATTGTTTTTCAACATATAAGGATGTTGGCTGATTCCTGTCCTCCTGAACGTGTGCCAGATGAGATGCCAGCAGCTACCCATGTTGCATAGACACCTGAAAAGAACCGCCGTATCTAAAAAGTACAGTATTCTTGGTTTTTCTTCTGCTCATGAGTTTCCAATCCAGAGTTTGCTTTTAAAGTTGCTGTGTTCGAACCGCTCATCATGAATCATACTTGATGTTTTTTGGCAAAACCGAGTGTTCTTCTCCCACCTTTTTCTGCTTCGCGAACACATCTTCTGTTTTTTTTGCAGAACCCTGGTTTTCTTTTAAGCGTTGCAGGAATAGCAGTGGTGCTGTAGACAGCAGCATGGTTGCCCTCTCCCCATCCACAGTCCCTTCTCAGTCTTCATTCTTAGTGTCATCGATCCCATTTGGAAGGCAAGAACATTTCATCCATTCAATGGGAATTCCTGGATCCTAAATTGGAGGTATCTACCATATATAGGGCCTATGGAAGGGCTATGTAAGGGAATATCCCCACCAAAAATATTGCCTTATATGGTACAGTACCTCCATTTTAGGATCCAGAAATTCCCATTGATCCATCCTGGAATTCACCGAGTTATAGGTACTTGCACCAACTCAGCCATCGTAAACGGAACCGTCACCTTGTTTTTGCCCAGCATTTTACCCAATTTTGCCCAGAAACTCTGAGGCGTTGACCCACTCAGCAGCCTTCTGGTGGGCAGTAATCAAAGAACTGTACCTACACCAACGATGCGAAATCCTGCATCGTGGATGGTTGAAACCCTATAATTTAAATCATTGGATAAACCATAGATCAACCGGTGCAGGATTTCTTCCACAATGCGTGTAACACACCTGGTGTTTCTGAGAAAATGACTTTAAACATCTTTAAACCAACTCAATTTGCGCTACTCCTTCACAACATAGGGATTTACCCTCTGGTAATTTAACACAGCAAGCGCTGCTCATTGAGAAGATCACTCGGCCTTTTTAGTTTAAATAACCCAACATGGCTGGAGTCTTGAAATCCTCAAAACTCAACATCTGTTGCTTACATTTATCTTGTATAGAACATTTTTTTATACACACATATACATATATATATATAAACAATAACTACTGAATATTTGGCTGTGGGCCATGGTTCTTCTAATGCCTAGAAAAAATGGGTGTCCGTGTCATCTTTCAGGTACGTTGGCCACCCATGATCAGAGGGCTTTAATTGCAAGAAAAAAGGGCAGTTAATTACGAAAAAAATATTAATAACGATGTTTTCCTGTTTTTTCGCTGGTATATGGACATATAATTACAAACGAATGGAATGGAAGGGAATTGGACTGGACTGGAATGGAACGGACTGGATGGACTGGAACCGCGGGGAAATGAAGGGAAATGAAGGGAAATGAAGGGAAATGAAGGGAAATGAAGGGAAATGAAGGGAAATGAAGGGAAATGAAGGGAAATGAAGGGAAATGAAGGGAAGGTCATGGAATGGACTTTCAAATAGAGCCCCCCAAAAAAAGTTTAAATCATGTGGGTAAAACAATAATAAACCATCCCCCAAATCACCATAAATAGGTGGTATAAACCATTCCCAAATGGGTGGTTTATTATTGTTTTACCACACATTAGACATTCTCCTTGCCAGGCTGAGTGGAGATCCTCCTCCATCCAGCCACGCCGTCGCCAAAAAGAGCTCCAAACAGAATTCCACATAAAGATTTACCTCTATCCAGGAGCTGGATAGAGGAGAATCTCACTTAATATGGATCTCGATATATATATATATATAATTACATACATACTATCTTCACTATATCTTTACTATATACAATACTATGATGTACTATATAGACACTAACTATTCTATCTATCCACTCTATGTATCTATAGCTGCAAAAACCTCAACAAAGTTTCACTATTCACCATCTTTTTTTCCTCATTAACCGTCCTTTTTTTGTAATTAAACAGTACCTTGATAATATGGCCAGTTCCGATTACAACAGCCCGATCCCACGATCCTACGATCCCACTACGTCCCTTTCACAAGAGGCGCACATGAAGGCATTTGGACGAACTTGGCGCCTCAAGCTAAGGACGAAGGTTTTTGATGGTTTTTGTGCCTTTTTTGGTAACCATCCAAGATTATTTTGGCAGGAACTGATCTGACTCTTGAAATTCTACCTCTAAATTGACATAGCACGTGGAAAATCGACATATGGGGGTTTCCTGAAACGAGGGTACCCATTTCATCATCCATGTGAATAGGACTTTCCATTGTAAACCATTTTGGGATATCCCCATTTATGGACCCCCCCTATATAGATACATACAATGTGAGGCCCCCCAGTTATAAGTTGTTTTAGATTCGCCCCAGTAACTATAGTTATTTGCATACCATAAACCATAGTTATTGGAGTTATGTTCACCAACTTAGCTATCCACTGGGGGCCTCACATTGTATAGACCATTCTTCCAGCCGGGCTTTCCCCAAGGCTTGACATTGACCCCCCACGCACGGCAGCTGTGCTACCGAAGTGGTGGTTGGATTCCGAGTATATGTCACCGAGTAAAAGTCGCGAGCGTATGGATAAACCTTTGACATAGTTATGCTAGTTTACCAGAGGGTATTCCATTATAATCCCAATAATCCCTTCCTCCTAATACTAAACCCCCCCCCCCAATACAAAACACGGCAGGTAGTTTTTAGTATTAGGGGGGTATTTATTATTAGGGAACCAAATCGAAGTCATGTTAATTAATTAATTAAATTTCCTTATATAACGCAATTAAAATATTGCCAAAAATGGCAGTTCGAAGCTTACCCCTAATACTAAATTAAAACCCTTAATACTAAAAACTATTTTTTCCGATCTCAAAATCAATTAAATTTCCTTATATAACGCAATTAAAATATTGCCAAAAATGGCAGTTCGAAGCTTACCCCTAATACTAAATTAAAACCCTTAATACTAAAAACTATTTTTTCCGATCTCAAAATCAATTAAATTTCTTATATAACGCAATTAAAATATTGCCAAAAATGGCAGTTCGAAGCTTACCCCTAATACTAAATTAAAACCCTTAATACTAAAAACTATTTTTTCCGATCTCAAAATCAATTAAATTTCTTTATACCTGGACCGCCACAGTGCCCCTTTTTAATATGCAACTTTGGTGAGTTCCCTATTTTCTTTGCCACTTTGATGATTTCAAAGAAATAACCGGCAACTTCCCTTATAAATGGGGCACTTTGACTTTCCAGCCCTCAGGTGCGCCAGCTCAGTTTTTTTCATGCGCTTCAGTTTTCAGAGATCTTGGCAGCAACATGAAGATTGGCCGTATGAACCGCCGTGGTGTCTGATCACAGGGATCCAACATACAAATATAGGATGAAGGTTTCATGTTTCATAAAGAAGATTTACTATACTGCACCAACGATATACATATAGATGTTACGATGGTAGATCCAAGGTCATGCAGGCATCCCTTGCTATACTGTCATATTTCCTTGTAACACCAGCTATGCCCCAACAATCTATATTGTTGAACGGGGGCATGTATGTTGAATCAAGTAATATAATTCCAAAATACATGGGGTATCTCTTTGGTGAGTTTTTCCACATCTAATGCGCCCAGCGGTTGCCATCAACTGCCGCACCACATGGCCCTTCAGCTGAAGCTGCGTTCCTGAGGGTCAGGAGGGGCAGCCTTCAATTGTTGATGTGATGTTGGCAGAGGGTAATTCCATGGCTAGCCACTATATGTAGGATTTCGTCCTGGCCGCACATTTCAATTCCAACAAAAAAACAATATATATATATATGCATTATATGATATATAACGAACTATATATATATATATAATCTATCTGTTGGGGAATCTTCATGGGTATTTCCCACAATGGGCGATGATCGAAAATACCTTGAAAGGGTCAATTCTTGAGTATTTTCGATCATCGGTCATTTGGAGAAATACTTTCTTTTTTAGCCACACCAAAGTTGTCATTTGGCATTGGAAGATAATGGTGCTATGTCTGCAGGACTGGTGACCTTGAGCCTTGCATTCCTGCTTTATCTTCATATCGAAGCTCGTCTGTAAACCCCGGGGTCTTGGGGAATCCTGGCCACGCCTTCCACCACTCTAGCACATCCAACCCCACAGTCCTCCAGCTCAGGAAGACATTGGATCCTGCGGTGGGAGCAGCATGGTCACACTGGCAAGATTGATGGGTTGAGGCAGCGCTTCATACCTGAATTTTAGCACCCAAAAGACTTTAAGCATGATCCCCGTAGGATTTTGACTTAAGCAGCCGCTTTTGGGTTTGACTGGCCACATGGCGACTTCAGATGTTTCGGGTGAGTTAGCAGCGCTATGGGAAGCAGAGACCATTATCAGGGCCAGATTCAGGAAGGGTCTTGATTGGGTTCAGTGGCCAGAAAGCAGCCTGGACGCACCAGAAGAGGTGGAGTCTGAGGAAGTAGATGGCATGATTATCCCCAGACATCCGGTCTGTACAAAGGCTGTCTCCATGAACGCTTGTGCATTGAATGTCATGCTTGACTTCTTCGAAGGGGCCTTCATTGAAGTTCCCACACTTCAGACGGAGGCGCCCTCCGCTGCTCCATTGCTTTGAATAATAACGGAATTATAGTTATATATGGGGATATGTATCCAACAAAGGGGGGCCCCAAACCTTAAAATATAAACCCAAATTTCAACTTTTGGGGCATCCCTTCTTCTCAGACATTCCCACAGACTACACACACATGTCCATCAAGTCTTCCCATAAACAAGCTCTATTTTGGTTTCATTTAGGTGAAAGAACTCTTCAAGATGGTGAAGCACGAGCCCACCAACATGAAGCGGGAGACCTACATCAACGCTTGGGACTTAAGGAGGCTTTACACTTTCTCCTTCCGCAGACAGCGGGACGCGGCTAAGAGAGGGCAGCGACCCCGGGACTGGTTTGGGAATGTTTGGGAAACATCCGGTTCATGTCAAATGCTCATACCAGCCAACGGTATTTTCCAAGTATAACCTCGTTACCATTTTCATGTTTTCAAACACCGGGGTTTCTTTTCTGATTCCCTGTGAGGATCCCAAAGTTCGTGATCTTTTTGACAAAATTGCCAAGTACCGCAAGATGTGGAGTTTGCAGTTGAACACTTGGTCGGATTGGGGGGATGACGTTGACGCACAGGACGATGATCAGTATACCAATGCCGGGGATTCCAATAGTCCTTCACCTGAGCCTTCCCCCTCGGGACATGTGCCTGGAAAGGTTGGAGCCTCACCACTCTATGAGGAGATGAAAGCGGTATGCGCCGACGTGGGGATGACCCCGGACCAGGAGAAGGAACTTCATGACATGCTGATGCAGATTCAAGAGTTCGAGTCCGATACGCCCAAGAATGTTAAGTGTTTTTCTCAGCTTTTTCCCTTTATCCTGCCATTGGGCAGTACATGCCAATGCCTTTGATATTTGATGTTGTTGGGCTCCCAAATGTTTTACCATGCGTCTCTGGGCACCTAGGCCAGGAGTCACACCTACGGGCCTGACACGCAAGAGAAGTAGTTTGGTTGCAACCACGGCACTTTCAATAATAAGTGTTAAACTAATGCATTCTCATTGGTCTTGAGTATATGTCTTGGTGTTGGTGTACCCCAGGTAAGTCAGCTCAACCTGCTCTCCCTGCGCCGCCTACTGTAGACCCGAGCCAGGCCGTTTTCTCACATCATGCAACGACGCACCACCATGTGACAAAATATGACGAAACATTATAATTTACCGTTATGTACATTCTCTTTTTCTTAGACGGCGCTATCACGTGCTATCTTCTTCTGCCATTTGCTACCGCATGTGGCTGCCAGGTGGATACTTTGCCCATGCCAGCTTCGCCGATCTTCACGGCCGAGACGGAGCCCACGAAGACCACAGAGACCACGAAGACCACGGATGAGGCTTTAGATGGAAAAACATATATATATATATTTCATTAGTGATACATAAAGTTTTATCACCTTAAATAAAACATTGACATGACGAAACCTTTCCACCAAATTTCATGGGACCCTGAAGGCCAAGGAGCCGTCAGGTGCTGTCACACCTGGCCTGCAGAATGGCTTGCGCACAAGCCAGCGCAAGAGTTTGAAAAGGGGAAGGAAACCTGGAAAGAACAAGGCAAAGGGTAAGGATTCCAAGACTCGAAAGGCCAAGAAGACCACCCCCAAAAATGTAACTTCCAAAGGGAAAAAGGAACGCAGGCGAAACATTTGGAAATCCACATCCCAGGCATCCTTTACCCCTGAGCAGCTTGGGGAAGAAGCACCTGCCAGCACAGAGTCAAACAAATCTAGGAAGCCCCCAGCCAAGGCTGAACCAAAGAGTAAGGCCATGGCAAAGGCCAAAGCAAAGCCCGCACACAAAGCAAGGTCTAAGTCCCCAAAGGTTGCCAACACAGAGGCAAAGGTGTATCAGAACCGCCTTCAGGATGGCAAGAGGTGGGTTTATGAAATCTTACCAAACCAGGTGTATGGTTGCAAGACCTGTCGGTTTATTTTTGGGGGCTGCAAGACTTGTCGCAAGGAAGGGTTCCGTGGCACATCGGCAGCAGTTGCCAGACCGCTTCAGGGTGGCGTCTTGGTTGAGCCCGCTCAGCGTGGGCTGCGGAGGAGGGGAAAGGGAGCAGCAGGAACCAGCAAATGCAGGAAAACAGAAGCAGAGTGAGCTAAGCTAGCCTGAGCTTTATGGACGTGTGTCCCGGAAACTCGGTTCAATTTCCTCTTGAGTTCTCATGAATGCTTTTGTTAAGAGGATGGCCCCAGATATACATTTATGTAGATATGAACATGTCCCCATACGTTAGGACAAAGCATGTAGATATGGATCCATCATATTGACGGTTTCTTCGACTTTGAGGCTGAAACCTCCAAAACTTTTATGTGGTGTCGTTTCTGGGTGACCCTTCTCGATGATCAAACCTGAAAATCCATTGTGCCCGTCCTCAGGTATCTCAGAATCTCGTCCATGGCTTCATGTTGCAAAAGCTCTTCATCGCCACCTGTGCCAGCGGCGCTCGTGCAAACATGAGCATATTTGGGTTTTTTGGTGGCTGGAAACCACATGTCATTGGGACCCTGGAATCTTATTCCTGCGTCAAACCCCTGCAAGAACTGGTTGATAATTTTGTTGCCCAAGCATGTGCGGCCTGTCCAGCTGCCATATCATACAAGTGTCGTGCTAAGTTCTGTGGTCCAGGGCTGGGGGAATCAGCCTGCCTAACCGCACAATACAAGACTTTGCTGCGCCAGTGACAAGGGAAAATTGTGGACCCGCTAAGTGTGGCAACATGTGCAACTGCATCCACCCCATCCATTCTGTAGCTACAGAAAGCAGCTTTGCATGCAACATATCCATCTATCTTCATCACAAATGTATATCGATTTTTTTCTATGTTATGGACTGAGCTGTTCTTTTGAATCAAGGTTGCATGCATGTCGAATGAAAGCATCTAACCTGTCAAACAGCCCATTTCATTCCAGTGATACAAGAAAGAATCTGGGGCCAAAAAACTTGCTGCCAGGTCCGTTGCCGATGAGCTTTGCTTGGAGGCTCCGCCACACCCAGATCAAGAAGAAATCAGGTACCTACCCCTACCCTTGCTATTGCCAGCTTGTCAGGGGGATGCTGGGATATCATACCGTTGGATTCATTACTTCAAGTATATACAATCATTTTAAATCATTTAGATATTATCACTGAAATCATGGTGGAGATTGAGCAACACTCCGAAACAAATGCCATTCCAACTATTATATTGGCTCAGCAATGCCTATAGCGAACATTGGCCGGGTCTTGAGGGACAACTCGGTTCGCCATGCCCATGCCTGACAAAAAGCTCCGTGAGATCCTCCGCAGACTTCTCATTCTTGATGCGCCTAGAGTTGCTTGGCTTGAGGTGTCCAGGTTAAGGCCGGCTTCTAGACAGTGGATACCTATATGTATATATATATATTATACTGTTTAGTTCTGGGTTTTCAATTTTAAGACCAAACCCCAGCCGCTCTGAAACATGTAAGGTTCTATTGCTGGCCATTGTGTTGCTGGTGCACACTGAAGGATTGGAGTGGGCTGAGGCAGTTGTGGGAGTCTGGGGCTGCCGTTCAGGTGATGTCAGCATCCAGCTTTTCACATTGCATATGCACGCATGATATTTATATATATATATACTGTCCACTTGTACTATTTTCCATATGTTCTGTATACACATGATCAAGTCATGCTACGTTTGCCTACAAGTACATATGTATATATATATATGTATGAGTATATACATAAATACCTGCTCAGAAAGCCTGAGAACGATTAATGCAAACACATATGTATATAAAGAATATATATATATACATATATATCATATACACATACATATGTATATATGTGCAACTTAGTACCGAACAGTATTGCGGGCGAGCTGGTCCCCATCTTGACGTCGCAGGTATACGATGCTGTGGAAGTGTTTTGTGGCGTGGCTTCTTTAAGCCGCTGCTTGCAGTTGGGCGGCTACGACACTGCCAGCCTAGACATTGGCCTCTGGAACCCTTGGATGCAAAAGCGCCTATGTTCCAAAAAACGGTTGGGGAAAAAATGCAAAAGGAACCCATTGAACCTTTTGTGTCCAGCTGGGTTTGGGTTTCCTGGCTGTGCTTTTATTTGCAACATTTTCGTAGGTATGGTCCCCGGTGCATGCTATATAGATATGCTCACATGTGATCACCCTTTTTCTGCAAAGTCACGCGTCGTATACAAAAACGTTTTTATCCACGGATCTAAGGCTGCTGTTGTCGGCCATTCTGAATTCCAAAGATGGGGTGGTAGTCGCTTTTGGCTTGGTCTGTTCCACCTTTATAACGATAAGCCGCGGGTCCACCTTTCGACACTACTTCTTGCCAGAAGGGGATCCTCATTCCCTGTCAGTTTCTCAAAGCAATTTGCTGGCAGCAAGGACCAATGGGTTGAAACTATGAATTTATTCACTTAAGACAGAAAAGGGTCATATATATATATGTGTGTTTATATTGAATGCTCAGCCCTGAACTTTGATTTTTTTTCTTGGGTTCGCGCGCCGGCGTTCCCCAAAAGGACCCCAAAATAGGCGCGCGAACCCACTGGAAAAAGCGCAAACCTTTGCTGGGGAGATCACCAACTGAATATTTTAATGGGCACACCAAAAGATTGAATCTGTTCCCTTTTCCCTAGTCCAGTACATGACTAGCTATGCAACCCCTGCAGGACATTTCTCGCCATGCTTGTGGTAATGGCGAAGCAAGGAGTTTGGGTTTTAGAGCAGCCGAGCACAAGCTTGGCATTCCGTCTTCGAGGGTTCCAGAAATTACTTCGAACATGCACTGTTACCAGGCATGAAACAGGATGTATGTAAGTTGTGGCTACGCTATGAAGTTTCCAGCAATTAGAGTTCTAAACAAACGCCATAAACAATTTTTAAAATTGCACAAATCATCACTGAAATGGCAAACCGCCAGAAGGGGGAACATGTTGTAAGTTACTTCCCATTTGCAGTTACCATCCTCCCTTTTTGGGTGATTCTAGGAGATGGGGTCCCAGCCAGTGTTTCTTCGCTGCCTGGCCAAGGTCTTCCGGCAATCATTTTGGATGCGGGGCTTTGGCAGCAAAACGCCAAAGAGAACTACTCTTTGGAGTAACAGCAGTGGTGTCCGATTTTTTTGCACATCGAAGAAAGCCAGGAAGGGTCGTGGTGGTGCTACCCCAAAATTGGCTGACACCTACCGAGATGCCCTTGGGAGGAAGAGATTTAAAGGAAATGCAAATCTTCGCAAAAGTCAGCACCTAGGCGTAATCTAAATCATAGGATGGATGTCGTTCTTGTTTGCCTTCCTATTTTCTTCATATTTCCATGCAGCTAAGGGAATACCCTGTGGGCTTTGGAGTTCGATTCGCAGAAAGCATGAAGCACCTGAAAAAGGAAAGGTCGTCGTTGAAACAACCAAAATGGGCACCTAGACTTACACGACCGGTTCAAAGTGGAGCCCCAAATACCGTTTCAACAAAATGTCTGCTTACCACGTAAAGACTAATTTACAAAAAATCGATGGATCGATACATATATATATATATATATATAGGCAGATAGATAGATAGATAGATAGATGGATAGATAGATAGATAGATAGATAGATAGATAGATAGACATTAGGTAGTAAAAATATATATATAAGGAGGCTTTGTAAAAATGGTGGTATACTCTCAAATCATCTAAAAACATGAACGGCCCATGATTCCGGGGTTCCCCGTGTCTAAAAAATTCTAAAAATATTGACACCGCATATGCCTCGTAAATTCAGAATAAAATGAATCAGGGCAGGGTTCTGTTACACATATTTTCAGATTATATCCCAAGGGGTAAGGCTACAAAAGCCTGTCACCACCCATGTTCGCCACTTCCATCAGCGAACCTGAGGCTCCGGATGCAGAAGATATTCGCTCCTGGCACGTGACTCCAATCCCGGGACTTGATGATCTATATGAAGAAGCACGGATGTATGAGGTCGTGGAATATCTCCAGGGGGGCTTCTTCCTTAACTTACCAGAAGCTTGGGAAGGCTGTAGGTTGCCAAAGGACATCCCTGAAACCGCCAATAGGCCTACGGGGGGCAACCCCTAACTAATCCACGAATCGTGGAAACAACGATTCGATCCCGTTTTGTGCAGACTCTAGGAAAATAGGCAACAGTGGCAGAAATCGGGGACAGTGGCGTAAATACAAGTCAAAGTGGCGTAAAAAACCGTCCATTTTGTACTCCTAAAATAGGCAACTTTGGGCTGTCCCCGGTATTCGGGAAATTCACTCTCGTGTGCGAGCTTAGTGCTGTTCACACGCGCCAATTCATGGGTGATCGACCTTGGCACTGGAAAGAGCCTGAAAGATTTCGAGTTTAGAGATGTTTTGGGACACAATTTACATTCCAGGCGAGCACAATGCATCTTAGGCATGTTTGCCCACATTCGGAGGTCCCATCGTGCAATGTTCCACATGCCAAAGTGTTGCAGTGAATGGTTTAAGGGTTGCGACTGGTGCCTGGACAAACATGGCGTCGGAGCCACCTACCCGACAATGGTCATGTGCGACACTATACCGGGGGTCTAGCTTCCTTGCAGAGCAAAGGGAGGCGAACAAGGAGTTGACCTTTGATGGACTTGTTGCTGTTTCAGGGTTGCAAAATGTTGAAGCCGACAAAGCTCCCATTTAGAGTCCATTTGGTGGCACTATCCTGTCCACCCCGCGCCGTGTTCCCAAGCCACGACCCAGGCTGCAAAGGAGCGCCTGCGAAAGCTGAAGGCGATGCCTGCTGATCCGCCTCAGAGGGCGAGCTCGGTCGAATCCTTCGCTACCCATAGCCCATGTCCGAAGACAAAAGCATCCCCACCCAGTTCAGCAAAGGCATTGAAGAATGTTGACCAGGATAGGGATGTAGATTTGTTTTCAACAGGGACATTGGCCCAACTTCCCGACCCCAGTCTGTTTTTACTTTGTAACCTTGAAGTATGTTTCATCTCATGCAGCCCTTTTCTTGGGTGGGGAATGGGGCAGGAGACCAGCATACCAAAGGCGACATCTTCGGGCTCGAAGCCAGACGCCTCTAAGGGACATCCTAAAGAGGCCACGTAGAATTTCAATTCATATAATATAAGCGTTGACTAGAGCACTGTCTTCGAACTGAAACCTTTTAACTGAGTGCTGTGGAATGGTTGCCCTTGGTTTTCCCCACATGCATTTGAATTTGATGCTGCTTTCCTGCACCATTCTGGTGCAGGCAGCAGAGACTGAAAGGGATACCGAACCCAAGAAGGCCAGGAATCTGGGAAAAGGATGGCTGGGCATGGAGATGGATGCTTCGCACCACCATCAGGGGCCCTTGAATTTTTGAACAGTAGCAGGGAATGTACTTAATGTCTAGCTAGAGAGAGAGAGAGAGATATGGAGAGAGACAGAAAGAGATAGAGAGAGAGAGAGAGGGGGAGAGAGAGAGGGAGATAGATATATATATATATATAGATATAATGAACAGTGTTTGGTCAAGAGTAAACAAAAGAACAAATATAGGTACACATAGAATCTATACTATGTTTGTGTATACACACACACACCTACTCAGCTAGCAGCTACACTTCAAACTTTATACCATTCGGTTCGATAAGTACCCGTATTTTTAGGTGTTTAAAAGTACACAGCTATAAACATTCAGTAAAACCATCCAACGACACCCAAACTAGCATACATAAACTACAACATAAGCCCAACATCCACCCCTGAGTAGAATTTGTTTTACCAGTAGGAGTAAGAAATGATCCTAACCCCCCGAAAAGGCTCCAAGCCAAGAATCTTAGCTTTTGTTTGGTTGTTTGGGCTAGCTTGGCCAGCCAGATGGCCTAATAGTGGCTTAAGATGGGCCCAGCATGTGTTCAAAATAGGCTAAAGTGTCTTCTTACGCACGTACCTGTTTAGATGCATACGCACAGGCATGCATACACATGCATACTTACCTACTTAGCTATGTAGCTATAATATTCGGAGCACAGTAGATTACAGTACATTACAATAGGTTTACCAAGCACATGTACAAACCCCAAATATCTCCAATTGATGCACAAAACTCGCCCCTCCTAGTTAACCTCCCGCCACCGCAGGCTGATGCAGATGACGATGCCAGGATGATGTCGTCGTTGGCTGCTGCTTTGCGCCGCATTTGTATGCCGAAACCTGCCAGCGGAAAGCTGGAGGTTTCCCAGGAGATCCACAGGCAGTTCAAAGCTGGAGGTCAACAGCGAAAATGCTTGTTGGACATGTTGGTGAAATCTAAGGGCAACAAGGACCAGTGTTGTTTATTGTCTCCATGTTTTGGTTTTAATTTTATCATTGAACACCCCATATGAAGATAGAACAATGTACCAACACGCGGTTGTCAGATCCCCTCAAAGGAAGTATTTCTGAAAACCATCGAGCACCAGCAGAAAAAGTCCCGGAAGAACAACTTGCATGTGGAAAAGGGGTTCTACACCAAAGCAAACATGAAGAAGGACTTAGGATGGGATGCGTCCCCTTCTTAGATCAGCCCTTCACCAATTGACCAATAGCAGTATGAGCTTGAAATCTGAATTCCTTCCCATCCCGGGTCCCTGCAAACAACTGAGGGATAGGATTAAAGCTGCAGTGAAATACTGCGCTGACCCACGCAGAGCCAAGACTCACGTCAGGCTTGGGGGCCCAATTTCTCTTTGAGAATTTCAAAAATCATGGTGTCCACATGGGTTTTGATCTTTCTACTCCCCCATCTTCGGTTAGCCCCCATGCAGGCGGGACAAATACCAGAGCCACATCAAGGAGTATTGGGTGGATGTGCAAACAACCGGCAGTTTCGATGATGAGAATGAAGAAACCTTTGTAGATAAGACCACGGGGGAGGGACAAGCTGCGTCCTTCGACTTGGGGCTCCCAGCCACTGACCCATGCGCAGCAGCACGAGGTGAAGATGAGCCTGAGCCAGTGGACACCGACCATGAGGTCGACGATGACATGGACGACGGCACCAGCAGCAGAATGAGCAGAACACGGGTTCCCCCCAGAAGTGAAGTTCAAAAAGAACACGCCCTAGAGGCTGGGTCCACAAAAAAGGTGAAATTGTAAACATATTCTTTAGGATCTTTGGTTTGCCGCATGCTTCAACTGTCCATGCCTTTGGGAGGCCATTGAGAATGTTGGGACTGTGATGTCACAACTCTTGAAAGTTCAGTCTCGCATGGAGATTGCCCGGGACAAGCTTTCAAATATCGATGGCAACGAAGCCCAAGAGTTTTTGATCTGCAGCATTAACATGCCATGACGAAACATGCGCATTCGAATTTTGAATTGGTAGACCCAACTGTTCTTCGTAAGGAGCATGGCCAAAGTTGAGAAGTTTCGCACCAGCTTGATGAAATTGCATGACGAGTTGGCGGACCTCAAGTCCTTTTTTGATGGGCATATGAGTGACGATGCTTTTGATGATGGGAGTCTTGGTGGGCCAATCCTTCAAGCATGAAAAAATCCTTTGAGTCCACATTGCCTACTCCTCATTCTTCACCTCATCATGTGCTTAAGGAAAACGAAGGCGCTTCACGAAACTATCCGGAAAATCGAAGTCGAGCTGGGATCCTAGAGTCTTACAACCCCACGTGCATGCAATGTGGGGGGTACCTAAAACTTTGTCCTGTTAACCTGCCACCATTTGCCTTGAGGTCATCCCGTGCCTTGATGGAGGATACAAAGCTGAGAAAGCTTGGGCCTGAAAAACAAAACTATGATAGTTTCATATTTGGCCATATGTCACTGAAATCATAGATCCTTTTCCCAAGACTTAGGACAATTCTGAAGGCTCCGCGAGCTGCCTCTGCCACCCCGAAGGCAAAGGCTAAGTCAAAAGCTGCTCCCAAAAAGAGGTCCAAGAAGGCTGCCCCCGTGGAGGATGAGGAAGAAGCCCCCCCAACTACCAGGGGAAGGGGAAAGCGCCTTCGAAAGTCTTCTTGAGGCGGAGGCGGTCTGCATACACAGAGAGAGCTAGAGAGAGAGAGAGAGAGAGAGAGAGATATAGAGAGAGATAGAGAGAGAGAGACAGAGAGAGAGAGAGAGAGAGAGAGATAGAAGGATAGATAGAAATCTATCTCTCTCTCTCTCTCTGTCTGTCTGTCTGTCTATCTATCTAGCTAGCTAGCTACCTACCTACCGAATCTGTCTATCTGTCTATCTGTCTGTCTGTCTATCAATGTCTATCTACCTATCTGTCTACCTATCTATCTACCTATCTTTCTATCTATCTATCTGTCTGTCTGTCTATCATTATCTGTCTACCTATCTGTCTACCTATCTATCTACCTATCTTTCTATCTATCTATCTATCTGTCTGTCTATCTATCTATCTATCTATCTGTCTATCTATCTACCTACCTATCTATCTATCGATCGATCGATCTATCTATCTATCTATCTATCTATCTATCTATCTATCTATCTATCTATCTATCTATCTATCTATCTTTGTACCTATCTATCGATCGATCTATCCATCGATCTATCTATAGATCTATCTATCGATCTATGTCTAAATTTGTTGTCGTTTAAACTGTCCCGGGTGTTGGCCTGGGTTTATCTTCGGGTGCCACCAGAGTTCAGCCATGTGCCCATCCAGCGGCTTCTGCAGGCCTCTGCAGGGGGATGACGATGATCGGTTGAGCGCCAGCGCCTGGTTGCGACTGAATGGGCTTTTTGTGCATGGGAGACACATCATCTCCTGTCAATCCTTGCCACCTTTAGTGTGGTCTTTTGGGTGTGGACGCATGGCCCCGAAGAGAAGTTTTAAAACACAAGACAACTTGAATGTCCCATTCTTTCCATTACCACTTGGTTTTTGTTTTGGGGGCATTGCGTGAGGCCTTCACGTGCTGGATTTCCAGCAAGCACGGTTTGCGAAATCAATTTCGATCGACAATTCTACCTCAGAGAGGGTATCAAATTTGATTTGGGGAACAGATCTTTGCAGAAAAGAACCTTTAAAAAGTGAAAGAGGCATGTTGGCGCTGCCCTGGCAACATTTCCAACAAACAAAAGAGCCAAAAAGGAACCCCCCGGGTTCCTTTTTGGATGTTTCATATGTTTTCTATGAAAAAAACATATGTTTTTGGGGTATCATTGTGGTTGGCACCACTTTGCCCACGCAGGTCCACGGCCTCCACCAGAAGCGCCAGCACCAGCAAAGTTCAAGAGCGGTCCTGCTGCCAAAGCGCTTGCCAAAGCAGTGGCCAGTGGAGCTACTTGGCTTTGGTCTTGGTTTTGGGGGCCCCTGTTTGAATGGAAATTGGCATCTACAAGCTGACCTCCAATGCTGCGCCATCAGGTATCAGAAGCTGAAGCTTGCGCCCTTGCCCGGGCATTTTGGGAAGAGTTTTCACACCTTGTGCCTCCTAAAGCTGCCCCTCCAAGTTCGCAGTTCTTACGGATGGCAACCCGGTTATCCAAGACTCGTCATGAATGCAGGTTTGTTCACAATTTTGCTGACTATGGCCTAGCGGCCGACATTCCGCTAAGTTTCTACGATGTGGGACTGAAAGGAAAACACCCTGCATTGGCATTGTCTGACATCGTCAAGTGCTTTGACCAAAAGAACAAACTGGAGGTTCTTACACAAGGGCATGGCGAACGTGAATTCAAACAATTCTGGGAAACATGGCGGCTGGTACAGCCGAAGCACCCGATTTTTGAGACTCATCGAGGTCGAGAGGAGCAGTGCATACCAGTCTGCGTACATTGCGATGAAGGAACGACTTTGAAAAAAAGAAGTATCATGATCATACAGGTGGAGCCATTGATGGGAAAAGGCACACGCAAACGTAAAAGCACGCAGGATGAGCCAGGCTGCAACTTGCTGGGTTCCTCTGTCACAAACCGTGTTTTGTGGAGTGTGATGCTATCACGTGTATACTCTGGCAAAAAACTTGGTAACAAGCCCTTGCTGAAGCTGATCGATCATCTAGCTACGCAGCTGTCTGGCGCATTTTACAATGGTTTTGATCTTGCCCGCGAATCGAAGAAGATCTACATGGTTCCGATCGCCATGAAGGGCGACTGGCCCGCTTTGGCGAAGGTGGGCACATTATTGCGGCATTTTGGGTGGCAAGTGAAATCTGGAAACGGTGGTGGCCATGGTATTTGTCACCTGTGCCAAGCAGACCGGCCATCCTTCGAGAATTGGCATGATGTGAGCTGGGCAAACATGTGCAAAATGCACAATGGTTGTCTACTACCATGGGTGCGTGAGCCCGGACTCTTGGCGGCGGTCCCGATCCCCGATGAATACAAGGCAGAATTCTTTCGCTTCGACATTTTCCATGCATTGCACAAAGGATTGATGGCAGACATGGCGGCCAATGCGATTGTGTTTTGGCTTTTTTTTGGGCAGCTTTAGTGTGGGTCCCCTATAGCTCTTAAGGTCAGGAACAACTTTTTGTAATGCTGCCTGTAGAATATCAGGTCTGCTGCTTCGACGGCGAAGTCTTTGGGGCAGGTTCTTTTGAGCGTCTTTGTGACGTTTGCTTTGCTGAGCTCAAGGAATTCTGCAGAAGCCACTCCATGACACTCCACATGAGCGGCCTAACCCGCACTCTGTTGGGTTTCATGCGCTCTAGCGACTATCCTACAGGGAAACTCTGCTATATCTTAACGCGTTTTTCTTTTTCTAAATTGATGTCCTTATCACAGTGCTCTACACCTCCTTCGGCCCAAAAGAACGGAAGCTTTTGCCCACAAAAGTGTAATTATCTACCTGCTTCAGGGATACTGCTGCTGACGTGTAGTTCAACCTTCGCACAGCATATCGCTTCGAAAAAATATTTTTTCTGTTCAACCCATTGCTTTTGCGGTTGGGAGTTGGCATCAGCCTAGGAATTGGTTCAAAGGAGCCGATACTGTGTGCATTTTGGCCTTTCTGGAGTCGCGGATTGCAGAGTCGCTGGCTGATTTGGACGATTCTGCCAAATCCCTTTTTTCGGAAATTTATGAGATGATAGCTGCAGCAAATAGCTTCATGCGTTGCATTTACCACTCAGCGCTCTGGCTGACTTCGGATGAACGAGACCATCTCCTGATTTCTGGCCACAAGTGCGTAAACTATTTCCACAAGTGTGCCCAAAGGGCCTTTGATGCGCACGTGACACGATGGAAATACATGCCCAAGATTCACCTTTTTGGTGAGATCCTGTTTTTCTTAGAGCGCGACAAGCGAAGGAATATTCCCAGTTTAAACCCCCTTTCGTTTTGCACGCAGCAAGACGAAGATTTTGTTGGCAGGATTGCAGTCCTATCGCGTGCTGTATCGGTTAGAACGGTGCACTCGCGTACGATAGGTCGCTACTTAGTGTCTTTGGCATCCAGTTGGTGACACTTTTCCCATCAAGGCTACGGTTATATGATCAAATTCTTGACAACACGTTTCAAGGAAACTATTTTCAGTGTTCACCCACGGTGCCGCATCTGTCCTCGGACGACCATAGCAGCTTCAGTCGAAGCATGTTGGTGGCTGCTGTGAAGGCAAATGTTTTCAACTTTACATGTTCAAGAAACATTCTGGGTGATATGAGGTCCCATTTTGCTAAAATGATTTTGATTTGTTGATTACAGCCTCCAAACCAAGTTGCATCAAACCCAAAGCATTGCTTGAGACGGACCAAGGCAAGGCTGGAAATGGCAGGGGGGGAAGTGGCAGGAATGTGGAAACAAAACCGGCTACTTTGCATGGTTGCCTATTTTTATAGGCAACCAGGTTTTCCAGGTATAACGCAATTAAAATATTGCCAAAAATGGCAGTTCGAAGCTTACCCCTAATACTAAATTAAAACCCTTAATACTAAAAACTATTTTTTCCGATCTCAAAATCAATTAAATTTCCTTATATAACGCAATTAAAATATTGCCAAAAATGGCAGTTAGAAGCTTACCCCTAATTGCTAGAGTAGCTAGGCAGCTTGGAGTGAGGGATTGGGACTAGGCCCCCCTAATACTAAACACCCCGGGGTGAACTAGTTTTTAATATTAGGGGGGAGAACCCACAAATGGTAGGTTGATTTTTGAATTGTTTTTTAAAGGGGATCAATTAAAAGTCAAATTGGCC
This sequence comes from Cladocopium goreaui, assembly GCA_947184155.2. Lineage (NCBI taxonomy): Eukaryota > Dinophyceae > Suessiales > Symbiodiniaceae > Cladocopium > Cladocopium goreaui. The sequence goes on from CAMXCT020003458.1 coordinate 356,708, forward strand.
AAAATGAAATTTTCGGAAATTGGAGATGGATGCCTGTTTTTAGTATTAGGGGGGCGTTTAGTATTAGGAGGAAGGGATTAACTCCATTATTAATGGATTATACTACCTGGATCCAATAATCCATTATACTACTGGTTGGTGGTTGAGCCCTACCCCTCTGAAAAATGATGGAGTGAGTAACAGTTGGGATGATGAAATTCCCAACTGAATGGAAAAATAAAAATCATGTTCCAAACCACCAGTTAATGATGAAGATGAAAGCATCTTAGATAGCCTATAGTCTACGGTCATTGGTACTGTGTTGCTGGCCGGCTGAACTAAAAAGAAACCATCAAAACCAAAATCGATCAACATCAATCCAGGCTTCATCCTATATTCTGGCCAAATTATATACAACAATTCACCAACCTGAAAATAGCTGTTGCTCTTCCCTTGATCTGGATGCACCTTCCCGGCCAAAAAGGGCTGTCTGAATCTTGCGGCTATGTGCGGATGGTTCCTCTTGCAAACCATGATTCCAGTGATGTCATATTGAGGGTATTGTAATTCAATGTAATTCATCATATATCAAAATATCATATATTTGAAGAATCAACACCAATCAGTCCCAGCTGCTGAAAGCTGTGAAAAGAAAGGAACACGTTTTTTTTTACTCATTGTGGAGAATATGCTCCAGGCTCCAGGCACAAAAGCAGTGAAAATGCCGTGAGAATGGAGGGATGTTGAGAAGTCCTTTGGGATTCTCCCAGGCCTTTTCGGAAAAGTCATATTAGTCATACTGGCCACTTCGATATTTCTTGATCTTTTGTACCAGAATTTTGCATGGAAAACGGCTTGTTGGGTACCGCTTGACCCCAAACATTTGGGCTGGTTTTTGGAGGTTGAAAGCATATTCCTAATCCCAAGTGCCCAAGCAATGGGGAAAATCGATCAGTTTTGGCAAATCCAAGGTTGCCCTCTGGTAAACTAACATAGCTATGGAAAATCACCATTTTTAATAGAAAAATCAACTATAAATGGCCATTTACAATAGCTATGTTAAATTACCAGAGGGTATTCTTGGCATAAAACCATCAATGCACCAATTCTGATGGCTTACAGGTTGGTCGATTGGGCGACAGCTCAGGTTCACTTCCCTGCCTCCGCAGACGTACGAAGAGCTCAGTGGTCCTTTCCCAGTGCACGCAGGCATCAACCTCAGCGGGCGGTTGTCTTCTCATCCGGTTGGTTCCCAGCTCAGCTGCCAAAAGTTTAGCATCTAGTAATCTAGTGTTTCTGCATAAATCACCAATATCCTCAAAAAAATAAAAGTCTATATAACTGAATGGCTGGTAATTGCCATGCTATGTATGTGGACCCAGAATAAGATGAGGGACCAACTGTTTGGTCATGTTTTTGAGTAGCTTGAGTTTCTAGTGCCACACAACGGCATGGCCATTCTTGAAGTTCCATTTGTTGGAAAATTGAAGGGTGCAACGGTGCAAACCTCAAACATGTGACAAATTGACACAACTCATAATTTGGGAGAAAATTGACCCTTTTAGCACCTGGTGAGTTTTCTGTGTGCAGTCAGCCTCTGAATGTCAACAACAATTTTTCTGCACATTTCTGCACTCAGAAGATCAAATCTATGTTTATCCACTTCGAAAACCCTGCGCAAAGGCAAAATGATTTTAAATGGCCAGTTTCATGGGAACCATCATATCAAACCAACAGATTTTGGGATATCCCCTCTTAAGACAAACCCATGTCTTCTCAACCAAGTGATTCAACTATAGAAGGTGATGTTCGGTTTTTTCGTTTCAAGAGCAACTGGTGGTTGATGGTTTTCCCTGCTATAAATCATTTCCGGACAATCATGGATTAAATTGGGGATATAGATTGGATGCCACAAAGATGAATAACTATCGGTTATAATTAGCATTGACACACCAATGCTTCTCCACACTTTCATCTTTTCAGCCCTTTTCTTCAGTGATGGGCCCGCACCACTGATCATGCACGGGACCCCGATTCTACTTAAATCCCACTGAACCCAAGTCGTGGGTAGAAACAAACCAAATGTTGGACAAGTGTGGGGTAATATGTTTGGACAAATCTCTATCCTTCACAAACCAAAAATAAACCCACGAAAAGGGATGGTTTCCCAGGTCCCATCATTTCTGGTGAGGTCGTTGCAACCTATTTGGTGCTAAGTGATGTCAGATCCACAACAAGAAACCATCCAGTACTCCTGTACTCTCCAGTAATTGAACTTATAAATGGAGGTTTTGTGGTGGGAACATCATCTATAAATGGAGGTATTTTCCAACCATGTTTGATTCTCGGAATCAGCATATCCAGTAATCCTAGTAAACCAAACAATTATCCCACATCCCCGCCAATACTACAAGTAGACGCGCAAGGCGGGTGGCGGAAGTTTCCAGGTTTAAGAAATGTAACGCTGTAGGATCCAAAAACAAGGTTTGCCTATAGGAGCTGCAGCGGGCCCTCACAGCTTCTCAGCTACTACAATACGATTTACGATTCTCAGCTGCTAAACACAATAATAGTATTCCGCACGCAGCCGCAGCAGCGAGGAACCTTGCTGCAGCCATTCCACTGCGATCTGCAAAGACTGACACGCAAAACACAATAGCACAGCGTTAAGAAAGAAGAGAAAAAGACACCAAGAAACTTCAGTTACTCTGCTGCCACAGCACCGTTCGCAACGTTCATGCAGCGACTACAATGCGATTTACGATTCTCAGCTGCTATACGCAATGGTATTCCGCACGCAGCCGCATCAGCGAGAAACCTTGCTGCAGCCGTTCCATTGCGATCTGCACAAATGAATGGCACAACACAAGTAGGAATTGCAACGCACTACTGTAGAACACATCGCTTTGATGCACCAGTTCCAATGCACAAAGTGTGTCAACACATGCAAAACACAATAGCACAGCATCAACAAAGAAGGAAAAAGTCACCTGGAACCCTCACAGTTACATTGCACGCGCATTTCGATCAAGATTCCACGGCAAATCGGCGATGCCTAAGACCGTCGCGTGCGCGAGCCTACTTTTCTCCGCAACAGAGCCTTCGTCTACCTGAAAAAAACACAATGTTTCGGTAATGTTTCGTGCAAATCCTAACGTTCAAATCGCATCCATGATGTAGCAGTTCCAATGCGATCTGCCAAGAGTGACTTGCAAAACACAGTACAATCGCAAGACACTACTGGAGACCAAGTACTTTTTGAGACACCTTGACGCAACCATTCCATTGCGATCTGCAGACACGGACTTGAAAAAGACAATAGAATTGCAACACACTACTGTAAAACACATCGCTGTGATGCACCAGTTCCAATGCGCAAACTACGCTAGTCTGCTCTACTCTACTCTTCTCTTCTCTACTACTCTGCTCTACTTCTACCTCTGCTCTTCTCTTCTCTAGTCTTCTATACTCTACCCCTAGTCTTCTGGACACAATGATCTCTGGGCTAGTGAGAATGTGACTTCATGATCTCTTAAGGCACGTGCCAACTGGACACAATGATCTCTGCCTTAATGAGAATGTGACTTCATGATCTCTTAAGGCACATGCCGACTGGACACAATGATCTCTTGGCTAATGAGAATGTGATTTCATGATCTCTTAAGGCACGTGCCAACTGGACACAAGGATCTCTTGGCTAATGAGAAGGTGACTTCATGATCTCTTACGGCACGTGCCAACTGGACACAAGGATCTCTTGGCTAATGAGAATGTGACTTCATGATCTCTTAAGGCACATGCCGACTGGACACAATGATCTCTTGGCTAATGAGAATGTGATTTCATGATCTCTTAAGGCACGTGCCAACTGGACACAAGGATCTCTTGGCTAATGAGAATGTGACTTCATGATCTCTTACGGCACGTGCCAACTGGACACAAGGATCTCTTGGCTAATGAGAATGTGACTTCATGATCTCTTAAGGCACATGCCGACTGGACACAATGATCTCTTGGCTAATGAGAATGTGATTTCATGATCTCTTAAGGCACGTGCCAACTGGACACAAGGATCTCTTGGCTAATGAGAATGTGACTTCATGATCTCTTAAGGCACATGCCGACTGGACACAATGATCTCTTGGCTAATGAGAATGTGACTTCATGATCTCTTAAGGCACATGCCGACTGGACACAATGATCTCTTGGCTAATGAGAATGTGATTTCATGATCTCTTAAGGCACGTGCCAACTGGACACAAGGATCTCTGGCCTAATGAAAATGTTCACTTTCCGTAACTCGGAGTTTCCTCTACGAAACTTCCTTTGATAACTAGTATGATATCAAATCAGGGGTTATCCCAAAATAGTTCTGGTCCTATCATTCTCACAATATCAAAACAAATTCTCCAATGATTAGTGTCTTCTTTCTTCCCAGCAATATTCAACATGGGATTCAACAGGATTAGGGGTCCTCAAAAGATTCTAGGTGCACTTTTCGGCATCTTTGTGGCGTGGGACTGCTGTATCAGAAGTTTACATTACATGATTCTATACCTCTCAAATATATGGATTTAACAGGACAAACTCCGGTGATAAATAAGTGAAAAGATGGTTGGTTCATTGTTGAATGGGTGTTCTTAATGGGTGTTCTTAATGGGTATAACCATGGGATTTCAACCCCCAAAGGTTAGGATGTAAGCCCTAGAACTATGGTTACATGTCCATTTGTAACTGAAACTGCACCCCCCAAGTATACACTAGTGCCACTAAAAATACCCCTATCCCATCTCATTATACTAGTTGGTTGAAAGGTTTCCCTACTATGGGTTGTCACAATTCTCGTTAAATTAGGTAGTATAAGTCCTTCCTTCTTAACCAAGCAGGGTATGACTTTCATGGCTTCATACTTGGAGGAGAATCCCATGGATAGCAAGTGGATAGTAAGTGGGATGATAACCCATTTGTGATGGGATACGCCTAGGAAATGGACACTTTCCAGGATTCTGGTGGATCAAAAATCTCCAAGAAATATCAATCAGCTAGCTAGTCCTATATATACCCTCATAGCCATGGTATAGATGTTCCATAGAAATAGATGGTTTACCGTTCTTAATAGCATGGAGATTTTCCAGTTCGCTATGTTAGTCATAACCAGAGGGTATATATGATTGATATATGTGTTAACCAATCAAATAATTAACAAGGGTATAACTTTCATGGCTAAACGCCGGTGAAGGGACACGCAAAATTGCCATGCCACCAGGGCACAGCTGCACCCCAGGTCACAGCATCCACTTCCGTCGGCCAGCGATTCAGGCTTGCCAGTGCCTTGCATCGATGAACATCAGAAAGGCTTCACCATAGGGATTTGATATGATTTAATGATTTACCCTCTGGTAAACTAACATAACTATTGAAAATTGCCATTTATAGTAGATTTTCCCATTAAAAATGGTGATTTTCCATTGTTATGTTAGTTCACCGGAGGGTAATCCTCTAAGCTGGTGATAAGTGGGTTTTCATTCATGATGTGAAAATGATGGATGCTTTTCAAGATGTGAATTCATGGGGGATGGTCAGCTGTGACCATCCCAAAGTGTGGGCTGCCCATTTTTACCATCGCCTCACCTTCGAGGGAAGATGATGAAGATGATCCCATCAAAAATGACAGACATTGGAGCAACTGGATCTGAAAAAAACATCCAATGAAAATCTAGCCATCAAAAAGACAACTTTGGATGATGGAATATGATGGAATATCATGGAATATGATGGAATATGATGGAATATGGTGGAATATGATGGAATATGGTGGAATATGATGGAATATGATGGAATATGGTGGAATATGATGGAATATGGTGGAATATGATGGAATATGGTGGAATATGATGGAATATGGTGGAATATGATGGAATATGATGGAATATGATGGAATATGATGGAATATGATGGAATATGATGGAATATGATGGAATATGATGGAATATGATGGAATATGATGGAATATGATGGAATATGATGGAATATGGTGGAATATGATGGAATATGATGGAATATGATGGAATATGACGGAATATGATGGAATATGATGGAATATGATGGATGTTTCTGAAATTCGTGGCTTTCCCAACTAAGGGATTTTTTGCCCACTCGTAGAAAAGTGGACCTGTTTTTGCTCGGAACTAGTTTCTGCGGGTCATAAAACTTGATTCACAGCTTCTGCACATCATCTCTTGTCAAACTGGCCATTTGGCCAATTTCTGCTTAAATTCGCAGGTGAAATATACAGTTGATGGCCGATGCATAAATCAAAATCCATGCAAATCCTCATTGATATGGTTGACAAGATCCTGGCACCCTAGGTGCCAATATGTGCCAATAGCTGGTGAATGGATGTTTATTCCCCCCATATTAAATATTGTAATGTCATAGGTGTTTACCCATCCCCATATCTTGGGACCTCCAATCCCCCATGTTTTGGCTGCAGCTTCCCACCTCTGGCCATCGTGCCACAGCACCGAAGCCACGCAAGGCCGCCTGTAGTTCAACATAGCCATGGGAAATTACCCATGAAAGTAGCGGATTTAGATACTATATCTATCATTACAATCATTACCTATAAATGATTCTATATGTACCGATTCAACATGTCCATTTTCCATGGCTATGTTAGATTACCAGAGGGTTGAACCTCCAAGGCTTACAAGAGGTGATTGCAGACTTGATCATAACCGTCATAACCTGTTGATGATCCACAATTGCATCCTTGCTTGATTCTTATTCTTGGTTCTTTATCAATAGTTCATGCATGATGTTGATTGTCCTTACCTGTCAACCAGACTTCCCAAATCCCAATGAATCTAAACCAATGTTTTTCACGAGTGGTGGGGGATCCTCAAGCGAACCAAGTCTCGGAAAGCTTCAAAAAATCATTGGATCCATAGCTTTCTCATTGGGGATGGTGATATCGTCTAGTTGTACGTGGATATATAACCATAGGACCATAGTTAAACAGGGGTTATATCCTGTTGTATCCCAAAACTTGTGGGGTGGTATAACCATGGTTGTGACCAGGGGTAGATCATTTACCCTTTGGTTCTTTAACGTAACTATGTAAGAATGGCCCATTTATAGATGATTTATGATGAATTATCTATTAAAAATGGTGACTTCCCATAGCTACGTTAAATCACCAGAGGGTAAGTTTATATTCCCACTTACCATCTGGTTATTTAACATAGCCATGGAAAATGGCCCATTTATAGATGGTTTACCTATTAAAAGTGGTGATTTTCCATGGCTATTTTAAATTACCAGATGGTAATTGATCAATCACAAAGAAGGATCACCTCAAATCCTCACTGCCCCAAGGTCCCTGGCCGACAAGGTAAAGACCGTCGCTTGCGGTCCATACCTACAGTACCAGTGACACTCGCAGGGCAGAGACGGCGGAATTGGAACGGGTTCTTTTTAAAGGATGTGCGTTAGTACAGGGGTAGGATGTGAAGAATTGAAGTAGACTTTACAGTATTTACAGTAGTAAAGCCACAAGAAATCAATATAAATCACCCATAGTTTGATGGTTTACTATATCACTATATAAAAAACAATCATGTTAAACCATAGCCACAATAACCATAGCTATACATCAATGGCCATTTCAGGAACCTAAATCGGAGGTACCTACCATATATAAGGCTTGTATAAGGCCTATGTAAGGGAATATCCCCACAAAATATGGCCTTATATGGGACAGTACCTCTATTTTAGGATCCTGAAATTCCCATTGAATACATGATAAAATATCATCCATTGATGGCTATGGTTTACTATTCGGATGGTCGATGTTACATCCCTCACCTCGGTGGTGGAACTTCTCCGAATAAAACTGTTTCGAGTGGGGATTGGAACTGATAAGAACAAGGTTCTGTGACTTCAGTTGTAAGGAATCAGATTATATAAGTTAAGATGCTTAAGGATGGTTACCCTCTGGTAAACTGTTACAGTTTACCGAATTAAAAAAAATGACCCAGTCGAAATAGTTGATTAACATGATGATTTACGGTACATCCTAAAAATGGTGATTTTCCAGTTCGCTATCTTAAATTACCAGAGGGCCTCAGGTGTTTTTTTCATAAATTCCCATATCCCATAGACACCCAGTTCTTCTTGCCCCGTTGAAAAATCTAAAGCCTCCGGCGCCATCGATCAAGGTGAAGCTTGCTATGATGAAATTGGAGGGTAGATGTTATAAGTGTTCCCAATGGTTCCAGGTTTTATCACTATCATTTCATTGGCCAAGTTGGTGAACATAACTATGAGACCTGGAGTGTTTATAGTAGTAACTATAGTTTAGATGGCAAATTGTATCAAAATTATATCCAATTATAATCACATATAATCACCCATGTCTAGAAATAACATGTAAATACCCCACCGTGTGTAACAACTAAATAGCTACCCTCTGGTAAACTAACATAACTATGGAAAATCGTCATTTTCAATGGGAAAACTCACTATAAATGGCCATGTTCAATAGCTATGTTAAATTACCAGAGGCTAGATGGGTTTCTAACCCAATATCTTCAGGGCCCTACCTTGAACCATTCCACAGGTGATCCGATCGGTGATCCACCTCTGGAGCTCGCAGAGCAGCTGTGATGCCTTCTCCTGCCATCTCACATGGCCAACGTGTCACGTTACCCTCTGGTTATGACTAACATAGCGAACTGGAAAATCACCATGTTCAATGGGAAAATCCACTATTTCTATGGTCATTTTCAATAGCTATGTCACAAATTACCAGAGGGTATCCATGACATCCCACAAGGTGAAAAACTTGGCTAGAGGACGAGTTGAATAAAAAGTTTCATGACAAACTTAGAACATCTTAGAAGTAACCAGTGTTGTGATGCGCAATGTGCGAGGTCCTGTTGTTGTAGACAGAACTCACGTGAATTCGCCTTGGGACCTTTGAGATGGCTAGTTGCTAATTTGTCCAGTCACCATGAGAAATCACTGGTGTCTGATGTACCAATAATGCCCGGGAAAGCAAACCAGGCACATGGCCTTGCACATTATGTTGATACCCCTTAACCTTGAACAAGTGACTTTTTGGGGGGGGGATGCCAAAAAAATAGCTAAGAAACATGTCAATCATTTCATCTAAAAGAAACACATCAAGGATTAACGATTCACCTTGTGATTTACCCAACGACATTTTTAGTGGACCCCACTGGCATCAACGGTCCCACGTGAAGAAACGCGCGAAGTTCTCCAACACCGCGTTTCGTAAGATGATGGATGTTTCCAAAGATCTGGTCGGGCGTGGCTTTGGGGATTTCACTTAGATCAAAAACACGTTTATATAATCTGTTGATGTCATAGAACACATTCAAACAAAGTTGATAGTATGGTGTTCGAACTGCAAAATTCACTTTAACATTATTTAACATTTAAAAAATCCCTTGAGGTTCTCATTAAACCACCATTTTTATCCATGTTTCATCATTGTTTCATGGTTAAACCATGGTGAAAAACCATGGTTTTCAGCCAGAAATCACGGAATCTTCCAGACTTTCCCGGCTTGAAATCTGGCTTGAAATTCGGGCCATGGAGGGTCATGGTTATCCCAACCAATGGATAGCCATCTGATGGTATGCTTGGTTAAATGAAAATGTTCCTTGATCTTGCTGCCAAATTCTTTGGTTTGATACCCATCAACAATGATTCACTATGTGTCAAACACTACGTAATAGTATCCCCGTTGCTAAATCATCGTTCCCTCCTTTCACTTCCTCTCTTCCCTTCTCTTCTCTTCTTTCCCCCGTTTTGCCGGGAAAATAAGATCCCCAGCTGGTAAATAATATCTGCAGCAATCCATTCCCCATCCATTAGATACTCCTTTTTTTTATCGAAACTCTGCTTCAGTATATATCAATTGTTCATGTCCCAGGATATCTCCCTTGACCTCCCCGACCACAATTGGCATAATTGGGATGAAATCATGACCCATGGGGATGCTTTGAGGATTTTTTACAGGAAACACCTATGTTTCATGGGAAAAAAACCTTGTTTACTGTAGATGTTCCCTTAAACCAATCGATTGATACAAGATTTTGGCGGCAAAAACACAAAGCCACTTCACAATCTGCCTCGCTGCCGCATCCAGCAGCAGCTGTGTTGAGACATCGGACCTGATGTGGTGAACACGTTTTCAAAATCGCTGCCCCCTTTTAAAGCAGCCAAGTTTGCCATGTTATGTCATGTTTAGGGAAAAATCCCATGTTTTGGAAAATCGCCAAATCAGAGAAACACTTTTTTTTGGGGGGGTGGGCGGCACGATTTAATCCTGCAAACGGGAAGTAGAACTGGACGAAATGGCCATGGAAATGGGATCAAATGGGCATGGCGATCCGACAAAAACATTTCAACGTCCACATGGGGGTTTCCATAAATGGGGGTACCCCAAAATGGATGGTTTATAAGGGAAAATCCAATTAAAGTGGATGATTTAGGGTACCCCCATTTATGGAAACCCTCACATTGAGTTCACAGGGATTCTGAGTAGCCGTTCCATCTACCCAGATGGGACGAGCCTAGATCTCTAGCAGTTCATCCATTGAAGCAGTGAAGGGTAGTTGATCTAGTTCTGGTTCTTGATCTCCCCATGTTTGATCTTTATCAATCCCGATATTCAGAGATGGAATCACAGATCGTCTGTTTGTGGCAAATCATTATATTTCCCAAATCAGACAGCATCCTTTTCTGCTGATAGAAAGCATCAATGCGGTTTGTCTAGCTACAAATTATCCAGATTTGGGTGTGTCTGAACAAGGTACCGCCAAAAAAACATGGTTACTCATCATGTTCCAAATCAAGCAAATCCTATCCTAGGTTTGAGAATCCGGTTGTCCAGTATATCCTCATGATGGTTGGTTGATAAGAACCCCATTTTAATCTCACTAACAACATACCGAGGTTGATAATGACACAGCCAATATTATATTGTTCGTCACGGTACTTCATCAATTGTATCCCATTCTACACGTGCAAAATCTTTGGTTTTATAACATTTTATAACCGTTTATACACCCCATGATACCCCAAAATACCATGGATAACCATGGATTATCATATGTTTTTCGTTTTTTTTACATGACACTCCCTGGCTATCCCCTATTTTCAGACAGACCCATGTGACAAGAAACTCACCCCCAAACTGCGGTTCGGGTGACCTTCCATGGCAGCGCTTGGTGACGATGACATAGCTGATCTATGGCGGTCGGATGGGATCTGGGCTGGGGACCCGCTCAGCACTCACCAAAAGATTGGAAAATCAAGATGGCATAAATAAATATACTGGTTGGTGGTTGACCTACCCCTCTGAAAAATATACTGTTAATATATGGTTAATATAAATGGTTATGATGATGGTTAATGATGGTGAATAACTATAACTGGTTGGTGGTTGACCTACCCCTCTGAAAAATATGAGTGAGTAACAGTTGGGATGATGAAATTCCCAACTGAATGGAAAGTCATAAAAAATATTCCAAACCACCAACCAGATATAAATAAGGCTGGTGATTTTTGGTGAAGATTATATATGAATTTCAATGGAGACTTTGGCCATGAGGATGCCCAGCTGGTGGATAGTAGGATAGTACCATGATTTGGCCATTGGATGTCAATGAAACTGTTTATGTTCTTATTCATCAATGATTTGGGATTTCACCATCAAATTCAGGAGTTAACTGTTTGTACTATCCAGCATCTAACCTGGCAGTGATGATTTCCGCATGTTGCTCTCGCCTCGTCTCGCCGGGTGGCCTAGGCACCCAAAGATTGGGCAGTGGCTGACAGTTTGTGGTTTGAAACTCCAGGTGATTTAGGGGGTTATAGACCTATTAATCGATATAGCATCAATTTATGGATTATGTTCGGGTTCTTATCCATCTTGTGGTTCTCGAAACTATTTTTTGGGGGGTATAGAATAATTTTTGCTCAATTCTTGAGCTTCTTATTGGGTGGCACAGCCATTGGGTGTACCCAATTTGCTGTACCCAGGTTTACTGGGAAAAGGTGGTACAAAAGATATCAAAAGATGATAAACCCTTCAAAACTCGAACTTTACTATCGGATTTGAGAAATTATTCCTGCATTGGGTGTGATGTCGATACAGTGACGATAGTGGACAAGATATCTGAGACAGAACACCAAAGACTGTGCAATGGGACATATGAAAATACAAACGGTTGATGACAATTGCTTGTTGACATGATCTACCTATCAACTTATCTGGGGATGGGTCAAAACCCTGGTACCTAGTGAACCCCAAAATAGCTGGTAAATGGAGTTTCATCCAACTAAAATGTATCTATAGGTATTGACCCATACCCATCTATCTCGCAGCTAGTCTCCTAGGTATCTGTATCTCTATATCTGCCATATCTATCATCGTCTGAATGAAGCGTTTCAACTCACAAGCCGAAGCAAGTTGTTTTGGTGCTTCCCTGACTAGCCATCATGGCGATCTCGTCATGAGGAAAAAAGTTGCCCAAATTGGTCACCATCTACGGCGCAACCATAAAATGGGCACCTGGAAATGATGAGCTGAATATCATCAATAGTTCCTGTAGGCAATCAAGACAGATTCCAATCAACATGGGAATACATAAAATACATAAAATATATTCGACAATGATAGGAACTGCGCAGCATCCATCTAGCAGAATCTATATTGATTTATCAAACACATAATATATCAGATTGATCGAGATCACAAATCTATCTGTACCTGTAGATCTGTTTGTGCATGTGTATATATATATATATGTAATGTATGTATTGTATATTTACAAATATGTGTATATATATATATATTATATATATGCCTACATATACACATATACGTATATATATATATATACATATTCTATATATACTATACAGAAGTAGATCTTACCAATCATTTCTCAATGATCAATATAACAAAATACCAAAGACCAATAGAAAAATGCTGGTTAACAAAATAGTTACAAAGATATAACTTACCAAACAAAACATACTATCAACATAACATACTATCAACATAACACAGTTCTGGTTAATGAAAACGACAAAAGTAGATCTTACCAATCATATCATTCTCAATGATCAATAAAACAACATGCCATAAAATACCAAAAACCAACAGAAATACATAAAAAAAATCATAGAAACGCTAGCAATGATCTCGTTTTCAGACCCCGTTGGCTTTTCATCTCGTCACATCGCTTCCCTTGAAATCGCCTCTTGAAGGAGCCGCAAGGCTTCAAACCAAGGCCTCGAAACATTTCTTGGGAAAAGCCAGCAGGCCATTTGTTGAACAGAAGTGATGATGTATACAGCAGGTTACTATACTAAATCAGGGTAATTTATGTTGGTGTCATGTTTTTTTGATGATGGGGAAATCACCATTTTTAATGGGAAAATCCACTATTTCTATGGCCATTTTCAATAGCTATGTTAAATTACCAGAGGGTATATTCTCTTAAGGACGATGTGCCTAATATTGCTTCTTCATGGTTAGCTCAATCGCATTTCCATGGCGAAAGCTTAAGTTGTATTAGTCATTCCGAAGTGTATCCAGTGGCATGGTGGCTGAATCCAGCATACCGGTGGGAACCAATCAGAATGCTTTTGCTTCGGATCAATCAAGATGATTATTTTTCTTACGCATATATGCATTCACATGTATATATTCATATGTTTATAATTCTAATATGTCCACGTGTCATTAATAAAGTGTCCACGTGTGTTGGAGTTACCATCTGGTTATGACTAACATAGCCATGAAAAATGGCCCTAATCGAAATAGATGGTTTACCTATTAATAGCATGGTGGATCTTTCCAGTTCGCTATGTTAGTCATAACCAGGGGGTAGATCACACAGCCATTTGGTGATGGCTGGTGGTTCCATTCTCCTCCACGGATAGCATGGCCCAGCATGGCCTGCTTCCCAAAGATTGGTTGAAGGCATAGGTGACTGGGTCGGACCACCTGCGGGCGCATGTGTTTTTTGACGCTGTTTCCACCATGTAGCTGTATGGCCAATGTCCTTAAGTGTGAAAATGTACACCATAGTATAACCAGTAAATGACCTTGCAAAAGCTTGGAGAAAGGCACCCACCTAGCAAGTGGGGCTCTTTATATCATGATGTGCAGGCTATCATGCTGGTAACATGATTCAAAAGCCCTGTTTTAAGCTGTTCTCCTACTAGGTATCATATGTCCGTGAGATCGTCCGAAGGTGATTGCTATTCCCCAAGATTCCGGATGAGGTCTTCTTAACCACTGATAGTCACTTGTGAATTTCCAAAGTCTCTAGCAAAACAAACCCGTACTGCTTGTTGGCAGCTTCACCAACAAAAAAACTATACAAACAGCAAGAACAGGGTATACCGGTATACCTAAGCAATTTCATGAAGATATGATCAACACTTCGCGGGGATATCCCGACAGTGGGGATCAAACAATCATGGCCAACTAGATGGACTTGATCATGTATATCAACATACATGATAGTATATCGACATATATATATGCATATATATACACACATATATATACATATATATATATGTATCGACTATCCAACATACATTTCATCATGTCTTATCATATCTTATCATAGCTTTGCATTTTGAAGTCACCATACTCTTCAGCCATAGACAACGTGCCGGCCTTGAGATTACTAGATGAAAAACCTGTGTTCAGAAGCCATTTCTGGCAGGACTTGTCCGTTTGTGTACTATGTCATGTATATATATATATTGATATACATGTGTATAATATGAAATATATATATATATGAACGTATGTGACATATGTATGTATAGGCATGAATATGTGAATATAAATGTGTGTGAATATGTATATATATAATGTGTACATATGTATGAATATGTATGTGACATACTGTATCTATACATACTCTGTAAGCACACACATTTTGGAGATGAATTTTGCTGAATATAGGGAGCTTTAAATCCACTGGTTTGACATTGTTTTTCCCATTGTGTAGATTCTGAATTTCTTGGAAATATGATAATATATAATGTTGTTTATATGTCCCAGTATATCCCATTCTATTCTCAGGATGGTTGGGTGTATATATATATTGTTACGTATATATATATAACTATACATATATATATATATTTGCACAGTACGTATATGCAATGTACGTCTATGGGTTTATATGGGTCCCAGTTTGGTATCCAGCAACAACCCCGACCTTGTCCCATGCGGCATGCCATGATCGCCATGCTAAGGGGTTCAGGCAATCTATGCTACCAAAAAAAATTGAGCAGGTCTGCTTTGTCACTATAGAATTGGATGTTGCGTTCTATCTTTGGGGATTAATTTCTGATGTATATATATATATATATTATGTGGTGTATGATTCCCTAAGAAATTCATAGTCCCGTTTTTCATTATCTAAACCAGCATCTCCCGTGTTTCAGAGGGGGTGATAATGACTGGAGAGAAAGGGATTATTGGTTGTTCCACATCGTCACTGTTGGACCAACCCATGTCCTGGCAGCGGCTGGAGGGATGCAGTAAATCGAACAGTGGTGTACCACTGATACCAACACTGATACCAACAATTGTATTGGACAATATGGGATACCCAGTAAAAAAGACCTTGGCAGCTTTTCAAAGGACGTCAGCTTGTTGGTCTGTTGTTTTCAAGGATCATCCTATCATTCTTGCGATAGCTGGGTGTCTGCTGCTGCGTGTTGCCGCGCGAGCGGCAAATCTCTGCCTCTTGAAACGCCCACCAAATGGCACTTTGGTATATATGTATCAGGTTGGTGGTTTTACCCATCTTGAAAAATGTGAAAGTCAATGGGAAGGATTATCCCATATGTTATGGAAAATAAAAAATGATTGAAACCACCAACCAGGTATAAATATATATATATATAATTATATGTATATGTTTATGATGTTTGTCACCCATTTTTCTGTCACTAAAATGCAATTTGAATAGAAGTGCCAGAATCAGAATTAAGCTTGATAACAAGCATTCACTCAAAAGAAAGTGGAAACTTGCTAAAATCAGGGCAACCTTTTTTGCAGGATTGGCTGTTTGAGCCAACCTTGTTGACTTTGTTTACGCATGTTTGAGTGATTCAATGTCGGCATGGTCTCTCCAAGAGTAACTCAAAAAAGTCTAGGAAGGTTGGAAAAAAAGTATCCATCCAATTTTTCACAATTTTAAGAAAATTAAACAGCTCCCAAATAGCATGAGTCACGATCTTTTTTTTTGCCTCAGGTTTCTGCCGAAATGAGTTGTATACCATTGACGAAATCATGGGACATCCCCATTTTTGGCTGGCAAATTCTATTACAATTGTAGTTGACCACAATATACTTCAACCCTCATTTTTGACCTAACATTTTGGACTCTTAACACAAGTTAATAGCTATAAATCCCGCTGGTTTTTGGCAGGTGGAATCCCTCCTTTACCCCTGGTCCCAAGCGCGGCAGGTTGAACACCTGGGTCAGGTGAGTCTTTTTCATCGTCTTACCTTCCTGTGGAAGCCCAGATGAACCCCAGTGAAGTGTTTTTTGCTTTTTTATGAGGTTTCCCGGGATCGTTTGTAACGGGATATAACGAGGCATTCCGGACATTGGACATGACCCAAACTAAACAAATACCCTCTGGTAATTTAACATAGCTATTGAAAATGACCATTGAAATAGTGGATTTTCCCATTAAAAATGGTGATTTTCCAGTTCGCTATGTTAAATGACCAGAGGGTAAATGAAGAATGAAGACAAATGACGCCTGGTCCTTTTGGGATCTGAGATGGACAATGACAAATGTCATCAACAAATCCTCAAATCATCTCAATTTTAGGTACCGAAATTGGAGGGAAAAAAAAGTAGATGTTTTGTGGAGCATCTTTTTTTTCGCGAGATGTCGCCGCGGCCCTGGCAAAAAGGTACCTGCTGATTTGGGGTATGTTGACGAATCGTGGAACATGTCACGGATCAAAATGTGCTGCAGAAGCAGCTTCCCTTACCCTATATTTGGTTGCTGAAATGTTGCTGACTTCGCCTGAAAATCGTTTCTTGGTGGAAAAGGAATGTAGCTAAAATGCATTTCTCTTAGAGTTTGTAGGTTGCTTGACCTGTATCTGTCTGTTAAAAAGTAACTGTGTAGTTGCTTGAGTCAAAATTAGGTACATAAATAACATGGTAAATACATGGTAAATACATGGTAAATACATGGTAAATACATTAAACAGCGAACATGCCCCTCAAATTGTGATGGCTTCTGATTCTTGCCCATGAAAAATTACCCTTGGCATGAGGAGTCCCACTCGCCGGATCTGTATCTGTTCTATCCTTCGGGTGACTCTCGAAACAGCCTTTTGAAAATCTGAAGGGTTCCTCTCCAGAAGGGATCTTCAAGGTGTGTCTGAAGCGCACCGTGAAACAACGCGGTCCTTGTTGGTAGAGTACTGCGTCATGGTCATGGAAAATTCATCTTCATTCTTGAAGTATGCCTTGCAAAGGGGTGCCATCATCGACCCCCTTGAAACTGAAGCTTGGGTGGCCAAGCCGAGGCCGGCTTGGAAAAACCATCGCAGAAACGGTTGCGGGCCCACAGGGGTTCGTTATTTTCAAGCAGGGATGGGAAATAGAATATCTTAGAAACAATGAACTGTGCGAAATGCCAGGCATCTAAGTTGGAGGGGTTTGGTGCAGAGTTTCCCATTATACTGTACCTGATGGTTGTTGGTTGTGAGTGTAATCTATTGATCAACCAGTGGGAAGAGGACAGCGAGAAAGTTGATGCCGAACTGATGATTGTGATTTGGGTGCCGAAGTTGCTGTCAAAGTGACTTATTTATGGGACATAAGATTTGTAATTATGTATGTATATATATATATGTGTGTGTGTGTTGCCAAAACTGCTCAAGATTTTCTAGGGCCACCAGTTGTGACCCAGGCAGCTCTGTGAAGTATCAGCATCAGCCATCACAGCTGCAAGTGACTGAACATGGTAGGATCAATCACAATCCATTGTGGAAAGTTGAGCAACTAACAACAAAGCAATCAACCACACATTAAATTGATATGCAGAAAGAAAAGACAGCCTGATTTTTCCCTTGAATTAAATGCATTGAAAATTTAAAGCTTTCTTGAATTCTTGCCCTGAAACCAAGTCTGGGAACGATTCAGAAAACTGTCAGCAACCCCAGGAAGGTTTCCGCAGACCTTCCGATGCAACTTCTTGATGGTTGCCTCTTTCCTCAGTTGGGTACTACCAATCGGGCAGCAAGTTTGTTGTTATTGTTGTTCTTGTTGTTCCAAGAGAAATCACACGAGATCAAAGGAATCACACACATCGACCATGGGAAAAAACTCCTTTAAGTCATCTGTGGATTTTTTGAACGATGAACTGTATGTATAGGTGTAACTTTAGATACAAAAAGCCCAAAAAAAGTGTTTACGTCCAGTGCTGCATCCAATGTTCCTTCATCAAATATTTTCTACTAATGAAAATACTTATCCCAGAAACACTTTGGGGTTTACCCATTGCAACTCCAAGTTTCTTGTGAAAGTCTTTGGCTCTTTTTACATAGTCCTTGCCGCACAAAACCCAGAGCTTTGGACTCCAGCTGGCTGTTTCACTTCTTGACTAGGCTGGGGGATCAGCGTGCCTCCAGTTTTTTATTGAGGTGAAACCATCTGAGCCATCACAATATTGGACGCGAATCCATAGATTTTTTTCACGCACAACAAGCGCACAACTGCCCACACAACGCCCGCTCGGTGGCAAACCGCTGTCCTTGTGCTTCTCCAAATATCCCAACTTCTTTCGCGCCTTTGGTTGGTGTCGCTCCTGGGATAGACACGCAGACATGATGCAAATGATGCAACGCAACTTGGGTGGCTTTGTTGGGGTGATAAAAATGGGTTAACTTTGTATAACTTATGATGGCCAACAATCACCATAAATTGGGATATAAGCCAACTTAACTCTGGTTATATCTATGTATGCTTGGAACGTACTGGAACTATGAATAGGTGTCCGATCATACAGTATCATCCGCTTCCACATGGGTGTTTACAACCAATTTTTCCACAAGAAATCAATCGGTCATGGAGATTCAACCATGGTTGACAAGCCATTACCCTCTGGTTATGTCAAAATAGCTATTGAAAATGGCCATAGAAATAGTGAGTTTTCCCATAAAAAATGGTGGTTTTCCATAGTTTTTTGTATGTTTACCAGAGGGTATGAGCAGTTGTCGGTGTTTGAGAAGGCCCAAAAAAGAATCAATCTTGATCGTTGGCGGATTCACCTTGGCAGGGGTCTATTAAACATTCTGTCCATCATATCCCTACTCTGGTTGGTTTTTCGGCATGGCCAGTTATTATTTATCGATGATTTCCCCATTAATGCCAAGATTTGGTACCACTCTGCCAGATGCTTCCGGGCTGGTTGAATGCCCATGAAGTATGGCTTCCAGCTGCAGTCTATCCAGCGTGAGGTCATTATAATTCATTATAATTCATCTAGATTTAAATGTTAGGCTGTCATTATTAACCAGCTAGTAATTCATTATTGATCGTTTTATCATTCATGATATCCCCATAAAATCCAAATGTGGTTAAAACATTAATAAACCATCCCCCAGTCATCTCCATAAATAGGTGGTATTTGCACCGTTCCCAGTCATGGGTAGTTTATGGCATTGTTTTAACCACATCAATCTTACCCTCTGGTAATTTAACATAACTATGGAAAATCACCATTTTTAATGGGAAAATCCACTAAAAATAGCAATTGTCAATAGCTATGTTAGTTTACCAGAGGGTAAATTCCATGATGATTCCATAGCAGTTCTCCCATCCGTTGTTTGATAATCACCTGACGGGCACCCACACCAAGTGGACCCGCTTGTGCACCACATGCCTGGTGCATCTCGAAAAACTGGAAAGGGGATACCAGAAAGGGATGTTTAACAGGGATGTATCTGTACAGGTGTATTTACATATTTGTACATAATATATATATATATATGATTACTATGTTGATTATACACATATCGCCATATACACATCTAAACAACCGGGCTGCTAATAGCAATCCGTAATCGTTATAATCATTGTTTCGGGATCTAATCCCTATTATCATCTGTAATCCGTTTATAATCCGTAATCCTCTGAGGGGTCTACATCTATGTTGGGGTTCAATATAACCATAATTATTAGGCATCAAAGACTTCAAAACAACAGTTGCATCATGCCCAGCTGTTTTTCACTGCCCCAGCAATGGACAAAGGTCCCCTTAAAGTAGCAGAAAAGAATTTTCCGCGGGCGCGTTCCAAGCTGCTTCCTTGCGTTTCTCGAATGAGCCTGTTTTTGCTACTTTGAGGATGCAAAGTCACGAAAACAGGCTCCTTCGAGGAAAAGAATTTTTCCGTGGCAGGCGCGTTCGTGCATTTCTCGAATGAGCCTGTTTTTGCTACATCCTGAAAGTAGCAAAAACAGGCTCATTCAAGGAAAATAATTTTCCGTGGCAGGCGCGTTCCAAGCTGCTTCCATGCATTTTTCGAATGAGCCTGTTTTTGCTAATTTCAGGATGCAAAGTCACAAAAACAGGCGCATTCGAGGAAAAGAATTTTCCGTGGCAGGCGCGTTCCAAGCTGCTTCCATGCATTTCTCGAATGAGCCTGTATTCAAGCGCACAGAGGCTTTAACTTTCACGCGGGAGTCTGACACCGAGCGAAGAGTTCTTTCATAATCTGCAATCCGTTTAATCCGCAATCCGCCATAATGATTGGGGATTAACTTTGATCACCAGATAAAGTACAATATTATATATATATACATATGCATAGCTGTGTCTATAAACTATAGTATATCTATACTATGACTTGGATCTGTCTCGAAATGGTGGCTATACCATGCTATACCTGGCAACTTGAAAAAGGGGGAAACACTGCTTCGCCTCAAGCCACCATCTGCGCCCATGCTGCAGGGGCAGCCAGTGGCTACGTCAGAACGGGGTTGGAAAACCTGGATTTGACCAGCGAAATATCTGCCTGTTCAGAGGACATTTCAGGCGATTTGCCACTTCCCTGACTTCTTGAGATGGGTACGCCCAAATCATCCGGTCATGAATGACCATGGCTTAGTATTGAAACAACCATGGTGGCGACCGGGGATACCCCATGACTTAAGAAACCCATAGAAACCTCCATATCTCTTCCAAAGGATTGTCACCTGACATTCTGGGGGGGTGATAGGAAGGTTCTCGGTACAACAATGCTCCCTGATGGCAAGTAGCAATCGATGCCATGCAAAATGCCATGCATTTCAGCCTAAAGATATAGCTTCGTTATGTTCAGTTGGTGACTTCAGGCTCAGACTAAGCAGCTTGCGCTTCGCCAGGATCAAAGCTGCGGCACAAACTTTGCGATCCCAGCATGTCTCATTGTGGCCAGCATACTACCATGACTCGGATCAAACTGTGGTTAGGACCCACTGTTAGGACCGTTAGGATTTGTCAGGGGGGCTTTATTCTTGTATGTTGTATGTAGAATTCCTTTGCACCCTGCAAAAATGGCACTGGATGGCACATGGCTATCGAAGTTTCCTTTTTTGCGCCTGTACCTGAAAATCTGCCTCCAAGAAATCATCAAGTGTTCTGACTTGAAGTACATAAAACAGCTAATCTTACAAGCCTTGAAAAAAACACATGTTGAGTACGATCAAAGCTGGCAAAATCGATGCTTCCCGATTCCTATTTTCTCAACTTTCACAATGACATCGTGGTGAGAAATCCTGCGGTAGCCGCACACGGCACAGACACTTTCTCCCTGCGACAAAGCAGCGTGTTCAATCTCTGTACACTCAGGCAGCATGGACGTGAGGAAACGCTGGCAAGGAGTGCTTGTCCTTGACATTTTGTAAGCTGGTTAAGGGTCAAAAACCTGATAGCCGGTGATGAATGAACAGAATGGACCTTAACGTACTTGATGGTATTCCCAATCCATTTGTTTTTTTTTGTATTAGGTTGGTTTCATCCCTATTACTCACTATGAATCACCGGGGATGTCACCACTAAACCAGCGGTCCAATGGGATGTCTGTTCGACATGGTGACGAACAGTTTAAGAGATTGATGCAAAGGGGCCCATAGAAATAGGTGGTTTACCTATTAAAGATGGTGGAATTTCCAGTTCGAACTGTGACAGTTTGCCAGAGGGTATCCCAAATCTGGTTTCGGGGAAGGTATGAATAACATTAGCCCTGTGATCAGATCATCAAAGTAGATGTTCATAGATTTTCCCTTCAACGTAATGATGTGGAAAATCTTCAGCTGGCTAAATGAATTGGATCCAGACTCTTTCTTCGTCCATGCTGCAGCCTAAACCTGCCACATTCCGTCTCCCTTCTCAGGCCTTTCCGACCTGAGCATCCATCCTCCCATCCAAATGCCGTTGGGAAAATCACCATATGTCATGGAAAAACATGTTGGGAAAATCATCCACAAAACTCATCAAAACTCATTTTTGTGGTTGGGAAACTCTTAGTAGCTCCTTGGCTCCCCATTTAATTGAATAGATACCCATAGCTCCTTAGCTCCCGCTGAAAAAACACTGGGATATAAACTGTGAACTCTCTGTTGCCAGGTTAGATGAAGAGGCCTCTGGAATTCATCGATGACGAGTGATGGGCAAGAACCATCAGGACATTGGAAAGTCTATGTCCCAAAATGGATCTATCACATCACTTTGGATGGAAAACAACACCCCCCTATGATTCAAGTATGGTAAAACCATATACTACCAGTAAACCTCAATGACGCTTTCTTTAAACATTGCAAAATTGGATAAAAGTATTGCAGTTATGTTTGAAATCACCGTGAGAAGAATATTATGATAGACACACCATATATATTAAAAAACAAGATGCAGCCCACGAACCCGAATGCTCACACGTATGTTAATGGCGCAGATGTCAAAACACATGGATATGCAATCACGCAGAACACTTTTCTGCAATAGTTTATTTGAACAGTCTTCTACATATTTCCCCTGTTACCACTCTGCAGTGTGGAGTGTGGAGTGTTGCGTGTGGAGTGTAAGGTGTAGAGTGTGGAGTGTAAAGTGTGGAGTGTGGAGTGTAAAGTGTAGAGTGCGGAGTGTGGGGTGGAAAGTGTAGTGTGTGGAGTGTGGAGTGTGGAGTGTGGAGTGTAAAGTGAGGAGTGCGGAGTGTAAAGTGTGGAGTGTGGAGTGTAAAGTGTAAAGTGTAAAGTGTGGAGTGTGGAGTGTAGAGTGTGGAGTGTGGAGTGGAAAGTGGAAAGTGGAAAGTGTAGAGTGTAGAGTGTGGAGTGTAAAGTGAGGAGTGTGGAGTGTAAAGTGTGGAGTGTAAAGTGTGGAGTGAGGAGTGGGGAGTGTGGAGTGTGGAGTTTGTAAATTGTAGAGTGTGGGGTGTGGCGCGTAGAGTGTAAAGTGTAGGGTGTAAAGTGTAGAGTGTGGAGTGTAAAGTGTAAAGTGCAGAGTGTGGAGTGTAAAGTGTGGAGTGTGGAGTGTAGAGTGTAGAGTGTGGAGTGTGGGGTGGAAAGTGTAGAGTGTGGAGTATGGAGTGTAAAGTGAGGAGTGTGGAGTGTGGAGTGTAAAGTGTAGTGTGGAGTGTGGGGTGGAAAGTGTAGAGTGTGGAGTGTGGAGTGTGGAGTGTAAAGTGAGGAGTGTGGGGTGGAAAGTGTAAAGTGTGGAGTGTAAAGTGTGGAGTGTAAAGTGTGGAGTGTGGAGTGCATAGTGTAGAGTGTGGAGTCAGGAGTCTAAAGTGTAAATTGTGGAGTGTGGAATGTGGAGTGTAAAGTGTGGAGTGTGGAGTGTGGAGTGTAAAGTGTAGAGTGTGGAGTGTGGAGTGTAAAGTGAGGAGTGTGGAGTGTGGAGTGTAAAGTGTAGTGCGGAGTGTGGGGTGGAAAGTGTAGAGTGTGGAGTGTGGAGTGTGGAGTGTAAAGTGAGGAGTGCGGAGTGTAAAGTGTAAAGTGTGGAGTGTAAAGTGTGGAGTGCGGAGTGTAAAGTGTAGAGTGTGGAGTGTAAAGTGAGGAGTGTGGAGTGTGGAGTGGAAAGTGTGGAGTGAGGAGTGTGGAGTGTGTAAAGTGTAAAGTGTGGAATGTAGAGTGTAAAGTGTAGAGTGTAAAGTGTAGAGTGTGGAGTGTGGAGTGTAAAGTGTGGAGTGTGGAGTGCGTAGTGTAGTGTGTGGAGTGTGGAGTCAGGAGTCTAAAGTGTAAATTGTGGAGTGTGGAATGTGGAGTGTAAAGTGTGGAGTGTGGAGTGTGGAGTGTGGAGTGCGGAGTGGAAAGTGTAGAGTGTGGAGTGCGGAGTGTAAAGTGAGAAGTGTGGAGTGTGGAGTGTAAAGTGAGGAGTGTGGAGTGTAAAGTGAGGAGTGTGGAGTGTAAAGTGTGGAGTGAAGAGTGTAAAGTGTAAAGTCTGGAGTGTAAAATGTCAAGTGTGGAGTGTGGAGTGTAGAGTGTAAAGTGTAGAGTGGGGAGTGTGGAGTGTAAAAGTGTGGAGTGTAAAGTCTCGAGTGAGGAGTGAGGAGTGTAAAGTGCAAAGTGTAAAGTGTGGAGTGTAAAGTGTAAAGTGTGGAGTCTAAAGTGTAGATTGTGGAGTGTGGGGTGTAAAGTGTAGAGTGTGGAGTGCGGAGCTTCCCCCATAGACACGGCGAAGCCACAGGAAAACCAGAGACTCGAGACGGGACACGTGGGTGCAGGAAAAACGAGCATTTCGTGCGAGACTTGCTCCAATTTTGACATTTTCGACACGTTAGCAAACAGGTTGGAATGTCACAAAGTGCCACGCCTGCCACGCAAAACGACATGACAACCTGCTTCGAAACCTTCGAAAAGGAGAAGTTTTGCAGCTTCCCCCATAGACACGGCGAAGCCACAGGAAAACCAGAGACTCGAGACGAGACACGTGGGTGCAGAAAAACGAGCATTTCGTGCGAGAGTTCCTCCAATTTTGACATTTTCGACACGTTATCAAACAGGTTGGAATGTCACAAAGTGCCACGCCTGCCACGCAAAACGACATGACAACCTGCTTGGAAACCTTCGAAAAGGAGAGGTTTTGCAGCTTCCCCCATAGACACGGCGACGCCACAGGAAAACCAGAGACTCGAGACAAGACACGTAGGAACATCAAAACCAGCATTTCGTGCGAGAAATCCTCCAATTTTCACAGTTTGAAACATGCCGAAAGGACATGTTTTGCAGCTTCCCCCATTGACACGGCGACACCACTAGAAAACCAGAGACTCGAGACGAGACGCGTGGGAGCACTAAAACCAGCATTTCGTGCGAGAGTTCCTTCAATTTTCAGACTTTGTAGCTTCAAAATCGACGTTTTCCTACGAGTTTTCCTTAGAACCTGAAAATTTGCAACCTCAAAATCGATATTTCGCGCGAGGATTTTCACCACATCGCACAAAATGCCACGCGTGCCACGGAATTTGCACCTTGTCGCCACTTGACGCAGCCCTGCCAATGCGATTTGCAAAAAACACGCAACACGACACGTCTAAAGTGCTGCGCCTGCCACGAAAAATGACTCCAAAGTGATGCGCCTGCCACGAAAACTGCAACACATCTTCTGACAACGTGGCAAAAGTATTGCGCCTGCCACACAAAACGACTTTCGACACGTTCCAGAACACGTGTGAATGTCACGAAGTGCCACGCCTGCCACGCGAAACGAAGCAACGACACGTCTAAAACCTCCAAAAAGGACCACCTCTGCAAAACTTCCCATAGGCACGGCCATATGGTCCTCGCGCGGACGGTTGCGGACGGTTGTGAACGGTTGCGAACGGTTGCGCTCGTGAACGCAACGTCGAGCGAACACACCCTCAACCCCCAGACCCCCAGAGTGAAACGGGAACCCTTGCTACGCATTCGGGAAAAAAAAACGTTATATTTATTATTGATAATGTTTGATATTACCACGATATCACGGTGTGTTTGATATTAATCCCATTCCCCTAATATCGACCACACCATTTTTATGGTCCCAGTCATATGCGGTTCACGGGATTGTGCCTTCAAGTCAGCAGCGATGTCACTAGGGACACAAAAACTTCACCAACGGTAGTTGAGCGAAACGGTAGTTGAGAGATGTCACTAGGGCATTCACATCTTCAATATTTGGCCATGTAAAGCCATTTTTTTGGTTGAAATGATGAAGCCACATGTTTTACATGAAAAATAAGGCCAGATGTTCAGTCAGATTTTCCAGTTGGCCTCTGTTCAAGTGATGATCGCATCAATCTAAATCCGCCCGCACCGAAGGTGCTGGGGCGTGATCTTCCGGATGGCACTCGTAAAAGGTTACAGGTTTACCTGGGGGGGGGGGCATTTTTCGGCCAAAACCTCCTGTTTTTGATAGGGCGTGACGCTCGCCTTCAAAAAACACTGTAAAAAACAGTACGGAAGACACCTGTTCGTGAACGCGCCCGTCCAAAATCGGCAAGCGAAAAGTGAAAAAACCCCGTGTTTTTCAACTTTTTGACCTCAATTTTTTGGTTTGCAACATCTTTTTTTGCGGTTCCGCAGGTGGCCTGGTCCGGAGGCGGATTTTTGAGTTTTTGGACCCGTTTTCGGACTGATTTTCGTCGTTTTGTGATAGCAGAAACACTGGTTTTTACAGTGTTTTTCTGTTTTCTGCATGCTTGACGGCTAGCTTCAAAACTTCCAAAAACCTCGTAAATTACGCTGTTTTATGTTACGGTGTGAATGAAAACATCGTAAATACCAGTGTTTTTTTGACGTTGGTTAAAAAAACACTGTAAATTACAGTGTTTTTGGCCACCTGACCCTCAAAAACAATGGTATTTGCAGTGGTTTCTGCTTCTCACCGCGCAAAAACACTGTAAATAACAGCAATTTCGCCGTTTTTTCATGTTTTTCGTTATTTTTTGAACTGCGTTGGTCCGCTATACATGGCTATCAAATTCTTCGCGTTTTTTTTTTCGACAATCAGTACTTTCGGATGTTTTTGGTCTCAATGGCCGACATCATTGGCAGTTACGAGCGGCTGCCCAACGATGCGGTGCGGGCGGTTGCCGTCGCGAAGCGACGTGAATATATATGTGTATATATATATATCGTATATAACCATTGATATTACATAGTAATAGTATATAACAGATAATATAGAATATATATAACTATGATATAGTATATAACAATATATATATATATATAGTAATCCCTAACCAGACACCCCAGCGCCTCAGAGTTCTTTCTTCTTCGATGAGTTCGGGCAGAGTTTCACCTTCTTGCAAGCCTTGGAGTTTTAGGGATCCGTCGTTGGATCCGAGGTGAGACCCAGTTCTCATAAACCCCATGAAGACTTAGATAATATGATGGTTATGAAACCATCGTTATAGTAGTTATAATAGTTATAATATGTTATAATATGTTATAATATGTTATAATATGTTATGAATAGCTATTGAAAATGGCCCAGTCGAAATAGTGGATTTTCCCATGAATAGCATGGTGAATCTTTCCCATCAGTTTTATGTAAACGTTTACCAGAGGTATATAATATGATGGTTATGAAACCATAGTTATAATAGTTATAATAGTTATAATAGTTATAATATGTGATAATATGTTAAAATATGTTATAATATGTTATGAATAGCTATTGAAAATGGCCCAGTCGAAATAGTGGATTTTCCCATGAATAGCATGGTGAATCTTTCCCATCAGTTTTATGTAAACGTTTACCAGAGGGTATATAATATGATGGTTATGAAACCATAGTTATAATAGTTATAATATGTTATAATATGTTATAATATGTTATAATATGTTATAATATGTTATAATATGTTATAATATGTTATGAATAGCTATTGAAAATGGCCCAGTCGAAATAGTGGATTTTCCCATGAATAGCATGGTGAATCTTTCCCATCAGTTTTATGTAAACGTTTACCAGAGGGTATATAATATGATGGTTATGAAACCATAGTTATAATAGTTATAATAGTTATAATAGTTATAATAGTTATAATAGTTATAATAGTTATAATATGTTATAATATGTTATGTTATAATAGCTATTGAAAATGGCCCAGTCGAAATAGTGGATTTTCCCATGAATAGCATGGTGAATCTTTCCCATCAGTTTTATGTAAACGTTTACCAGAGGTATATAATATGATGGTTATGAAACCATAGTTATAATATGTTATAATATGTTTTAATATGTTATAATATAACACAATAGTTTTTTTTATATATCCGCCAAAAACTCATGGGAATTCGCGGCAGACCCATGTGGATTTCCCTGAAAATCGGGCGAGAAATCACCCCCAAAATTCGCATATTTTCATGGGGGAAATGTCGCTCAGTGGATCTTGCGGTATTCAGACAAACCCTTGTTTCACTAGCAAACATGGAATTTTGTAACCTGGGAAGGTTGCACTTGAAAAAAACAGATTATATAATGATATAGATGTGTGCTTGGCTCAAAGTATATATAGAGGATACCAAATCTATAACAGTTTTAAGAGCGAAATTCAGGATGCACCATGTTATTGAACTCATGAAACTCAGAGCTGATGTCAATCATTTGTTCAGGATCAATTATAGGAGTTCACCATCTTGAAACAAGGCCATTTGGGGATTTTTGATTCTTCTTTGCCTGGTATGAATCATACTCTTCGCCTTCATGGGCTTGTGATGAACGTCCTACTTGAACATCACGAAACCAACTGCAAAGGAATCACTCTCAGCAACAATTGATTCAAGTGATGTTTGGAATCCCGAAATTGGACACCAACCCCGGTGATCATCCAGGGTGGAAGGTAAATATTCCCAAGAACAAAATAAAGAGTCTGTCGTTACTTGAGATCGTCCAACTTTGTAATTTGAATTTTTGAACCCCATCTAAACATGTACAAATAATAATAAACATGTATACATAATATACATATACAGTATTATGTATCTATTCTATATGCGTTACACACAAAAAAATGATCTATGCCCATCACAAATCTACGACAAACCATCCTGCGGTTCATTTTTATGGGTTCATTTTAAGTCATCCCAAATAAGAATATACCAAATAATAAAACCCACGTGGGAATGGTTTTATTATGTTTATCTCATTCTCCCCATTTTGGACCCCCAAACTGATTATCCCACTGTATAAAGCATCATTATCAAATCCTGATAAACATTACATACCACTATAGATTGTAATATGAGCTTTGGCCATGATATATCTGAGTAGAGCACTAATAATGGCTCATACCACCCATTTGTGGCAAAATTGGAGGATGGTTTGCTATTGCTCTATAACATTAGTGGCCTTATGATAAATAAAGCACTATCATCCCATTAATCATCCCATTTCAAGGGGTATACGGTACACCCAACAATCCAACCGCATGAATCGCATCATTTTTTCCATCTCGCACAGGGCTTGGCGTTCTGCCACAATTCCTGCGCCACGACGTCATCCTGTCAGGTGCCAGTTGGGCTTAGGGGTGTCCCAGTGTCATAAACCATCCCCAATGTGACCAGATTAGAGGTTTAAATCCATGATAAGCTCCCGAAGAGAACTATTTCGATCATCTGAATTTTGATCCATTTTCTGGTTCTCCATACCATTAACCATAGCAATCAAGTTCATGCAAGAGAGTATGCAAAACCAGGAAAAGAGTTACATATTTGTTGGCTTCCCAGGATGTATTACTTGCTGATTCAGAAACAAATGATCGGTCGAAGCAAACACGATTTTCAAAGTGACCCACAGAATCAGA
This sequence comes from Cladocopium goreaui, assembly GCA_947184155.2. Classification (NCBI taxonomy): domain Eukaryota; class Dinophyceae; order Suessiales; family Symbiodiniaceae; genus Cladocopium; species Cladocopium goreaui. The sequence goes on from CAMXCT020003458.1 coordinate 386,565, forward strand.
GGGTGGAAAACAGGAACAAGGTCTGATGTAAGTCAAGTGTATGGATCACGTTATGTACCCAACAATTCATAGGTTCAATACAATGTGGCCCCCCGCGTTGTAAGTTGGTTTAAAAACCAAAGTGACTGTATATAGTTATACATAAACCATCAAAAACCATACTTATTAGAGTTATAACCCAGCTTGTCTAGGGGCCCCACTTTGTAGGTTCAATAGTATCAAACCATCTAGGGGTCCATTGCCCACGGGTCTTGAATCTCTTGAGTTTGCACAGGTAGAACATGGAAATACAGGTGCCAGCAAGGAGCTGTGATGAGTTGCGATGTGATGAGTTGTGGTGTGATGAGTGAGGTGTGAGAAGTGGAGCTGTGATGAGTTGTGGTGTGATGAGTGAGATGTGATAAGTGGTGCAGTGATGAGTGCTGTGTGACGAGGTGGCTGTGACAAGTGGTGTGATGAGTTGTGCTGTGATGAGTGAGAGGTGATAAGTGGCGGCGGGGCGGGCGGACGCGGACGCGGACGCGGATGCGGCGGGTGCAAAGCGAAAAACAAAAACCCCACACAGCGATGTGGGGAAAAATGAGATCGATCTCCAGCAAAAGACACACGTTCATCCAAAACCTTCCGCAGTCGCAGGCCTCATTGGGGTGCTCCTGAAGTCGCTATGACTATGACCTCGCAAGGCACAGAGGTGGCTAATGGCACCCAAGCCCAAGCCCACAGTCTGCAGACTTGGAACTTTGAGTGTAAGTCCCAAACAAACTGGATCAATACCAAGAAACAAACACGCTAAACTCTGAATCTGTGGTTCAATTTTTTTCGAATCAACAAACTGGTGACCTTTCACTGTAGATCCTGTGGGTACAATCGACAGCGGCCATGGCCTTTTGCATCACAGCGCTTCAGCCAGTCCCTGCGAGAGGAATCCAGTCACTG